>JACEII010000016.1:11378841-11490200 GCA_014332785.1 Antheraea mylitta
TGCTGACAAGAACTCCTGTGAGTTTTATATGTATTTATCAATAATGTTATAATGATCTATATATGAATGGACAAAAATAAAGAAATGCAACACCTTTTTCACTTCTATTTGATTTTATTTAATATATTAATCTCCTAGATTATTACTGCCATTATTGAATAGGTAATATTACAATCTTCTTTTGGTAATTTCAGTGACAATGTTCTAACAATTTGGAGGTCCCCTCGGTATAACTTTACAATTTTCTAACAAGTTTTGACAAGACCATAGTATATCGTGTAGGGTTTTTATATTTTATTATTCGTGGCATTTTACGTTTTTTTTAACTTTATTTTTGGCAATAAATCTTTCAGATTATTACTGCCTTTGTCGCGTAATCAAATATATTACAAGCGCCGTGCGATCAATGCAATATTAAGCATCGTGTAAATCAATATTCCAACAAGATGGTGGATCCCTTGCTAGAACCTTCTAGGGAGTTTTTGTGGCATCTCAGAATTTCATGCTCTGTGGTATTATTTTCCATTCACTTCACTTATGCACAATAAACTAAATATATTACGTAAAACACCACCAAATATACAAAATATAGAGTCAAATAATACAAGATTATGAATAAAATATATTTTTAATAATTTTATTCCTCAAAAATATTTGTTCTACTAGTTCCCAACTGTAACAATAAAATTGTGAAGCTATATTTACCATGAATCCAGCACCATATTTATTTGGTCATGCCCTGTTTCGCTCGCCTCTCCCATTCCGCCCTCATCTGCAAAATACCCTTAAATTGTGGCGATGCATCCGCCTCGCCTTCAGCACCGTCTTTTTCTTTCGCACCTTCCTTTTTCTCCTTATCGTTCTCCTTTTCTATCACAGCACTCTCACATTTCTCTTTTTCGACGGATAATCTAAATTTATCTTCGTTCCTCTGCCACGGCCTCTTGGTAAGTGTATCGGCTTTGTAAACCATCGCTTCAGTTTTGGTTATGATTTTAATATCATCTCTGTCGTTTGATGAATCCGGGAATGTCCTGTTCCTCAGTCTCTTCTCAGGAGTTGAGTCTGATACTTCTTTTTTGTATTTATTGACTTCACTTCTATAATTCGGAGCGCTGTCACGTTTCGGCACTGTTACACTTGTAATACTAACGCTTCTCTGATAATGAGGTACTCCGAATTGACTAACTCTTGCAGCAATATCAACTAGTCTTTTGTCGACTTCCTTGATATTATCTTCGTTTTCTTTATCACTGTCTCGAGATTTTATTGATGCGTTGAATTCGTTTTTGAGTATCTTAGTTTTTGTTGCACTGTTATCAGTCGCTTCATCTTTAGCTTTAGCTATGTCTTGAGCGATACTGTCAGCTTCTGTATCTTTAATCTTAAGAGATCTACGAGCGAACACCTTCATAAGCTCAGGTTCATCGTCGTTTTTTCTTTCACTTCTAAATTCTCTAGACAATATTATCGGTTTCTTACGATATACGACGGTTTCATCATGTTTCTCATTTTTATTTTCGTTGCTGTCCGAACTCTGAATGGAACTTTTGCTTCCAAAACTTGAGTGTGATTTTTGATCAATAGATATGTTATCGTACATCTTTTCAGTGCTTCCTTCGGTGCTTGAAGAGTTAGTACGTGGTTTATCAGTTTTATCTTCAAGATCCAAGCTTGTAGCATTTCGCTTGAAAAAAGCTTTAGGAGTAGGCGAGCCTTGCAAAGTCATGGGTTGCGTCAAAGTTTTTCTAGAGACAATAGGAGAAAGTTTATCGTCACTTTTTTCCATCATGTTCTCAACGATTTTGCTCACAAAGGAATTTCTTCTAACCGGCACGTTTAGTGCTTTAGGTTCGATTACTGGAAAAAAATCCAATTCTTTTTCGACTTCAGGACTATCATTTTTCTTTGGCGTTATGTTAGCGGTCAGTACAACGTTAGTTGCAGGTTTTGCATCAACTTTGTTTAACTGTATATTAAAAAATTCCGGCACACCAGATTTTCCCTCAATTTTTTGAGGTTTATCATCAGGTTTGTTGGATTTAGTTGTTTCAAAGCTCTTCACAGATGTCTGTTCTGTGTTTATATGAGTTACGGATATAAACATTTCAGTTTCTGGTTTAATATCTTTTGGAGTTTTTCCTTCTTGACTTAAAGCACTCTCAACAGATGTAGTTTTACGCCTATCTCCCATGGTTTTCTCTGGGCTACTTTTAATGCTATCTAAAGAACTAGATTTGAGTATTGTAGTTATAACAGGTTTAGGCGAACTAATAATATCATCAATCTTAGCCTCTATCTGAGAAATATCACTGTTTCTTTTAGTATCCATAGTAATATGTATACTATTCGTAAATAATTTTCTGTCTTCATTGACATCAGTTTTGAGACTATCTAAATAACTGCTGTCGGTACTTGGTAGGCTGTCATAATTAGTTTCAGCGTTGCTCTGTATTATGCCATAATTCCTTGCAGAAATTCTATTAGACAAGTCATTTCTGTCGTTGACATTTCGTCTGTAATTCACTTCCCAGCTTTCAAGCAAAGGTTCGGATATACCAACAATTGCTGGTAAACTGGGCATCTGACTTTCTTGAGAACTAATAGATGTAGTTTCGGACGCGTAGCGAAAACTGTGAGATTTACCTATACTACTTCTCGTTTCAGTAAACTCTTCCCCGAGAGATCTGATTCCTGAAGTCACATAGGATTCATCAGTTTTGGTGGCATGTCGGATTGTTTCACGTTTGCATTCAATCATTTTCTCTGAAAATTCTGAAACGTGCTCCGACGGCCTATGTTTTATGTTATCCGAACTTTGGTGGCGATTCTTTGGAGGTGAAGAAGACATCATGCTGGGATTAAAATACGGTATATTTTTTGGCACGCTACTACTAAACATGTAGTCAATGGGTTTGTTCTTTATCCGAATCGCTCTAATTGGAGGTTCTTCATCGGAAACCTCAAGGGAAGGCGACAACGTTTCTTCTTGAGCTCTACTGGCTATTTCATTATTAATAAATGCTTTAGATGGCAACGGTTCGATTAATCTTTGAATAGAAGCTGGTCGTTTTGTTTTATCGTGATTTAAATTAAAGGATTCTTTTTTATCATCGATAACTTCTTTCGACGACACACGTTTATTCCATTCTACTTTCTCAGAGAACTCTTCTCGTCTACTGAATCGATTCTTCATTTCCAAGTTTAACATTTTATCCGTTTCATCGGCTTTTTTGAGATCAGTTATGGTACATTCAACTCCTGCAACTTTGGCCATACTATATACTTCTTTATAAGCAGCGTCCTGTACGTAAGCACCTTTATTGTCAATGCGCTTATGCATTTGGTTCGCGAACACTTTCTGTCCAGCAGATTTTTGAGTTCTTTCCGCAGGCACCGGTTTATACCCTTGTCCTTCGTATACCCTTTCAGTATCAACACTTTTATACTGCGCAGTAGCTTTATCAGTTTTGGACTTCTTAACTTCTACTTGATTATCTCCGTCAGTCTGATCTTTCTTAGACTTCTTTCCACTCTTTCTCAAGAGCAGTCTACTGAAAAATGACTCTTCTTTTTTTGACGACCTAATATTCTCGTTCTCTGCTTTCTTCTCAGATTTAGTTTTCTTTTCAAGGCAAGACTCTTCGGCGTATTTTTTATCAGAACGATAAGAAAGCACCCTTTCTTCGGAATGATATGACTGCATCTCTGTTTTAGGTGGTTGGTTCGATCTGAGACTAGTCCCTTGGGTACTGGACTGGCTCCTCTTTATCGAGGAACGGGGAGTGTTGGACTCCGCGATGCTCAGTTTTGCCGGAGACTGTCCGACTAGCTGACTGAGCGCCAGTCCTGGCGGTAGTGATGCGGACTTTAACTTGGCATCAGTCGGGCTCTCCAAAACTCTTTGCAGTTCTCGATTTAGTTGTTGATGTTGTTCTTTCACAAGGACATGATGCTTTGTTGTGGTCGATGAAGAGAATGATTCTGTAATTTAAACATTTTGGCAATTTTAGTCAATATAAAATGCTAAGTAATTAGAAAGAAAGAAACGTTTATATATATGGCGGGTAAGACCAACTACTGGCGTTAGATTTTGAAGTTTGACTTCTTGTATTTAATTAATGTAAATGTTTATTAATTAAATAGTCACCTTTTTCGTGAAATCAGTATTTTATTTTTGATTATGCCATATATATATCCTGTCGTAAACTATCATTATATGCATATTACCAGTACAAAATAATTTCGATCTTTTGTATCTGTCAGGCGTCCCGGGACGGCCCATTTTTTATATTTTTTGCACACATCACAGTTACGACAACACCCCCATTCCGCTACATACAATTAATATATTTATTGAGCTTAACTTGTTTATTGAATTTTTAACTTAGCATTATTTTAGTCTAGCGTTTACGAATAATCATTGTATTTAAAAAAGTATATTCACCAGTAACAAATTCTGAGCTTCTATGTGTGACTTCAGGAGTAGTGCTTCGTATCATTTCTTCGTTAAGTTCGGGTGTTATCGGTAAGGCTGATGCACCGACCTGGAATTTAAAACCAATTGATTATAATTACATTCTATTAAAATCCACCGATTAGTTATGACCGATATTAATATATATAGACAATGAATTTGTCCCCAAGCCGAGGTGTGCCGCGCACCCTTGAGCTAGTTGTCAGATAAAATGGGCTGAGTGCCGTAAGCGCTCGCTTTAGTTGTCCGGTGAAGCTGTTAAGACCTTGCTAGGTCAATATCGTAGTCTGATTAAAAACAGATAATGAATTGAGGTAAAAAACATACTGCTTTTAGTAAATACAAAGACTCGGTAGTGACCATGTTCTTACACAGTGAATTGAGTTAATATAATTCCGCTAGCTTGCAGATATGAACACAGTATACTAAAACGACAAGGACGTTCTCTCCCTCTTTTATCCGTAAGTTGTGTCCGATGAATTTTACCGGTTTTTAATCATCTCTCTAGCTAAATTATACTGTACACTTGACATAATTTTGCATCAATCTTATATATGTGTAAGTCACTTAGGACTAGCCGTAGAATATTAAGCAATATAATATAATAACAATGTGACCTTTGAAAAGAAATAGATTGCATGTTCGGTATTAGGTGCGTCATCTTATTCTCAATTTTGAGTGATAAAAAATCATTGTATATTTTGAATAAAAGCCGTGCTGTTTTTCAGAATTTATAGGCTTTGGATGTCCTGTATAGTATTTAAGTAAGGTCTTGAAATCAAAATACGTGTATCAGTACTACTAACCTTATGCCTTTTCAACCAATTGCGGACTGTAAATTTCTAGGTGCTATTAGTAAATTGTATTCGTGATTCTATACATAGTGTATAGTGTATACTGGCTTTTTCTAAGTCCGCCTGGCAACTACAAGTTGAAAATATGTTGTCTTACACCTATGTGGCTTTTCAAGTATTACGTAAGCAGATTAAAAAAAAGACTATAGTTAGTTTATTGTTAATAAGTGAAGTGAACGAAAAATAATACCACGGAGCATAAAATTCTGAGATGCCACTAAAACTCCCTAGACAGTTGTAACAAGGGAGCCACCATCTTGTTACAATATTGAAATAATCACACGACGCTTAACTACACGACAATGGACAATGGCCAAAAATAAGGATAAAAAAAAAAACAAACATGTAGTCAAAATGTAAACGGTCCATTTTACACACTCCGAGTCAGTCTAGACCCCTATGTCATAATCAGATATTATAAAATAAAGCCCTCTGCCACGTCGGTCTCTCTGTTCGTGGTTGACTCAAAAACAACGGAATGGATTTTCATGCGGTTTTCACTTGTAAGTAAAATGAGTCTTGAGGAAGGTTTAAGTATATAAATCAAGGTTTTTTTATAGGGCGGGACTACGTCTGCCGAGCCCGCTACTAGCAAATAAATAAACATTATCTTAAAGTGTCACTTACAGGGTTGTTTTTCTTCCGCCTCGGCGCGCCGTGCGTGCGCCTCGGACGCACCGCCATCTTGTGTTTGGCGGCCGAGTGCGACAGCGGCGCAACACCGCTCGGTGGCTCCGACGTATCTGAAATTATATACATATAGTTATTATCTATATCAATAGCTGAATGTAAGTAAACGCATCACTACACAATGGGCTACATATGTTTACCTTTTTTTTGTGCGTCAGAAGGTTTGTATGAAAGAAAATGTGTGAAATTTCGTACGGAATGGTCAAATATTTGTGTTAAATAATCTTCATATAAAAAGCGAGTGGGACAGAAGATAGCGAGTTTTTTAATTGTCTATTTTTTGAACTTACTGTAAAAGTCGAACTGGTCGCTCCTGGCGGAATGGTCGTGGG
This sequence comes from Antheraea mylitta, assembly GCA_014332785.1. Taxonomy (NCBI): domain Eukaryota; kingdom Metazoa; phylum Arthropoda; class Insecta; order Lepidoptera; family Saturniidae; genus Antheraea; species Antheraea mylitta. Next base: position 11,385,195 of record JACEII010000016.1, read on the forward strand.
AGTGATGGTGGCCGCTGCTGCTGTCATCGTCCATCTCCGAGGAGCCGACGCTGAGCAGGGACCCGTCGCTGCAGGACGACTGGGATATGCCGGCATGGTGCCGCTGTCAACAAATTCAGTTTCCCGTTTACTATTATCGTCTTTTATTTTTTTATTTTTGTTTTTTTTTTTTTTTTTTTTTTTTTTTTTAGTTTATTGGTCTACAAAACTGACTACAGTCTAGTTACATACATAAGGATGAATAGTATTGTAAGGCCATGTGATGATTGCAGTCTTCTAGATGTAGACACAGCATGCACATAAAATATCGATAACAGACATTAGGCGGTACAAAAACGAAATAAATAAATATATCATAAAACTAATAACCTAGAAATTACATTATTTAAGTGTTTTAAAAGCATTTTTAATAGAGGTAACAGAACCTGAAAAAATGTCAATCTCTGTGCGAACAGCGTTACAGAATGAGGACATACGATATACTGGGGAATGTTGACCGATATTTGTTCTGCAATGAGGCAAGTTTTAGGCAAGAGGCTTTTACATATTATAACATCATTTTAATTTAGATATAATATTTAACCTGAATCTTATGCGATGATAAATTATGACATGCTTTAAAACGGTAATCCGTTTAAGTAGATTAGTATTTTAACTGCAGAAATACACCAATGTTTTGACGATATATAATCAAGAAAGTAGAAATGGTACTCCACTTTCTTGGTTTATGATCTGATCTGTATTTGGGTTATGTTCAAAATTCAAAAAGTTTGTTATAAATAATAACAAAAATTTAGCCAAAAAACCAAACTATAGAGAGAGTTAATAAATATTGTAGGTGGTAGAGCCATGCTGAAGCTATTACTGGTTTCAGCATGAATGGGTCGTCTCGTCCGGGGTACTACCACCCGACCCACAGAAACACCGACGTGAAGTAACAGTGCTACTAGCATTGTTGCGTTTCGTTCGGTCAGCCAGAGGAGTCTCACCTTCTTCTCCTTTCGCGCCTCCCTTACCCTCCCATCTCCCCCATAAACAGGCTGGCATAGTACTTGCAACTCCTCTGGTGTTGCTAGTATCTATAGACGGTGGTGATCAATGAAGCTGTAAAGACCTTGCCAGTCCAATAGCGTAGTCAGTTCAAGAAAAAAAAAAATCACCGAATCAGAATATATCACTCAAATACATCTATTATTATTGACCTTGGTGGAGAAATAATTTTACTATAATAAAAAAAAGTGAGGCGTCACAGGACGCTTGGTAAATGTGAAACAACGAAATTATTCTGTACAGATAATCTATATATAAATCGGCAGTGAGAGAACAGTTAAGAAGTTCTCACTTCCCTGTTTCCCATCTACTTTTTTCATCCTTTTTCTTTTTGACAACTGGATGAGCACTCTTATACATAAAAGGATAGCTTAAGATAACAAATGAGAAAAAAACGAAGAAAATTTTAAGAATAACATGACTTCTGTAGAAATTTTAAATGAAAACTTACTTAAACTGTATTTGTTAGTTTCAATACAATTTCAAACTACACACATTAAAAACTAAAGAAGACAATTTTGTGAAAATGAAAATACAATTCAAATAAACGAAACAGAATTCGTAACAACGTTACGTTAAACATTAGTACATACTCACAATGATACATTGTGTGATCATTATCTCATTGTGGTATTGTTCGCTCATTTGGAAAACGTTCAGATTTAACTACTGTTTACTTTGTAGCATTGTTGCAACCACAGATTAAATTATTACGTCTCACATTTTTGTTATTTATACTGTTTAATCTCATTGGTTTTGTGACCTATTGTTCAGTTCTAACTCAATGATATTACAAATATAATATCATTGGTTCCAACTACTTCTTGACTTTTTTTTTTCACGAACTGACTACGCTATTGACCTAGCATTGTCTTAACAGCTTCACCAGACTACTACTTCTTGACGTGAAGGTTCGTTGCAAACAGTATATCGATTGAATCAGTTAATTTAAAAGCTAATACACCCATTTTCAGAGCGTTATTGTGTTTTTCTATGTTAATATGGGAGGAAAACCAAAAAGAATTTTATTATAAGAATAACACTAAAAAGTTGTACAATAACAAAAAAAAAATACAACTAAATATATTACCAAGTATTGCTTTAACGACGGCCTCTTATTCAGTTACATCCTACATAATAACTTTGCATTTTGCAACATTGCAGCGTTGATTTGCAACGAATGAATTTTGAATATGGTACAACTTTGTAAATAATTACTTACTTATGTTAACAATAAAACAATAATTCCTTTCATAACTTATTTATATCTATACTAATACTATAAAGAGGTAAAGTTTGTGAGTTTGTGACGTTGGGAGTTTCTGACGTTGTAGTCTCTGGATCTCCTAAACTTTTTTGAATATTCTTACCAATAGTAAACCACGTTATTTGTGAATGCTATGTATTAATAACGCGAATACGAGTATTCGCAACCAATGTTTTATAAATACAAACTGTTATGGTGCCTAAACATAGATTCTCACCAAGACAAGTTTACTCAAAATTAAAAACACAAAACGGTTTATTTCACCCATGACTCTGAGGGTTAAAATATAACATAACGAGACCTTTAAATAGTGAATACCAGTGTCTGTGTAACTCAAGCGATTTATGCATAACATTTGACTATATATGGTGAATGTATTTAGAGGAATTTCTAACAGATTGCTGATGGAGAGACGGCAAAAGCGAACGTCGGATAACGAAATTATAATTATCGATAGAGATGTTGTTTACTAATTACTAATACTAAATACTATAAGTCGTGGTGATCTAACGGTTTCACCGGTGGAACGAAGTTTTCAAAATTCGCGTACATTTACTAATTTCAATTGGTAACACTATCGGCTGATGGTGAAGGAAGATCGTGAGGAAACCTTAACTTGAGAAATGTTATTGTAGTACTACTGTATATGGAAAACATAGAACTGTGGATATCTCAGAGTTTGAAATCGGCAATACGTCATGGTCTGGCGTGGTGGTTACGCCCATCCCTTCATTCGGGAATAGGCATGTAGCTCTGCAGTGGGTCTCATATAGGCTGATGATGGTGATGATTTTTTTAAAGTTCAACTGGTACGCGCTTGGCCACAATCTCACCTGATGGTAAGTGACGATGAAGTCGACGATGTATCGCGCTTACCCACTAGATGCCTATTCGCTTTGCTCTTGAGACTTCCAAGTTATAAGATGACGGGAGGACAGACGCTGAAAGTGAATTCCACTCCTTAACCGCATTTATAATAAACTAACCCCTGCCCGCGACTTCGTTCGCGTAGTAATAGTTACTCTGGGCTAACACTAACACACAGCAGAAGCTCTCAAAAGGAAAAAAAACATCCCGATTTTGAAACATTTTTCATTTGTGCTCCGCTCCTATTGCTCTTAGCGTGATTATATATAGCCTATAACCATTCTCTATGAATGAGCTATATAACACTGAAATAATTATTCAAATCGGACCAGTAGTTCCTGAGATTACCCCCTACAACGTCACAAACTCACAAACTTTATTTACCTCTTTATAATATTAGTGTAGATGTTGAAGGAAAAGTATATGAATCAAACAAACCTTTATATTAGCACTGACATGCCTCCTTCTCGGCGGACGTTTTACAGCGACCTCCTCAGTCGTGTTTGTCATGTAGAGCATCATATTGACTCACTCACTGATCACTTTTTAACTCCGAAGATCGACTAACTAACCTCACTTAGCACACTATTCAACACTTATTAATTCATTTCAATTGTTTTTGTTTTTATAAACTGACAAAGAAGTTTTAAAAATTATAATTATTGATAAAACTAGCAGACGTTCGCGAATTCATCTGTTTTCGCATCTTTATAAATAACTAGTTACTATCCGTGAATAGACCGTGTGGATTTTGGCGAAAAAAAACTTTATTCAGTATATACTTTTGTGCACGTGGAGAGCGCGTGCTTCTGGATTATTCTTTAGTGTATTTATATTTACGCGAAAGCATTGTTTTCTTAAATAAGTTAGCTTATTATAACAATCTAGATTTATAGGAATATAATGAAAACCCAGATCAATTTTGTTGCCGGTTCTTCTCGATGAGTGGGTTTCTTTTCGAAGCGGTGGTAATTTTTAACTTTCTAAGTTATTTCTCGCAGCCTAAATTAAATAAAGTATTTTTGATTTTAATTTCTTATAGCATCAGCTATCTGTAAGTCCCGTCAAAATCGGTCCTACCTTTTGGAGATTAAGCAAAACAAACGGGCAGTAAGATAAAAATATAAAAAATTTATATTTTATTACAGTCTAATATGTATATTGATATCGTCATTCATTCATTAAATATTAAAAGAAATACTAATAAACAACCAAAAAAACCTAAGTTAAAGTTTGTTCTAAGACTTTCAAAAGTGTAGCTACAAACGTGTTAATAAAATAATAAACCTAAGTGCAGTGCCCGGTGCCAAAATTTACAATGGGCGACCCAGAGTTAATAACTTTCGACAATAAACGAGCAATAAGCCCTTTAGTTTTGTTCCTGACGTTTCCACGCTCCCTTCCAAATGAAAATGAAATCACTCGACGATCACTAACACTGTGCTTTAACATAGATACGTAGAGGATTGTTATTGTGTTTTTCTAGATAATTGAGTCAAATATCAAGCATCTATTTTTTAAATTGATTTAAAACAAGAATCGAGTGTAGAGTGTACTCCATAAATATCGCTACTGCCTAAACAGTCACCTGGTATATATAAAAAAGATGTCTATAGGACTGATGTCATTTTTCGTTTTACCCCTTATCAGTACATCGTCTTTCATTGATAATATAGATTACAGATAACACACAACGACTCCTCGTCCAATGTCAGTGTTACGATAATCTCGTTTACATAATTCTATTGAAGAATAACATTTACAGACTTACATTGCACTTAAATATATATAAATAGGCGACGACAAAGCAGTTCAGTCATCGGTTCGTAGAAGTACAAATCTAATGACACAATTCGTTCGCTAATATATTAAAAAAAGTCGTAAAAACTGCCGAAATAAGTGAAACTTTAAAACAATGAAATAAAAGTGTTGTTCTCTTATGAATTTTTAAAATAATTATAATATGAATTATTTCAATTTCATAATTTGTATATACATTGAAATTATTAACATAGTTTGGGGTTCGCATCTAACGGCATTCGGAGCAATAATTACATACATTTTTATAAGGTCATTTATTAATAAATCAATATCAATAAATCAATCATACTACGTGTCGGTAGTCTAACGCAAGCCGCGAATGTGCAATAGGACCGGTCACGCTTACTAGCATGTCATGACGCGAAAATATAAATTTATCTTCTGATAAAAATACCGCTCAACGCGCCTAAATAACTTTTCACTACAACTAGCTTTTGTTCGCAGCCTCGCTCTTATTAATGTAGAGTTTGCATGCTTGGTACTTGCGATTGCTTGTTACGGACTAGACTAACATTTAATTTTGCCATTTCTGCTTGGACTCTAATCAAAAACCGTAACGATATAGCCTAAACACTCGTCGACGTCGGCTATTTGAGTAAGAATCTCAGCAAAATCGATTATTTCCGGATTTTTATTATAGAGTATATTTAGTGTAGACAATATATGTAAATTCTATGTGTTTATTAATTTTAAAAAGTCTGCAACACTTATGTAAGTCCGTGAGACTTATGTATTTCCTTGGGACGAATATAAAAAAAAAATATTTTTTACACATCCTAACCGAATCGAAAGTTTGGACGACGATATTAAATACTACCAGTAAAAGTTTGTATAAATAAAATACATATATTGATTTAAATAATGTGTATATTCAGAATGAATTGTTTACATAATATTTTACATTAAATTCTTTATCGACAAACACAATGGAACGCTAAAAATTCACTCTCGATTTCTCATATTTTTTTTTTCTCGAAATGACTACGCTATTGACCCATCAAGGTCTTAACAGCTTCACCCGACTACTAAGGCGAGCGCTTAAGGCACTCAGCCGATTTTATTATGGCAACCAGCTCAAGAGTGCATGGCACACCTCGACTTGGCTGTTGCCTGTTGCATGCAAAATCGCGACCTATCTTAGCTAGCCTAGCTAACTATTCATATATGTATGAGTTGTTGAACCGTATATGTGTACCAAGGATACACGCCTCAACAACTCTTCCATATATTTATTATCGGAAAATTGAGAGTTTTTCAGTTCGATAAGGGACAAAAAGTAAACCCTTCCAAATTCATGTGTAAGCGTGTAGGCGTGCACGTGTGTGGGTTGATCGTGTAGTGTTGTAGCGGTGATGTATATTTGTGTCACCGTATCGCGCAAGCAACGCACTCAAGGGCTCCCTACCGAGGGATCGAACCTAGGCTTGAGCCGCTGCCGTGGGAGGCCTAATCGGGTATTTCTCATAATAGACCAAAACAAGTATTAGTTTAATAATCGTGAATAATAATCTCTGTTAATGTTTTACCTATATATGTAATAAAGATGTAAATCTAACGTGTCTGTATCGATTAGATTATGGTGCAAAATTTGTTACGGGTGTCTTGGAATAATTAAATAATAAATAATTTGTTTAAACATGCATCACTACTAAAATACTGCGTTCAAAAATAAACAAAATCATAAAGCATATCCTCGACTAACATTTAGTCTTGGTTTCACTCAAAACGGTCGACTCGTATCAAAAATTATTGTAGTTTAAATAAAGACGCGACGTAAGTACGAGAGAAAAGTAGATAACTATATGGACTTAATATATTGAGATGATTTTATTAAACACTGATTCTTTTAACATTATGATCCACACGGACAGAGTCGCCGGCACAGCTAGTCATATCAGAAAAGATTACATTTGACAAAGATGGTTAAGAGATGGTTAAGACGGATGTGTGGTGTAACCTGAATAAGATTAAAAATGAGTGTATAAAGTTTTAAAATAGCATCAGTGATAGAGAAATTTAGGAGTAATAGGTTAGCATGGTATGGGCGTGTCATGAGAGGAGGTGAAACAGACAAGAGAGAGTGGAAGAGGAAAACGTGTTGTGTTTAATCCATTTCGATGGGATTAGTATAAGAAGGTGATGAGATATAAATGTAATGAAATGATTCCTTTTTGGCTCAAACATGTCTAAACTACTAGACGTGTGAAGCTATCGAAACGAAATTTTTAGTAGAAGGTTCCAGGCCTTTTAGGATTTAATTGACCTTTTTATCACTTTTTAATTCCCAATGCAGCAGTCGACGATTATCTAGTACAATATATTCAAATAGATAATTAACTATACATAAATTGTATTTAACCTTGAGTTTTCATAGACTCGGCAGAGCGCTCGCACTCTACGTGATCTATCTCATGTACAGTTTCATTGTATAAAAAATTACCTAAGACTAGGTTTATTTAAAATACTATGCCGTACAATTTATCTCGTAGCTTCAAGAAAAAGAAATCGAGGCAGTCATAAAAACTGCCCAAAGAAGTGAAAACTAAATACAATGTAATAACTGTATTCTGTTTTATATTTTTAAATTAATCATAGTGTGAATTATTTTAATTTCATCATTCGTGAATTGAAATTATTAACATTAGTTTCTCTTTCATATCAGTTTAATAATTAATTAAGCATAAGATGGTCGTAGTCCGGTGAAGTTGTTAAGATCTTGCTAGATCAATAACGTAGTCAGTTCGAAAAAAAAAACATAAGACAGGCTGCATAATCTCAGAACAAAACATTAATATTAGATGTACACAGTCGGTCCGATTATGACGTACAGTTGTCCGCTCTTTGCACACGCGCAAAATCGTATTCATAAGTTGCAGGTTCCCCAGAAGCGAGCTCTACGTAAAATCACCGGTGTCCCATGGTACGTCCAGAATAAGGATCTCCACAGGGACTTGGAAATGCCTTCTGTCTGGGCGTATATAAAATCACTCACAAGCAGTTATTTCGAAAAAGCCGCGAATCATCCGAGCCCGTTGTGGTATCCTCTGCAAACTATGAACCCGTACCCAACGCTGCGCAGTATAGAAGACAACCGCGACATATTTTGACCGACCCTCCTGATTCAACCACTTTAGCGAACGATCAGTACCAGCTGTCTCTCCAAACAGAGCGTGTTCACGCCCACGCCCGCGTAACCACAAATCACGTCGCCGTGATCTGGGGGTAAATTTCGCTCCCGCACACCAGATTAGGCCCCCCTCGGCAGCGGCTCAAGCCTAGGTCCATTCCCTCGGCGTGGAGTCCTTGAGTACGCTGCTTACGCGATCCAGTGGCACAAAACCTTACATCACTGCTAAAACATCACCTATACACGTGCACGCCTATACGCTTACACACTGTTTTTCTTAAGAAAAATAAACGAGAAAGAGTTCTACCCTTATTTTTCCCTATTCTATTTTATGCTATATACAATAGTCTAGAGATTTTTTTCCAACGCAAAATACATATAGGAGTTGTTAAGGCACGCATGCTTGGTACACTTGCATGTTTTAATAATTCATATACATATATCTAGATAGCTTAGGTTATCTCAGATAGGTCGCGATTTTTGCACAAAACAGGCGACAGCCCAAGCCGAGGTGTGCCGTGCACCCTTAAGTTAGTCGCCCAAACATCCCAAATCGGCTGAGTGCTTTCAGCGCTCGCCTCAATAGTTCGGTGAAGCTGTAAGACCTTTCCAGGTCAACAGCGTTTACATTTCGAAAAAAAAAGATGTACACAGTCGCTAGTCTCATGGAAGCCACGTAAGCTCTATACGGTCGGTCAGGCTTACTAGCATGTCATGACGTGAAATTATAAATCTATCGCCTCCCAAAAATATCACTAAACACGCCTAAATAAATTTCACTTCAAAAATATGTATATCATAGGAAGTACGATAAAAAACAGATACACTTTTGCCTTAAATATCGACACTCAAGGATACGAGATTTTAGGAGTTTTCAGACAAATAGGTCTAAAATTACCAGATTGAATCCGTATTTTTTTTTTATGAAGGTCGACCTGGTGTCGACCTTCACCTGGACACTCACTCCTCTACCGCGGGTAGGCAGAGACCTAGTTTTGCTTTGATTAACTTTGTCATCTAATGTAATGGTTTTTGGTTTGAAAAATACCACTTTTGTATCTTGTAATACAAAACAGAATGTCATAACAGAGACAATCTATTTTTTTTGTATTTCGAAATGACTACGAAATGACCAGCAAGGTCTTAACAGCTTCACCGGACTGCAGAGACAATCTATCTTAAGGAGCACTGCAAAGGTTATCCCAAGCTAAGACTATGATCTCTATATTTGGTGACATTAGCAAAAAGAAATGGAATTCTATACAAATTTAGATGAACGTTATCGCGCTATCGTAGTTAATTATAGCTATAAGTAATTTGAATATAATTCAATATGAATATAACCCGCGACTTCGGTCGCGTGAAATACAAATTTATAGACAAGGTGTTTTGAAACTTTTTTATAGTCGACTAGGTTGTGTTCTTGTCTAATGTCTTCTTCTTCTTTCTAGCGTTTTCCCGGCTTAGTGCTAGGGTCCGCTTTCCTAATAGACTTCCACCACTTTGCCCGGTCTTCGGCATCCTTCTGTGTGAGGTTATTGCCCTTAAGTCCGCCCTCACCACGTCCAACCGTTTTTTGGGCCTGCCGCGAGACCTTCGGCCTTGTACAGTAATGCTGAGGGATCTATTTCCGATGTAGTCTGGCGGTTTGCGACTTATGTGGCCGTACCAACGGAGTCGAATCGCCTGCAGCTTGTCTGCGATGTCTCGGACTCCAACGCTACCACAGATGGTTTCGTTTCGAATGCGATCTAATCGCGTAACGCCGCGCATCTCATCATCATCACTAATCTAACGAAATATATATTAGAACCTGACTACAGACTACACCTATGTCATAAAAATATGTAACTTGGTTGAGTCATTCCTGAGTTACAAACACACAAGCAAACAGACAGAAAGACGTCGTTTTTTGTAATATGTGAGAATTATAACGAACTGTGGCACATGACTGTAATCATGTAGAATTAATTATATTATGAAAAATAATTATAGATTATAAAAACACGTGTCATCATGGAATAGATAAATTAAGGAATGCAATGACGTTTCTATTGATGACTTATAATTCTTTGATAGAGATATTCTGTAGGTGTTAGAGCCACGCTGAAGCTATTACTGGTTTCAACATGGGTCGACTGGCCTTGGGTACTATCACCCGACGCACAGAAAACCGACGTAAAGTAACAGTGCTTGTATTGATACGTATCGTTAGTCAGTGAGAGCGCCTGAGGCCTAGCGCCCTTCTCCTCTCCTCTCTCTTTCCCTCCTTATCGCCAAACACCGGCTAGCAACGCACTTACGATTCTCCAGATGTTGTTAGTACGTCATAAGCGTTTCGACAGCGCCTTGTTAAAACTTAGCTCGCCAGCTTTTTTTTGCCAACTGCCTGTCAATCCGCCCGTATCTAAGCAACATATAACTATTTCTTTTTCACCACCGATATTGAGAATATACCATCTTACTTACACATCTTACGTAAGACAGTGTGGCGTTACAATATTACTTTACGTATGTGTGTGTCATCGTGCCATTTGTTTTGTCAAAATGTCATGTAGGTAACGTATGTAACAGCTTTATAGTACAATATCATTGACCGACGTTATAATAATTGATATTCGAGATTTTTGGAATCGATGAATAATTATTTTGTGCATGTTTGTGTGTCATTTATGATATTTTTTTTTTTTTTTAACTTTATTTTTGGCAATCAATCATTCAGATTATTACTGCCATTGTCACGTAGTCAATAATATTACAAGCATCGTGCAATCATTTCAATAAAAAGCGTCGTGTCAGTCAATATTCTAACAAGATGGTGGATCCCTTGTTAGAACCTTCCAGGGAGTTTTTGTGGCATCTCAGAATTTCATGCTCCGTGGTATTATTTTCCATTCACTTCACTTATGCACAATAAGCTAACTATATTACGCAAAACACCACCAAATTTACAAAATATAGAGTCTAATAACACAAGATTATGAATAAAATATAAAATCCACTACATGACAGACTGAGATCCCGCCAAAAACTCCTATGATATTTTTAAGAAATGTTTTCACACAAATGTTGCAAGCGTTACGCGTACACATTTCTCAGTAAAAGAACGAGTCGACTTTTAAAATTATCTCGCCCGATAACAATCTTTCGTTTTTACGGAAACATAGTTAAATTGATGAATAAATAAATATTCATAAAACTCAAGTTTATGTTTTATAAAACGCTAGCTTTTAGCAGTGGCTTCGCACGCATGAATATAGATTATCTTTTACTTGATAGCTTTTAGCGCAATCGCAATACAGACGGTTACGCTTACCAGCATGTCCTCACGCGAAGTTTATCCAGTAGTTTTGTACGTGATGTAGACACGAAGTAAAACCTGACATTTTAATTCTATACAATAAGAATATATGTGTATACAGCACGTTCAGAATCGTTGGCCATCAGTGTATTCCTAGCGGAAGTGTTACACCGGACTTTGAGATATATAAGCGGATAATCATAAAAAAACTACAAACGGCGTGATGCAATTGTATGCAAGTTGCAACGATTGCAAGTAGCGTAGCGTAAGAATATTAAATTTATGTGTCTCATGTTTAATGTTAATAAGATGTGGTAGAAATACGAGTTACAGAAGGTTTATTAAATACAATAGATTCGATGATATCTTTATATACAGCGCGACTGGTTAGTCGCCTGCAATATTTTTGCAGAATAATCATTAATCAGTATTTATATACTAGACAATAGCGTATAGTCAATAAGGCGGTAACTGCTGATGAGCTGCAAAATATCAATACTACATCTACCCAGACCCCTATACTACGCGTCGCTAGTCTAGCGGATGTCACGCATGAGCAATATGGCCAGTCATGCTTACGTAGCATGTTATGACGCGAAAATTTAAATTTATCTCCTCCCAAAATTACCGCTCAAAGCGCCTAAAGAAGTCTTCATTTCAATAATAAAAATATTAAGGGCCGCGACAAAGAGTACAGTTTTAGCTAACATTTCACAAATAGATTTCGTTTAAACATATTTGAATAGTAAATATTAAACATGTTACATGACTTGGTTCACAAGCGTAGTAGTGTGTGATTTCCTGTCGCACTCACGCGATATACAATCTTACTATAACTCGTACATGGGCCTGGTTTAAAAATTATTAATTAAAATTTATTATTAATAACATTTCTCCATACAATAGTTTTCATACCTATAGACGTATCTAGAATGCCCCTATTGATTACAACGTGCAATTAATAGAAATAAGTATCTAAAACAATATCGGTGTTATTACCAAAAAAGTTAAAAACGTATTAAATACTTGCTTTAAAAAGGTTTCATACTAAATGCACCGCGTTCGCTCGAGGCAACTTTGCGTTATCCTTTTTTCGCAAGTCTAACCTAAACTAATCAAAGCGAGACAAAAAAAGCAAGATGGCGAACATTCAGCGAGCGCGGTGCATCTAAAACGTAACCTCTTTAAGGCAAGCATTTAATATGTATTAAACTTTTCTGTAATAACACCGTATAAGTCTGCTTTCCGCCACTGTTGCTTATTTTACAAGTTATTAATTTAAACGCTGATATATTTACGTGATTTACTAACTTTAACAGAGAATCAATATAAACTGCCATTCTCATTGCATTATAAAAGTTAACAAAAGCAAAACCGCACATAAAATATTATTTGTCTTTGTCCTGTTTGTGATATAATAAAATAGTTAATATCTTCATATAAATACTATACATACTTAAACAATTTTCACTGCCCAGTGACGTAATAACACCGTGGTACAAAAAAGATACAACAAAAGGTTCACTGCAGTCCATATTTCATTTTATTATTAACTAGAAATATTGTTTTCAACGCCATGTATATTAAACTTTCTTCGAAATTTGAAATTGATCTTTGATTAATTCTGAAGATTTTATACTATGGCATTTGCGCTGCGTTCGGTTGTAAACTGTATTACTTAATGTTTTTTTTTAAAATGGCTATTGACCCAACAAGGTCCTAACAGCTTCACCGGACCACGCCATTAGTTAATGTAACATTGAATTATATATAGGGAATTGACTATTTATCATGTAGATAATTCATTTATATTTATATTTTATTTTTAACCAACTTCAAAAAAGGAGTTGGTTCTCGATGTGGTCGTATTTAAACAAAATGTTTGTTACTTGAGAAATTCGTTTACGGATATGGATTTTTTTTTTTTTCATGGACAGTTGTCATTTTCATTTGCAATTTTAATTTTATTAACATCGGGCTTTGGACTTTGGACGAAGCAGCATCAGGGAAAAAATGTATATTGTGTAATACAATATCAAAATTTCACTGAAAAGAAGGTTCACTAAGAACTAAATAGTCAAAAATAATCATGTTTTTTACATACATATACTAAAAGCACCTCTAGCGAAAATGCAGAGAATTAAATTTAGAATAACAGATAACGAAACATTTGTTCGTATTTAAAAACTGTTACAACACGTACTTAAGAATGTACAGAGCCAGTGAGATAATGGTTGTTCCGAGTGGACTTTCTGTACCTATTAATTGTATGTGTTTATATAATAATGTAATATTAAAAAAGAAAGTGCGCGTATTGTACGAGCTGGTTTATGACATATTATGTGTTACATTGTTGAAAATCGACACCGGATACTGGCATCAAATCGAGATGGAATACATAATGTTTCCGAATGCAATAAAACATGTCACGGACTCTGTCATATGGAACTGAGGGACTTTGTTCATGAAGTCAGCTGCATTATCCATACTATATTATAAAATTGTTTTGTTTGTTGGAACGCGTCATTCTCTGAAGCTACCACTATATTTTAATATATACTAATATTATAAAGAGGTAAAGTTTGTGAGTTTGTGATGATGTGGGGGTTTATGCCAAGAACTTGTCCGATTTGAAAGATTCAGTGTTATATAACTCATTTATCAAGGTTATATATCATCACGGTAAAGCCAATAAAAGCGGAGCACCAATAAAGAATGTTGCAAAATGATTTTTTTTTCTTTTGAGAGCTTCCGCTGTGTATTAGCATTAGCCTATAGTAACTATTCCACGCAGACAAAGTCGCGGACAGAAGCTAGTATTATATAATAATAATATTTTCCTTCACCATCAACCGCTAGTGTTAGATTATTAAACATACATAAATTCCGAAAAAATCATTAGTACATTCCACCGGAACCTGAGGACATCGCACCAATATTCTACTGGTGAAATCGCTTGTCCATTACGACACTACTTTATTTCTGTTATCATCTTACTTATATTTACAATGGAATTGCATACATATGAACCGAATTTATCAACCGCGAAAAACAGTGGTCTCTTAAGCAAAGGGTCTTAATAGGTTGCAGCTAGACCTAAGAAAGATGAGTCCGAGGGCCCATATCGCCGTTGCACAGGTTTGACAGATGGAGAAGATAGTATGTGTTGCGTAACTGTCTTCTAATTAGGATGGGGACCCCTTCGGCAGTTCTTCTAACGGAGGGCCAGTCGCGGGGGTGAAACAATGAAGATCTGCAGAGATCTCACGCCACCCCAATTTAAAGCGGGCGTACATCGTGGGGTTGTAGTCCGCGGGAGTCGGATATAAGACACTCTCTCTCTCGGGAGGATGGGTATCCATAGTGGATATCCTCACGTTAAAAAAAGGAGTGTTATACGATTCGGCTTTGTTAAGTTGCCTAGTCGACGCTTTAGTTTAATATTTCGATACTTTTAACTACCTAAGATCAGACTCACAACAGCGGTTTAAGAGAGATCATTTCATTATTCTATTTAATTTTACAATCCCTTAACCTTGAACGATATACTGATATGTTATAACACTGCATTTATGACTCGTAAATATCTGCATACATAACTCAATATTAAATACATATACTGATAAAAATCGACAAAACGATGGATTTAGATATAGATAAAAAGAATTGCGCACGATCTAAAAACAATATACAACTAGTTTATACTCTATCAGTTTTTATTGTAATAAACAATCGGTAGGTGATTTAGAACGATTATATATTAGAATTAACGCATTAGTTTGCATAGGGTTTATATATACGTTTTTATGTCCTGATTCTTAGCAATATCTAGTAGCATTTAGTTTTCTTTATACTGATTCAGATTATTAGAAAAAAAAACAGTTGATTCATAAACTATGACATACATAACTTAAAACCCGTATAAATGGGTTGTGAGGTAAAAATGATGATTAAAATTAAAAAAAATACAGTTGAGTAATCCAAATAAGGTCCCTTCATCATCGTCTTACCCTTATCCCATCTAAATAAGCTCGGCTCAACATGTTTTCCTTTTCCACTCTCCCCTGTTAAATGTCATCTAAGTATTCACACCTTTTACACACACCATTTTTCACACAATCCATCCATTCCTTTTTCGGCCATCCTCTACTCCTATATCCGCCCATCATCATACTTGAAACTTTTCTTATTATATGGTTTTCATCTCTCCTCATGACATGCCCATACCATGCTAAGCTATTACTCCTCAACTTCTCTGTCACTGGTGATATTTTGAAACTTCCTCTGATTCTTAATCTTATCTATTCTAGTCACACCACACATCGACCTTAACATTCGAATCTCTGTCACATGTAATTTCTATCATCCGTCTCTGTCGTAGCCCAGCACGCAGATGCATATAGCATAGCATGGCTGTGTCATGGCAATGAAAATGGTATTTACAATTAAAAATATCAACGTTGAGTAATCCAAATAAGTTCCCTTGAAACAACCAATTCAATAGAATAAATCAAATAAAACTTTGATTTTCTTCCACCACAAAAAAAAATTACTTGAATGATATTTATAGATTAATAAATGTGATAAGTAATCGATTATATAGGATTAGAAACATTTTCAAGCGTTAATTACGGATTATAGACTACGAAGATGACAAATTATCAATTTAATACAGGAAACGAATTGATTCTTAATTATTTTCTTGATACTCTTCATATCTTCAATCTTTTTGGCCACTCTGAACATATCCCTAAGTCGGGACTTTCGGGTAATATAATTAAGAATTTAATACAAAACAAAGTTAATGCATTATTGTAGGAGTCTTAAATTGACATTTATTAATTCTTATGTTGTCTCGATGTTATATATATACTAATATTATAAAGAGGTAAAGTTTGTGAGTTTGTGAGGTTGTAGGGGGTAATCTCAGGAACTACTAGTCCAATTTGAAGAATTCTTTCAATGTTATATAGCTTATCGAGGAAAGTTGTAGGCTATATATTATCACGCTAAGACCAAATAGGAACGGAGTACCAATGAAAAATGTTTCAAAATTGGCATGTTTTTTCTTCTTGAGAGCTTCTGCTGTGTTAGCATTAGCCCAAAGTAACTATTACTACGCGGACGAAGTTGCGCACAGGGGCTAGTATTATATTATACGTAAATACATAACTTTAGGTACTACGAAACAATATATAAATCGGTCAAAAAATGCTATGCGGACTGTAATGAAAAGAATGTTCTAGTCAAAGTTATATTAACCGAACTATACTACATAAAATTCCACCGATATTACAAAATATGGAATCAAATAACACAAGATTATCAATAAAATAAAAGCCACGATATAACAAACTAAAATTCCGCCAAAGACTCAAAACTTATAGTCATTCCTAAATCATAAACCGCCTTATACCTTTGCTCACATACATTCCACAGATAATATGATATGTAGAAAAAAAAGTCTACGTATTATATACTCTGTAAGTAAAATAATCCATTATACATGGACCTTTTGAACGTTACAATACGCTTGCTGTCGTGCAAGTTGGGGGTTCCGGTGAAATTGGACGCGTAGACTCGCTTTCTATGCACTCGAAACAGTTCAATTGTTTTCACAGTTTATACGTAACCAGCGTGTTATCATAGCTAACGGTATCGGGAACTGTATTATATACTAACATTTACATCTATAGAAATGTATAGAGTGTTGTAGGGTAGCTAATGGTACCTAAGTATACAAATAATGTACCAGGTATATTCCGCTCTCGTCAATATTAGCTCTATCAACTAAGTCAACGGTCAGCAAGTCACGGCTCTTACACTCATTAGCTGAACCTTTTACACAATATATTTAGTGGAGGCATAGAATACTACATTTTAACTTGCCAAGACACGAGTCAACCTTTTTGATACACAAGACTACAGAAAAAGGCAAAAATAGTACGGTTGCTCGCGTGTAAAAAAATACATATGTATTTAGCAAAGGCAAGCTTTAATCCTAGTTATTTCCACAAAACTATTCAGCTGAGCGCCTTAAGCGTTCCGGTGAAGCTGTTAAGACCTTGCCAGGTCAATAGCGTAGTCAGTTCGAGAAAAAAACACAAAACATGTCTACTAAAGTTTATAGCAGTATTGCATGGACGCTCATCTTCACAATCAGAAGGCATGGAGTTTTTGGCGGGATTTTATTCCGTCATCTAGTGGATTTTATATTTTATTCATGATCTTGTGTTATTTGACTCTATATTATGCAGTATTGGTGGTGTGTTACAGTCTTTGTTCCATTCAATAAGGACCAAGCAGCAATTACAAAGTAAATATAAGTCAGACCGTAATTAATCCACACAAAATAACAAACCTATTCTCACAAGAATGAAGTCGCGGGTACCAAATAGTTAATAGATAAAAACTGTATTAAAAAAGAATGAACGCAGAGATATATAATCTGTAATTATAATGTACTTAATAAGACTGGCTACTTTTAATTCAAAACAAAAAACAAATAGGCACAATTTTAGTTTTAAAATCAACCGATGGTCTTGCGTAAGCGTAAAAATCGAAATAGATACCGGACGTGCTTCCGTTTTGAGTGACGTACCGTGTAAATGTAGTGTAGTTAAAAATCAATGTTCTGTGTATCGATAAAATATGCTTTCCACGTTGAGACTCTATACTAATATTATAAAGGAAGGGTTTGTTTGTTTATTTGGTTGAACGCACTAATCTCAGGAATTACTGGTTCATTTTCAAAATTTCTTTCAATGTCAGATAGCTCATTTATCGAGGAAGGTTATAGCTTATAGCTAATAACGTATATATATATATATATATATATCATCAAAATAAGACCAAAAGGTGTGGAGCATTAACGAAAAGTGTTTCCAGATCTTTTTTTCTCGTTTTGAGAACTTCTGCTGCGTCTTAGCGTTAACCTAAAGTAACTAACTATTCCATACGGACGAAGACGCAAGCAGCAGCTAGTACCCTATATTTAAACACTAATTCTTATATACAAGAATATTTCGACGATAATTTACTATTAAATTAAATATATAAACAATCCATTTAACTTAAATAAGAACAATAATTTGACGTCCAAAGTTTAACCTCAATAACAAATTTTTACGGTAAAACTCATCGCAAATATTTACAGGATTTATAACGAAGTTTTATCTTCAGGAAACGACATACGATAAAACAGGACCTGAATTAAAAAATAACGATAAATTACTGTTATTCCGGGGAATACTACGTTGTAGGAAAAACTTTAAAGTGAAACGATTGATCTGTCAAGCATATTTCGTTGTGGTTATATTGGAAGGGTGTGTCTCCGATATTATAGCATTATTTTATTTTATTTTATAGGGTATGGGACAGTCTTAGATGCTTGTAATATAGGGAAATAGCGATTTTGCACTACACAACGATACGATTTGCAGAAGAAAAAGTTTTTCAAGCTTAAAATCCTAGATTGTAACATTAAGTAGCATTGCATTTATTGCAAGAGTGCAAATTATATAGCAAATATAAAATGTCATTATGATATCCGCGTACTATAAAAAGGAAGAGGGAAAGTATACTTACGAAATTCCAATTACTAATAGACAAGGGTAATAATTATTCATTAAAAAAAAAAAAAAACAACAAAAAAGTAGTATTTTTGCAAGATACTATTTTATACGTATTCCTTGAAGCATAAATATAAGACAAAGTAAAATAAAAAATAAACAAATAATTTTAAAAACAAAATATTTATAACTATCAAACGGAGTCACCTTAAAAGAACGCTGTCTCAAATAATTAAATGTAATTTCAAGTTTGAAATTCCAATTTCAATAAATACAACCTCATTTTATATTTATGTATTTTTTTAAAAAAAGACAGTATCGACGTGTAAACGAATTGTATCGTAATTTACGAAATACACCTAACGAAGTATACCCATTCTCGTTAGTATTTGCAAATCACACAAATAATTAACCCGTGTAATTCGCACCAACAAAACAACGCGCGTGGCAACCGCATATCCACTGAGTCAAATATGCAGTCAATTCTCAAAAGAACTCACAGAAACCCAGACACGACACACATCAAACATTACCGTTACTAGACAGTTATTAACGATATGTTCCGATTCTTGTTAATTAAATCTGCATCGAATGCGTTGACATTGATCGAAACGCAACAGACGGTTGGGAAACGATATGTCGATATTCACGTGCTGGCAACACTAGACCGTATAACACAATGAACGGTATGGTAATTAATCTAGTTCCACGTTACGAAACTTAATTTATGTTTTTTTTTTTTTTTTGTAAATAAACGAAATTCTTACCGGTCAAGGATACCGTATTTCTAAATTCGAATTTCGTTTTATAAATTGTACAAACTGCACGTTATGTGTTAATTTATACATATTAATGAAATTGAATTATCTGCTGTGTGTATCTACGTATATGGTTGACCTATTTTTTTTTGTTGGCGGATAAAACGCTGTACTGAATTTCATCTAAACTGCATTCCAGTACATATTTCTATGGACACTCATCATCTTCTTACCCCTATTATTACCCGATCCTACTTAGATGGGCTAAGTAGGGTCGGCATAACATGTTTTTATTTTCCACTCACCCCTATCAGATGTTATTTCAGTGTTCCCACCTTTTACACACATATCATTTATACATGTAGTCCGGTGAAGCTGTTAAGACCTTGCTGGGTGAATAGCATAGTCATAACGAAAAAAAAAAAATTTTTTTTTCACACAATCCTGCTATACCCTTTTCATTCTTCTTCTACTCCTATATCCATCCACGATCATACTCAAAACTTTTCTAGTTACATCGTTTCCATCTCTCCTCGTGTGCAAATACCATGCTAAGTTATTACACCTCGACTTCGTTGTCACTGGTGGTATTTTTAAACTTCCTATGATATACTCATTCTTAGTATTATATAACGGACACTAAGAGGTAATTGTAACTTTAATAGACATCACTTAAAATTAGTAAAATTGTACGCGTTACAAAATGATAAATTATCAATCCAAATAAATTGTGCCTTTCTCGTGAAACAAGAAGCTTGTTCACTTATAATCTCTTCATTACTTATACTCTATATTAAGAAGTACATTTTGCTTCGGCTACGTTCAATTTAGGGTAGATTAAATCGATATGTCGAATAATATAATCAGGCAATCCTGATGGAATGTATTTGTCCTATTCTGCAATCCTGATAATATCAAAGCGTATCAAACAAACTCACACACACACACAAAAGAATTAAAAAAAAATATTCTAAAACAATTTTTTTTTTAGGTTTTCAAACCGTCTCCCAACATCTATGCAATATCCATTAGGCTATAATAAAATGTATGTATATTATCACAAACGCACGGAAAGACGCGGGCACAAGCTAGTATAAGAAATAAACATACAAGCATTGTTACTTCTAAGACAAAACGTTTTAATCATTTATTACATAAAAATCGAATTGTGAACAATATATTTCTGAGAAATAGAACAACTATAAATGTTTTTTATAGTGGCAATAATCAGATTAATAATCGATTACGTAGACAACTCGATTAGTAGGTATATGAAACATTACGTTCCGATTATTCAAGTTTATTAGCTTCTATAAACATTAAATATATACATTTCTAGCTTTTCAATTTGTAACGTTGCTATATGATATTATATGGGTTTTATTGATATTTTATTATCCCGATATGATAACAATGCCTTTAATATCTTCGATATAAAATACACAGATATCGGATCTATAATAACTGTACAAAATACGTTGTAGAATTAAGATTATGGTATTGAAAGCAAAATTATCAGAAATTCTGATTTTAAACCTTTCAAGTTTTATGTCACATAACTTTTGTTTGCGGCACGGTTGCGTTGTCTGGTAAATGAAATGACTAGCGCGCCATCTATCGTGCAGTAGTTGTACTAAGTTAGAAACCTATATAAGCACGATTAGTCCAAATTTCTTTAGAATGTATTAATGCTATATGAATGCATACGGGACAAACAAGATGTGACTGATTTTAACCCTTTTTTTTCTCGAAATGTAAACGCTGTTGACCTGGAAAGGTCTTTACAGCTTCACCGAACAATTACATTGTAACTCATTTCGTGCTCTGTAACGTATTTAGTTCGGACGGCTTTGAGCGAAGATATGTCAAAAGTTGTTAACGTTTTTTTAGCAACCAAACCTTTTGTAGATTATTACTGCCATTATCGAGTAATATTATAAGTTTTTTACGATCACTTCAATGAACTACCAAGATGGTAGCCGTCTTGTTAGAACGTTCCAGGGAGTTTTTGTGGCAAGTCAGAATCCATGCTCCGTGGTATTATGTCCCATCCATTTCGCTTGAGCACAATAGCCTTAGTTTGGGTAATACACCACCAAAATTAATAAATATATAGACAAATAACACAAGATTATGAATAAAATATAAAATCCACTACATGATATTTAAAAATCTCGTCAAAAACTTTCGCCACCTTTATTGATTATATAAAAGACATTTAATGTATGTTGACGTATAGAAATATTTAATACTGAAACATAGAATTGACAAATTTGCTCACACAAATGTCCGTCAAGTGTGCGGGTGTCAAATCCGCAATCTTTCAACTCAATATTAAGTCTAAACACAACTGCACCACCAGGCCTATTTGTATAAACGCCTTAGATTGCAGACAAAATATTTACACTAACTGTGACTATATTTTGAAACAGCTTCATGAATTCTCACTACATTTTGGAACATTTTCAACAGGTTCATGTATCTCTTTACTAGATATACACATATATATGTCACAATGACTGATTTTTTAAGTATACCGGTCTAGTTAAAACCTCGCAAAATCGTTTTATTCTCTTAACATCGTCTTTTCATAATCCTTATAGAGATATTATTGTGCAGATAATATCTATACGTGCATATACAAAAGGCACACGGCTGTCAAGTATCGGGGCCATTTGGCAAAGCGTAAAGTTTAGTGCATCCAATAACGGTACGCATTCTAGGTCGTAACCACATTCACCAACATCACGGATTCATGATCAGAGTGTAGGCAGTATTGTTAAAAACTTAAACGTATCTATACTAATGTTAATTACTGAATTCTGGAACTATTAAGTCGCATTTGAAGAATATTCCGTCGACTATTAATGTCCAAGATCATGGAATATCTTATACCATACATACTATGATCGACAAGACCAGAGTAATTAGCATATAGTAAGTAACATAGTATGTAAACTAAGGCAGAACGAAGTTGCGTACGCGCCAAATGTTGCCTGATGGATTTGTGTGGTGTTGTGTTAGATTTAAAAAATATTCTATCGATTATTTATTGTAGAAGATTATGGAATATCTAATACCACACTATGACCTTTAAGACCAAAGCAATTAACATAAAATATGTATCACAAGTACCTACACTAATCCACAACAAAGTAGTAGTGGGGACGCGCTAACCGTAGCGTGATGGATTAGCGTGGACTCTATAAGAGGAATTAAAAGCGAGTAAAACCACAGAGCGCCTACATTTTTCTGTTGACTATTTTGTGGGAGATCCTGGAATATCTAATACCACATTGTGACCTTTAAGACTAGGACAATTAATACGAAATATATACAGTAACGAAGTAATATTGCGAACGTGCAAGTTGTAGAATGATGGATTAGTGTGTACTGCCAGTTATAACAAGAATTAAAAGGGAGTAAAACCACGAAGCAACGCTTGTAATTTAATAATCGTGCATATGAAAACAACTATCCTCCAGTACTGTATGCACAAATCTAACTAAATTGCATATTTGCTAACGTGTTTTTGTTCCTCTTTTATTCACGCCATAACCTACTGAAATTTGCATACACGGTCTCAGATAAATAAAAGCAGCCTTAATCATAAAAGGAGTAACTCAACAATTTAATTTTCTGAGAAAATGAGTTTAGTAACATTGGCCATGTATAAATGTTCAATTTAAATTTACTTAAAAAATAAATGAAGCGCTTTAAGTCGATTCTAAAAGTAGCAATACGTAGTGTAATTATATTGCTATTTGGTCGTTGTAGAAAATATCATTATTAATGTAAAAGATATATGTTTAAATAAACATTTAAAAACCAGATCGTAGATAGTTCAGTTTTGTAAATCTATTTTAAAATAAATTCAATGCAGACGGCGTAACAGCTTACTGTTCTATGATAATTAGCATAAATAAAAATCAATACAAATTTTTAAATAAATTAGATAGAACAATTACTTTTTATTAAAATTGAACCATACTTTACCTAACTTTATTGTGTATCTTCGGAGACTAAGTTTTTAAGATGTTTCAATATAAAAAAACAACAGTAATTTATTTTCGTGATATTGATCGCATTCAAGTGGTTGTTGAATTAATTATATTCTACTCGAAATGCTATTACTTTCTGATGAGAACTCAAAAAACGTAAATATTGTCTTATTTTTCAAACAGTGATCGAACCGTTCAACCAGGAAAGTGTGTCTCTGAAGGATAGATTTCAATCTAGATTAATATAAGCGAAGCCGCGGGTAAAACTCGTTTTTACAAAAATTCGTCATAGAATTATCAATCAGTCCGTGTGTAAGCAATGCACAATTCCACCATGTCACGTAGATACAGAGTGTGCGCTGTCTGTGCCAGATAGTGTCATAAACGAAGGGAACAGAGTTAAAAAATGTAATTCAAAAACGAAGATAATTTTGTATTGAGACCGAGTTATTGTGTTTCCCAAAGATATACATAAAGGCAAACTTAGATATGTTTCGATTAAGAAATAGACAATCTGATTAAAGTTTAATTTTGTTAATTTTAATAAAGCTAAGGATACACGAAGGTTAGTAGTGCATCTCAAATTGAGCTGAAACCGATTTTATCCGTTCATAATATTTTAAGTTATCTTTCAAGATTTCCAAATGCTGTACGTGTAAAATGGAAGATAGAAAAAACCTTATATATGGCAAATTTGAACTTCGTTCTCGGTGTATAAAAACTGGAAATCTTGAAAAAGTTAAACATGTAATGTCAACGAGTAAAATTGGATTTAGCTCATTTGAAACGTAACGAAACATATATTAAATTGTTTCCCCGTTAGATGGCATATTTATCAGCAATTTACTCAAGTTTTCTCTACAACATTTTAAAAAGAAAATAGTGTTACAAATAAATCTCGTGACTATCACGCCATTATCGACTTGCATCTAAAATGTATTCGAGCGTGTTTTTTTTATCTTGTATTATGTCAGTCCGTTTGACATATCAAAGATTAATATCACCAACGTATCTAATATTAGTTACATTCAATAGGTCTTGGATACATGTAGAATTTCTAAGCATACTTTGTAATATACTATATCACTATATATTGTAATACAAAGTCCTCTACCACGTTTGTCTGTGTGTTTGTTTGCGATAAACTCAAAAACTACTGAATGAACTTTCATGCGGTTTTCACCAGTAAATAAAGTGATTTATAAGAAAGGTTTAGGTACTTTTTTGTAATAATACTCACGATATTCATTCAATAAAAATTTACGGTCATTGTGGAATGTTTACAGTAGTGATAGAATACTCTCACGTCTGGTTACCTACTACGTGTAGAAAATATATCAAGAAACATCTATAGGATTGTTCTAGAAGATACACTATAAGATCACAACTCTTTCTAGGTTTAGTGTGCGGCCATCGCAATCCACAGATAAGCTTAACATCAAACGATTTTTTTTTCTTGAACTGACTACGCTATTGACCTAGCAAGGTCTTATCAGCTTCACCGGACTACTAAGGCGAGCGCTTTAGGCACTCAGCCGAACATCAAACGAGATTGTGGCAAAATGTTAAACTAAGCTGTCTAAAACAAATTAAATTCATATTAACTAAAACACACTAATAAGGTAATGCTTTTTTTTTGTTAAATCCCTCATTTAATCCAAATAAAACGAAAATCAAAAAGCAATTTATTGAATTTAGGTTCTGAGAAGAACTTCAAAGCTACCATTAGTTCTGACAAACAACCCAATCATCGAGAAGAACCGGCAAGAAACTTCATCTAGTTTATCTATTCATGATACATATTATTACAAACATAAATAGTTAATTAAGGTGGTTAATTACAATAGTTGAGACTGTTAATTACTATAAAAACGGGCGTCAACATACAAGTGACATTGCCTTTTAATGCTTGCCTGTAACACGAGAAATATAAATAAATTTGAATATGAACAGGAGGGTATGCGTGTATCCCGCGACGCGCCTCATGTATTCAACGTCACACACTACAGTATAGTCTCGATAAACCGTACCTCGTTAAGACGAAAACCTTGATACATAAGAAAGTGTAAGGGGTGTCGAGTAACATCTTAAGACTTGAGACACCCAAGCCAACCTCATCTGCACGTGGTGCTTACCCTGCTGAATAACGAACGAGGCAATGGCGAAAGCGGGGTGGTAGGGTTTTACAGCCCGACTGGGTCGCAACCACCATGCATATGGCGAAAAAGCCCGTCATAGTGACTCGCTTCTGCGCGTCGCGTTTCGGGATCAGCCCGTGCATATCCAGTACCGGGTGACTTTCGTCATTATGGCCGGCATGACAGCGGCGACCGGCGAGGGATAATTTGTCTCTCGGTGGTTGCCGATGTTATTGGATTGTACTATGCTTAACATCAGGCATAGTGCAGTCACTATGTCGTGCTTCGATAAAAAAGAAAGAATCCCTCGCTCTCTTCATTACAATCTCTTTTTACATCCATACTTGAAATCTTAGCTGTCGGTCAGACGAAATAATCATTCCTACACATGTGTGTATACTTCGAATATATCAAATGTTTCATTCAATTATACATTCAACTTGGTGATTTGAAATCAATAATAACCTCTCTAGCTTGAAAAAAAAAGTTCGGTACCGAATTCCAGAATGTTCGGACTATCCTTATTAGTGTTATAAGTGTGAATATGAGTTGGTTTGTCACGTTTTTATGTCTCGACTACTTTACAGATCAATATAAGGATATTCGTTAGGACGTACAGAAAAATAACAAAGAGTACCAACATTTTATAAAAAAAAAAAAAATAGTGTACCTGAAAAATAGGATAAATATACGCGATGAATGCAGCAAGAAAAGGCTGGTTTATAATCCTTAGAAGTAATGTTTATTTTAAATATTATCGTCATAAGAAAAGTACTATTTCACGAAAGCAACTCTAAAATAATGTACGATAAAGTCGAAATCTCTGCAACTCACATTTTCCTCTAAAAAATTATTTAAATTAAAGTATTCTTAATATGATGTTTTTCACGCCCCCTTGAATTTCGTCTTACCGAGGTTCTATTTTATCGGAATACATTTGTCATTTAGGAGCGTCCAATTTGTCGTATTATCTGAAGAATAAGACTGTATACATGAACAATAATTCATGTAGCGGGAACTGCTAAGTTGTAAATAAAACTTTCCATTGTTTTTTTTTTTTAAGTTAATACCGATCTTTGCGTTTTCTAATCGAAGTGCGACTGTCATGTGAGCGTGCAATTGTTTTTATTATTTTTATGTTCGTTCAATGAAAATATATACATATAAACAAGAATAAGCGTTTTTTTTTGTTCACCTCAATTATTGTCTGAAACGGTTTTGACGAGATCTGTGCTAGTATCATTACGCTTACTCATAGGGGCTAAGCAGTAACGATCACTCAATTAAAAAAAAAACTATTACTACGTGAGCAAAATCGCGGGTAGCAACTAGTTATAATACAAAAATAACTTGTGTAACAAAAACCTTGAAAAAGTTATACGAATATGAGATGAGTTTAAATCAAGAAATAATCATTACCTATATTCTTAAAACTAAATAAAATTTAATAATATCATTACTGGTTAAAGAAAAAGTTTCAAACACTTAATAAAATTATATCACAAATGCATATTTCAATTCTTGAACTGGAGAACTACATCACTTCATTATAAAACTACGTTTTAAAAATCATCACATTATTTCATCAAAATGTCTTCTTTAAATTATATGTAATCAAACATTTATAATTTGTAAAACGCACTCATAGAATATAAAATATGTAATCACAGATTATATATACAGTTTCTTTTTTTTTATGACGCGCTCGCAACCGGCTAAGGTCGCACTGAGACTGAATGGCTGGAGTCGACATATCAGATAATGTATTGAAGCCTTATATGGTAATGTTGTTTGTGTGACGTACATAGATTAAAAAAATATTTTTATCGATAAACGCTTTGTCACATCGTTTATTAATGATTTACAATTGTGAAAGTTTTTAATCTGTTATATAGAATATATAACTGACTGAGGAGTTTTTGGCGGGATCTTGGAATGGCATGTAGTAAATTTTATATTTTATTCACAATCTTCTGTTATTTGACGTTATGTTTTTGTAAAATTGGTGGTATTTTATGTAATATGTTCGGTTATTGTGCACAAGTGAAGTGGATGGAAAATAATACCACGCAGTATCCTGAGATGGTATAAAAACTCCTTGGCAGTCACTATCTTCTTCTTATTTTGACTCCGCAGAAGCACTTGCCAGTGTCAGTATTTTATTTCAATGGACGTTATAATACAATAATGTTACAAGCGTTGTGCTATTATTTCAATATTCTAACAAAATGGTGGATTCCTTAGAACCTTCCAGGGAGTTTTTGTGGCATCTCAGAATTTCATGCCCTGCGGTATTATTTTCCATTCAGTTCACTTATGCATAATAAACTAACTATATTACATAAAACACCACCAAATTTATAATAACATAAGATTATGATTAAAATATAAAATCTACGACATGACAGAACTAAGATCCCGCCAAAAATTTTGCCGCCATCTTGTTAGAACATTGAAATTGTAAGAATTGAAAGATACTTGTAATATTATACCCACTCGACAATGGCATTAATAATCAAGAAGATTGGTTGCTAAAAATAAAAAAGAAGAAAGAAAGAAGAAAATAGAAAAAGAACTGAGTAACTGACGTATCAACGCATCAACTTCTGAGGCTAGGGCTGTCAAAATTTGAATATCGGTGTGTTTTAAACTGTAAGTGAACAATAAGGAAGAATTTTTGGAATTTCAACCCTTCAATTGCTGCAAATCAAGATGAAATTTGTATGAAAGTCGGTCAGTTTCTCTGAGCCATTTCTTAATTTAAGAGTCAAAAATAATCCCTACATAGATAACGCGTTGGAAGCCGAGGGAAATTGCTAGTATCATTGTAGAGCGGCAAAGTTTGTTTGTTCGTGGATAATATTTTCTGGGATTACTTCCTTTTCTGAATATGAGATTTAATAACATAAACTATATTTTATTATCATATAATACCCTATATTATAACTCAAAACAACTGGCGATTTCGTCCACAATCAGTCAACAATACAAAACCAAATAACAATAAAGTAAGACCTACGACATCTAGCGGCGAATAGTAGGTAGTATAAAAACTTCATTAATCACATGATGTTGGGTTTTTGTATCTCTAATATACGAAAGTGAATTGTCGTATATATAGTTGTAATGTAGAAGAAGTCGCGGGCGGGTGTTAGTGTTTATAAGATAATACCTATATAAATGAAATGATAATGGTCTGCAGTTGTAAGCGTATCCCGAACAAGCATTGGATAGATTCCAATTTTTTTTTTATTTATTTCCATAGATACTTTGTTATTTAAAAAAAAAACATCATAGATTGTGATCACGGTTACCTTAAAAAACAGTTACCGCAACAGTCAATCCAATAAGCGGGTATAGGCTCACTGTCTGAAATAATGACACGTGTCTCCCCCTACACCGAATGTAGTGTGTCATTTTATGAGCACTTTTAACGGCATATTACAAGTTAGGTTAACTGTGTATCTATTACTTTAAGTCTTCATAGAATTCATAAAAAAATCTTGAACATTACTACAAAACTTTTCGACAACGGTCACTAGTAAAGTAATATAACTAAAACCTGAAGTTATTTTTCCTCTCGTTATTGACATGTGATAAATCACGTTACGTTATATTTAACATGTGGTGATTTAAATAAATGCTGAGTAACAGTAGGTCGAAGCGACCGCGACGGCAGGTGACCTTATGCAATAATTTATCACTCATCGAATTATTTTAGGGTTATAAAAACTCTAAACGAGTATTAGTTTCAATTTCACTCTACCCATCGGAAGAGTCATAGGATAGACTCTGATCAGTAAAATCATACGATAGAGTATGACCAGAACAGATACACGATGGAACAGAGGTTCCCAGCCTTTTTTGTGAAGATGTGATGATTAGTCGCTGAGCTTCTTAAAATATTATCTGCACACATTGATAGGTGAAGTCAAGTCGACATTTTAGTCTTAACTATTGAAAGCAAATAAATATTTGTGAATCCTCGTTTATTAATTGTGAAACCCCACTTTTTCGTCATGACAACGTAGACTCCCGTCGATCTTTGGGGGTCCACTTGGCCCACTTTGGAAAAATAGCAATAGAACAACAGATAGTTCGAGAGGGCGGTTCAAGATAGTAGATACGCAGCAATTATACGACCAGCCACGAGGAAAATTTAAGGGCAACGACTCAACTAGCGATGAATCTGCAAGACACAACAACAGATTGTACTAGACAATTTATGTTGTATCGATTTATAAGAGGAAGCCAAGATTCTATGGAAGTTTGTGTCTAATTTGATTTTGTGAATAAAGTAACATTAGGGTACGATGGGACTGACATGTTCTTTGTGGACTTAAGTCCCTAAATTAAAAAAGATAAAAAAATACCATTTATAAATATTACAGATAGAGTTGGTTTACAACCATCTCAAATATATTCACAATAAAACATATTGACACATATTGACTGTTCGCGATAAACTCAAAAACGATTGAACGGATTATCATGCGGTTTTCACCAGTAGATAAAGTGATTCATGAGGAAGGTTTAGGTATATAAATTGTCAAGGTATTTTTTTCTTAGCAGGGCGGGATCACGACCGATATGATTTTTGTAGGTGGTAGAGCCCCGCTGAAGCTATTTTTGGTTTCAGAATGAATGGGTCGGCTCCTCCGGGGTAGTACCACCCCTCTCACACATAACCGACGTGAAATAACAGTGCTTGCATTGTTGTGTTTCGTTCGGTCAGTGAGAGAGCCGGAGGCCCACGTCCCTTCCTCTTTCCTTCTTTCCCTTTCCTTCCCCTCCCCGTTCTCCCATATACAGGCTGGCAACGCACTTGCGACGTCCTTGATGTCGCTGGTGTCTATGGATGGTGGTGATCACTTAACATCACGTGACCCACCAGTTCGTTTGCCTCCTTTGATATATAAAAAAAAATAAAAAAAACGACCGTCGTGCCCGCTAGTTATTGTTGTATCTCTTTTTCACTTGTAACATTGCCACTACATACACGATGGTAAACTTCAAACTATCATGTAGCTAAGCCCCTGTGAATTTATTTCACACTACCACGACATTTAACAGTGACCTACGGTTCATGTAAGTACCATGACATGTCATGTATCTTATTACTTTTTCTATAACTAGTGGAACGTGAAAAATAAAAAATACTTTATTCAATTTAGGCCCTGAGAAGGCGCTCATGAACTTCTCATTTACCACCTGTTCGGGAAACAACCGAGTCATCGAGAAAAACGGGCGAGAAACTCGATCTTTTTTATCTTTTTATATATATATATATATATATATATATATATATATATGGAATACATTACACGTCACAATCGTTTTTATTAGATGCACAGAGATGAGTCAGTTCCAAACATCATCACCGTTCACATATTGATCCACTCTATAAGCCTTCTGACACCAAAATCCGCTTGACATGGCGCTTAAATTTATAGTCCGGCAAATCGGTAATATGTTTTAGGCCCCGTTATAAAATCTAACACAATTAACTAAAAACTGTTACTGGTTTTATTGAGTTTAGTTTCTAGTATTTTATGCCGGTCTTTTACGAAATCCATTGAAATATCCCACGTCTAGTTATAACGCCTACAAAATGTTGCTAAAAATACTCTTCAATTCATCCTTGAATATGATTTTAACATAGAATTTGTATATAATCACACAACGTTACCAACAAACAACAGCAAGTATGCAACCGCGATCGTAAGTTTGTTGTAAATATAATAGTTCTCTAATTAAGCAATAAGACCCGATGTTAATTAATAAATCGAACTGGCAGCATATCTAAGTGAAAATCTCCTAGAATGTATACGCTCTACATAACGCGTATTTCTCTAATTGCTCAATTTTAATGTCACGTCAATTTTATCTACACACGAAAATTTATCTATTTTTTCTTTCACACAGAAATATATGAAACGAAAAAACAAACTATTATACTTCTAAAATAAGTAAAGATCCGCAAAAGTGTATTAATCAATCTTGAATATCATATTATAGATCAAACTTTTATAAATTTCAATAAATAAACATGGAGTCGCCATTGCGTCCATGTAATTATAAAGGCGTTTTAATTATTATATGAGAACTAGATGATAATTATTACGTAAACAATATATCTTTGGTGAGAGGTAGAAACACATAGTTAGCTAGGATACCTATGTTGTTAAAAGGAAATCAGCAAAAACTCAAACCTGATTTATCAATATAATTTTATGATAAAAAATTCATTCTCCAAACCAAGCTTTTACTTTCATCGCCTTCTACGAAATATATGACCCAATCGTAGACATTTATAAATAGTTATTTGCTATCGTATATAATACATTACACCTACTATTATTTCAAAATAAATTCACTAGTAATATCTCGGATTACCTATTGATTCCAATTATACGAAATATGTATAATTAATCGGATTTTAACGTCATTTATTAGATTAAAACCGTCCTTCGGAGATTACCGAATCGTAATAGGATTACAGAAACCAATATATTGTATAAATTAGCTGTTCTAAAGTCGAATCGTCTTGGAAAATGATAGCCAAGGATTTTTAATAGTTGTGTTTAACGCCATCTATGTATGTAATTGTTAAATTACGTAGTATAACAGACAATAGCATGTAAATGTCTATGCATAAAAATGCTACATACGTGCACTAATAGATGTCGCTGATAAATGCTTTAGATTTTATTAGAAATATTAAGTTTAATTCATTATAAAACAATACTTTAAATAATGATAGCTTAGCAAGTTCTTTTAACAAAAAGTAGATTATACCATTACAAAAAATACAGCTTGGCAGTACAACATTGTAAAGTTCATATATTAGTTTAAAAAACGTTCGTATAAATGAACAAATAATTTAGGAATCAGTTTTATATAATAATAAATCTCAAAGTTTTGTATGAATTAGGTATTTTTCTAAACATAAGGAACCAACGGTCGTAGACCTGTGCCTCAAAGATTTACACTCGTTTGTATGGAGATTAAACTTTTATGGTTTTGCCCAGTCCAGGGGTTAAACATTGCTAAAATTACCTTATCAGCCTTGTCCGTCGGTGGCGAAGCTGGTGGACTCCGTGGAAGGCCTAGGTCCTCATCATCGTCGCTCCCGTCGCCACGTCCGCGCCGACGCACAGCCGCCACTAGCTCCGCCTGGTGACAATAATAAATATCTTATACAATAAAACTAATTTACTTTTAGAAAATTGAGCTTTGAACGAATGCTCAGTCTTTTGAAAGTGATATCTAATTTCGTGAAATGTAATACATGTCTTCGTAAATTATGTATTGTATATAGACGATATTTGGGGTTACATTAGTATGGATATGCGAATACTAGGGGTGGCGATTCTCAGCAAAAAATAAATCAATTTTTAAATCGATCCGAATCATAGTGTGTGGAATCGGTTCATGAAAAAGTCGAGGTCTAGAGGAATGAATGATTATCCAAAAATCAATCTTTTTTTTTTGTTGTCCTTTTCCCAATTATAAATTGTGGTATCGTATCATTGTCAGAGATAGTATCGATATTTAATTTCTAATAGGATAATTGATTTTTCTGTCTAAAAATCAATAATTGGATATCAGATCACCATCCATATTTATATGAATTTACTAGAATTTAGTAAGTTCATTCGTGTGTTTTAAATTTCGTCCATGTGTCTGTAATGCAGCAGGTATTGTCTGAAAATTAACGCTGCAATGTTGACACTTGCAAACCTGCAGCTTATACTGAGACAGGCACCTTTTTACTGCAAGCAACACTTATCTCACTTAACATTTTCTTATGCTACTCCCATGCTTACATTATGGAATTTTGGTTACTTATTGCGGTAAAATTTACGTCAAAAGTTGTTCCGAAAAATTTATAGTCTTCTGGCCCTCGCATTTTAAATCTATCGTAACTCTTTTTATAGAGGTGGGCAAAAAATGTAAATGATGGAAAATGTGTAATCGATAGGCACACTCTCTACGAATCTTGAAATTCTTACGCGAATAATGGGGAAGCAACTTCCTGGAGCTCTCTCAAACGTTGCTTTATAAGACAGTTAAAGCAAAGTAATTCCATTCATTTATATATATGTCAAAGTAAATTATTAATACTCGTGTATCACAGAACGGACATGATAACAGTAGGCACTATCGACGTATTGTGCAGACGCTTCTACCATTTCCTCTATTATCAAACGGTTTTTAGTACACAATTAACGCTGATTGTATAACAAAAATATAGTAATATAAAAGGGCAGTGTAGTTAATTTCGCATAAACTCAATTAATAACTAACATAGAAGTATTGTTTTCTTTCATCATCATCTTCCAAATGCTACTCGATGCAGGGTTATCAGGGTCATAGACCTCTTCTCGAAAGAAGATATGGGTTTTATCACCACACCCACCCACGACGTATTGGTGATCTCAAACTCTGAGAAATCCGTAATTTTATATGGTCCCACAAACAGTAGTACTTCAAGATCATTTCTCAAATTCGGTTACGTCGGCAACAAGCTCAACAGTTCCAGAGTGGCCACGCCTTCGCTTGGGCCTTGTTGGCTTGGATGCAACACGGCGACATTTATGAAAGCTAACCTAAGCTAGCTATTCATACATAAGTCATATTCAAACGTGTATTTCGTGTCTGACAACTAGACAATTGGAACTAACCTAGTTCGAAAATAAAGTGAAAAAAAAACCCTTCTACCCTATATGTATCTGTGGTTCCCTAATATTCATACAGCGGTACTACAAGGACATTTTTCAAATTCGCATAATGTTTTCCTTTACCATCAGCCACACAATTTGGAAGATTGGCTTGATGACCCCCTCGGTGTGGAGCCCTTGAGTGCGCTGCTCGCGCGATACAGTGACACAAAAATTTACATCACTGCTACAACACTACACGATCACCCCACACACGTGCACGCGTATACGCTTACACATGGAAGTGGAAGGGTTTTATTTTTTTCGCTTATCGAACTGTAAAAACTCTAATTTTCCGATAAAAAATATATGGAGGGGTTGTTGAGGCGTGTATGCTTGGTACACATATGCGTCTCAACAACTCAAACATATATGAATAGTTAGCTAGGTTAGCTAAGCTAGGTCGCGAGTTTGCATGTAACAGGCAACAGCCAAGCCGAGGTGTGCCATGCACCCTTGAGCTAGTTGCCCAAATAAAATCAGCTGAGTGCCTTAAGCGCTCGCCTTAGTAGTTCGGTGAAGCTGTTAAGACTTTGCTAGGTCAATAGCGTAGTCAGTTTGAAAAAAAAAAGGCTTGATGATTGTTACTCTGTCACGCAAAAGTTACTGACAGTATTTTGACGAAAGTATATAGTGACATAACCAATAGATGAGAAGATCAAATTGACCAAATTATAATAAAAAGTATTGTAAGTTAAATACTGGCCAGCTAGCATCGGAAGGGTCAACATTGACCTGAAGATGCTCCGTGAAGGAGTGAAACATGTGTAATCGATTGTGGCGATTACACGTTAATCTGCAACATATTTTAAATAGTTATATATATTTACAGTTACATACCAACAGCGTCTACCAAGTCAACCAGTTATCGAAGAACATGATTTTAAGTCTTTTCATTTTAGTTAGGTACTAATATTTCGCTCTCCCTATATTATTTTTAAACGTATCTTTTTTAGATACAACTCTGACAAATAAAACCAAAAGGTTTTTTGTTGCAATGAAACGTAGTAGCGGAGGAACTCTATTTCAGGCGGAAGTGTAAATTACCGTCCCTTATGATATTTAAATACTGGCTACTTGAGAACTCTTGCGAAAAATTTTAGTATTAAAATCATGTTGGTTTTTATAAAAGCTAACTTATCAATTACAATTGAAATAAAACTAACCCATAGTTGTGCGAGCCTCCCTTCTGTTATCCAACAGAATCTTCTCTTCCAAGAGCGACTCATATCTATTTTCTTCTATTTTTCACTACACCATTATCATCCACTCACTTCATACATTTAATTCATATATAAATTTTCATACAAACCTATTAGAGTATTTGGTAATGAACATAAGTAAATTATTTGTGCGTATGTTTGTTTTGAGTTCATATAGAATAGAGAGAAACAACAAAAATATATTTTCATCGTAAATAAATCGACACTTCACGTCACTATTGTAATATGTTACAACAGCCGCTATTTTAAATATGGGTTACAATTTAAAGACGTCCTAAATCTATCGATAATATTCCAATGGAGTTTTTGGCGGGATTTTAGTCTGTCATGTAGTGGATTTTATATTTTATTCATAATCTTGTGTTATTTGACTCTATATTTTGTAAATTTGGTGGTGTTTTACGTAATATAGTTAGTTTATAGTGTATAAGTGAAGTGAATGGAAAATAATACCACGAAGCATGAGATTCTGAGATGCCACAAAAACTCCCAGGAGGGTTCTAACAAGGGATCCACCATCTTGTTAGAATATTGAAATAATCACTCGAGGCTTGTAATATTATTGTACTATCCATTGAAAGAAAACGTTGACACTGGCAAGTGCTTCTGCGGAGCCAAAACAAGAAAAAGAAGAAGAAATACAGTGTCTTACGTGTAGTTTATACTTATTACTGGAAATAAATTGGTTGAATAATACTAATTGATAACACAAGGAAGTTTTACCTACATATAGCTTATAATATTATATGTTATTTTTAATTAACTTGCGAACAAAAACCAAAGTATTTTATAACATTTGCCACTAACATAGTATAGAATGAAATAAAACAGATTAACTCTTCGGCTGATTTTTTAAGACCCAAATCTTAAAACGGCGGATTTTTTAAATACCTAGCAAAATTTTATTTTACATCATTAGTTATATTTTAAGTTTTTCAAATTTTGTAATAAATACTGTATATGAAGATGACAATATTTTACTCCGGGATATGCGTTATGATTTTCTTTGTGAGTAGATGTATAAATATGATATGACAGGCGAAGGTCCCACTAGAGAAAAAACCCTTACGATTGTGTTAAATGCTCTTTGATTTTCATATACCTCATAAAACGAATGTCTCGGTATGTCTAGAATTAGAATTATGGCGTCTTCGCATCCCGCGACCCGCATTACATCCAAGCAATTCATAATTACGATAGTTATTGTTACAAATATCTTATCTATTGAGATATTTATTCACGTAGATACATCGAATGTTTATGATACAATACCTATAACGAGGTTGTGCGGTTGCGGTCGGTAAATCCTTGTATTATTCTATTATTCATACATTTTAACGTACTAAATAAACTTTCAAGCCAACGCGTTGGATATTTTATAATATATTTTTCCGATAATTGATGACAATGTTTTGTTGAACTTTAAAAGTATTATGAAACCTGTCGTGCTTTTTGGATTTGAGTGCTGGGTTAAAAGACGGCTGAGAGAAGATTATATGTGAAGTATATCGGAAGAAGTTTGAAAGCAACACGAGCGACAGAGAAGTTCAGGAGTAATAAGTTAGTATCGTATGTCATGAGAAAAGAAGAAATTCATGTAACTGGAAAAGTTTGTGTATGAAAGTGGACGCATATAGCAGAAAACCGGAAAAAGTATGGACGGATTGTATGAAGAATGACACCTGCTTAAAAGGTGTGAATACTGAGATGACATCTGATAGGGGAGAGTGGAAGAGGAAGCCATGTTGTGCCGACTCTACTTAGGTGGGATTAGGGTAAGGCGATGATGAATAGGATATGTCACATTTATCTGGCAATATTTTTGTGGTCTTCGATAGTAAAGTTCCATCTGAAAGACATTAATGAATAAGACTATACGATGTTAACTAATATTATAAAGAGGTAAAGTTTGTGCGTTTGTGATGTTGTGGCATTGTAGGGGGTAATCTGAAGAACTACGGGTCCGATTTGAAAAAATATTTTAATGTTATGTGATCATTAATCGAGGATGGTTATAGGCTATGTATCATCACGCTAAGAGTAATAGGAGCGGGGCATCAATGAAGAATGTTTAAAAATCGGGTCTTTTTCCTCTTGACATCTATTGCTATGTGTTAGGGTTAGCCCAAAGTAGCTATTCCACGCGAACGAAGTCGCACGTAGAGGCTAGTAAGTCATACAATACAGAGAAGCATCAAAACTGGCCAAAATGCCATGTTTCCTGGACCCCCAAGTTTATATAAAAACATATATAATTAGTAATATATAAATTAACTTATGTTTTTTATATAACGCTGAACTAAGGGTAATAATAATAATGATGCTGGTCTGTAAGTTTTATTGTTGGCGTTTTAGCCTTGCTTTTAAGCCATCGCCCACTGATGGTCAGACCAGACCACGATGTATTGGCAAAAACAAATACTGAGAAACCCAGAGTTATATAATTTTCCTTATAAACACAATTATTTAAATGAACACAAATTATGAGAGTGGGGTAGCCAGCCTGAGTTTTGGGGGAATAATGAAAGGGGGATAGGAAGAGAAGAGAGGAGGGGAGATGGGCCTCCGGTACTCTTACTGACCGAACGAAACGTAACAATGGCGTGGCTCTACTACCTAAAAAAACGACTAAATACTTATGTTAGATTCAATGATATTTAGTAGTAATAAATTAATCTAACTTATGTTGAAGTGATGCTAGTGGGAACCTCCTTCTATAAGAGACGGTACGGGCCTATTCTTCAAGCAAATCTATGACGTGTATATTAAATTTTATTGTTTGGTAACCACTCTTTCAGGTTATATCTGTAGTAGGTAAATAGTACGGTGGCCCCCTTGTTAGAATTTTCCAGGGAGTTTTTCAAAATTCATGCGATATTATTTTCTATCCACTTTATTTATTCATAATAACCGAACTATATTATGTAAAACGCCACGAATATTACAAAATATAGAATCGAATAACACAAGATTATTAATAAAATATAAAGGCCACTATATGACGAACTGTAGCATGCGCACCGCCAAAATGCCTATTGGTGGCTTTCTGCTACCCTGGGGGACCCCGTAGGGTCTTCGAGAACTCAAATGTTTTCGTTCAGATCCAGTAACAGTAAAGATATAATGCACGTAGCTCGTGATATTCTTTGTGTTGCAGCTGGCCGCTGAGCTTCCACGGATGTATCTTTATGTTAAATTCGGATAATATTTACGATGCTGACGATGGATTTGATTGTTGTTCCGATACTTTGCTTATTGATATATGAATCCCGATTTTTCGATAAGAAACAACAACCACACTGCTTGACACCTTTTTTTCTTTTTTTTGTTGTCTTTTGTTTTATTTATTTTATATTGCGGGGTGGTAGGGTTTTACAGCCCGACTGGGTCGTAACCACCATGCATATGGCGAAAAAGCCCATCATAGTGACTCGTTTCTACGCGTCGCGTTTCGGGATCAGCCTGTGCATATCCAGTACCGGGCGACTTTCGTTATTATGGCCGGCATAACAGCGGCGACCGGCGATGGATAATCCGTCTCTCGGTGGTTGCCGATGTTTTTGGATTGTACTATGCTTAACATCAGGCATAGTGCAGTCACTTTGTCGCGCTTCAATTAAAATAATAATAAAAGTCAACCGTAGAATTGTATAAAAACGATTTTATAGTACACATGGTAACGATACACCAACTATGATCCAGCCAAAAACTCTTGGTGATTTCGAAACATACAGTTATCTATCTCAGAACATGGTTATCTTAGAAGAATACGCTACAAAATCTTAGGCTTTAGTACGAGCACGATCTTATTTATATATTAGACTGTGTAAAGAGATATTAAAATATGTATTATTACATAAAAGTAATAAGCTAGTCACACGAGTATAAACTGGCGCCTGCAAGTCGCATGTCGTATACTTGAGCGCCAGACTAGATTCGAGCGGGCAAGTAATAATCCGTACAACTTGTTAAAGAAATCCACATAAAGCAATCCACTCACTGAAGCGTTTGAAGCGATGATAGCTTAGTTCAGGGGTTCCTAAACTTTAAATATAATGGAACATCAACCAAATGATTACAAATGAACACTGAAATTTATATAAGAACATTTTTTTTAAAGAAATGTGTAATTTAAACACATTATTCGCACATTGTCTCTGATTACGTGCGCTGCTAGGCTACACATAGTCCGTACTGAATGCTTGCTACCTACCTATCGACATAAAAGTAATGAGTCCTCATCACATACTTTGCGCTATTTCAAAGTAATATTTGTACTCGTGGTATTATTTAATAGCTTATCTATACTAATATTATAAAGAGGTAAAGTTTGTGAGTTTGTGACGTTGTGATGTTGTAGGGGGTAATCTCAGGAACTACTGGTCCGATTTGAATAATTCTTTCAGTGTTAAATAGCTCATTCATCGAGAATGGTTATATATATTATCACGCTAAGAGCAATAGGAACAGTGCACATATGAAACATGTTTCAAAATCGGGATTTTTTTTCCTTTTGAGAACTGCTGCGTGTTAGTGTTAGTGTATCTATTCCACGCGAACGAAGTCGCGGGTAGAGGCTAGTATTAGTATAAATTAGACGCCGCGTCGATGGACGTAAGTTTTAAATCCTTGTAACTGTATCCAGAGCTGTTGGTGAAGAAAAATATCGTGATAATATACAGCATAGTCGTTTTTCTAAGTCCACCTGGTTCGCTACCACCCTCAACATGAAAATCTATCGCCAGGCACCTGTGATACGTTCCGGCAACTGTACTTGAGAGCCTGACTTCTCTAGGATCTAGATAATTTCTAGGATGACGTCATTCTTCTTCTCCTCGACCCGACATATATTAATCTAATACAAATTTAACGAACATTCCCGTGATATTTTAACCGGTTTTCACTTAGTTACTTGATGGAGTTTGAATATATTTAGCTCGGCCGCGGCCGTCGGAAGCCAGTTTACCGCCTACATTATATGTTTTTAGAATAAATAAGGATAATACATGGAAATTATATTTATACAAATTTATATTATATAGTCGTGTTAATTATTTATAAAATTTCCTGTTTTGATTGTAATTTAAAAGAAACGTTATAACTTGATTAATATTGGTCTTACAAATTGATTTTCTTATTAGTATTCAGCATTATACATATACATAGATAATTCAAATAATACATTATACAAATGAGGAAGCTTTTGAGAGTGGGTGGATATTTGTTACTTTATAACATACATTTCTTTTTTCGAACTGTTTCGAACATTTTCCCCTTAAATGAACGCGTTTTTAGGACAATATACAGTAGAATATAATGCTCAAATGGTCGATGGCGAGTGCTTTTCGAGTTGACCTCGAAAAAATCCTGCATTACACATACTTGCTGCCTTTCAGAGTAGATTGTAGTCTAATAATATTGAGGTGGATCGCCAACAGTTGAAATTTGAGCATCCCTACGGAAGAATTAAGTAAGTCTTACTTGCAGAGAGATGCTTTTCAACTCATATTTTTGTCTATATAATAGGTATTTACCTATGAAATCGCCGTTCTGCAGTACTGGTCATTTCAAATCAAAATAATTTTTGTTTGGCTAAGAATTCTAATTTCTAATTAATTTTATTTGAAAAACATGGTATTCTTTTTCCAAAAGTAGTCATTTGTTTATTGATTAGTGTTGCATTTGTACATGTACATTGATTAGTGTTACTTTAAAAATTCGAGTAATTATGAAATATGAGTACTGTCGTGGCAGCAACGCGGCACAAGTGGCACGCAACATCAACGAAATTTACGGAGCTAATACAACAAACCAACGCACCACCTGTTATTGGTTTGCTTGCTTCTGTTCTGCGAATTTCGATCTGAAAAATGTACCTCGCGGTCGTCCGAAGACTTTGGTCGACAATGACGAATTAAAAGCGATTGTGGAAGCTGATGATACACAATCTACGGCTGAATTAACAGCAGCTTTCGATGTTAGCGTCAAAACAATATTGGTCCATTTGCGTCAAATAACCTCAATGTCGACGAAGTGCATATTTCAAGCAGTTCAGAGGTAGTAACTGTTTTCCAAGATTACTTCACTAATATACCTATATAGGTAATAAAAAATATTACTTTATCAGCCCATGGTGCAGTATCGTTACTAAAAATGTGAGTGCACCTATACGAGGTGTGTTAAAAAGTAAGGGGACTTTGTATTTTAAGAAAAAATATTAGCAATATTTATGTTGTCCCCTTCGAAGTAGTCCCCCTTAGATACAATACACTTATGCCAACGCTTTTTCTAATCCTCAAAGCACTTCTCATAAGCACTTTTCGGTATAGCCTTCAGCTCTTACAGCGATGCAGCCTTTATCTCTTCAATCGTTGCAAATCTCCGTTCTTTCATAGGTCTCTTTAGTTTTGGGAACAAGAAAAAGTCACATGGGGCCAAATCCGGTGAATATGGTGGCTGAGGCATGATTGTGGTGTTGTTTTAGGCCAAAAAATCTCTCACAAGCAAAGATGAGTGAGCAGGGGCAATATCGTGATGCAAAAGCCATGATTAGTTTTTCCACAATTCTGGACGATTGTCTTCGTATTGCTTCTCGCAAACGGCGCATAACTTCAAGATAATGCTGTTTATTGACCGTACGACCATATGGTAAGAATTCCTGATGTAACACGCCATGGTAATCGAAGAAAATAGTGAGCTTGGGCGTCCAGAGCGAGGCTCGTCATTGGCATCTTCCCGGCCATCTTGGAAGAGTTTGTACCACTTGTAAACATTTTTTTTTTTTACTCAGAACAGTTTCACCGTATGCTACTGTCAACATTTCAAGTGTTTCGGAGCACTTTATTTTATTTTTTACACAAAATTTGATGCAAATCCTTTGATCCATATTTTTCGATAGCAAGAAATCGCCGAGCACGCAAAACACTTAGAACCTTTACGCCTCTCACAACCAAACAAAAAATGCTATACACTTGAACTTGCTACAGATGTTCGGAAAGAGTGTACCAACATAACAAAATAAAAAAAAATCGATAATCGAAAGTCTGTTGCCCGCGAAATTTGAAAAGTCACCTTACTTTTTGAGCACACCTCGTAAATTCAAAATTTCATTTCACGTCTATTAGCACAGAGGAAAGAATAAGAACTTTTATACTATTAAACATGAAACATACCGAAGACATTGGGGAATGTCGGTAATAGTAGTACAGTCCTTAATTATCAATATTTCACCATATTTGGCAAAAATACTAAATTAGTGTATAACAGAAGGAACCTTCCCCAATTAAATGAAAATAAGTAAAGTGGTTCCTTTGTTTAAATCAGGCTGTAGGAGTAATCTTGGAAATTATAGGCCGATTTCTGTACTGCCGTCCTTAAGCAAAATTTTTGAAAAGATTATGCTGAAGTAATTAGCAACATATTTTCACGCTCAAAAGATTCTAGATGGTCGACAGTTTAGTTTCACAAAATCAAAATCAACTACTGACGCTAGTGCAACGCTATTTAGTCATATTTTTCGAGCTTGAGAAGGGTCGCAGGACGCTATTGTGTGTTCTGTGATCTGTTTAAGGCTTTTGACTGCGTTGACCACAGTATCCTTATATTGAAATTAAAATACTATGGTGTTTGTGGAGCTTCTCTCGAGCTTTTGGTCTCCTATTTAGAAGATCGCTGCCACAAGGTTAGTGTAGATGGGACAACGTCAGCGGAATCATTGACTCGAATCGGCGGCCCACAAGGTTCTATTTTAGGGCCGTTGTTATTCTTGGTATATATAAATGATCTACCGCTAGTGGTTGATAACTGTGCTGACGTGGTTCTTTTCGCGGACGACACTTCACTTATATTTAGGGCAAAAAGAATAGATTCAGAGCTCAGGGATCTAAATAATACCTTAAATAAAATTTCCGATTGGTTTACACTAAATGATTTATTGCTTAATGGCGACAAAACAAAATGTATAAGATTTACTTTGCCTAATGTTCCGCTTACTCATAGTAGAACTGACATCGATGTGAGTCTAGTAGGTTTTTTTTTTTTTTAATTTTTCAAACTTTATTGTTACATTGTTACATTTACATTTATTTATTGGAACTTAACAACTTAGAACTTTAAACAATTTGCAGAATATGATAAATGACCGATATCAGCTGCATTAGTTATCCTGTGTCGCAGCCAACATCGGCCAGTTCCAGAGTAACATATTTCGTTCCTCAAATAGATAATGTGTGTACATACAATGTATGTGAAGTGTCATATACAGAAGAAAATAAATAAAAATAGAACAAAAAATGCGAGTGTTGTGTGTGTGTTGTGTGTGCGTGTGAGTTGTGTATGTGGTGTATGTTTAATATTCGTATTAGACAGCATAATACAAAGAGCAACATTTCCTACAGACTAAGAAAGTCCGTGAGGAATACTATTAAGAGAAAATGTCTCCTAACC
Organism: Antheraea mylitta; assembly: GCA_014332785.1. Taxonomy (NCBI): domain Eukaryota; kingdom Metazoa; phylum Arthropoda; class Insecta; order Lepidoptera; family Saturniidae; genus Antheraea; species Antheraea mylitta. The sequence continues at coordinate 11,429,487 of JACEII010000016.1, forward strand.
TGTGATATTTTTTTTCTGTTTCCTCATAATTAAGTGTAAGGAGCCAATTTCTTACACATTTTTGCATTCTCTGTAAGTGAGAGGAAAAATGTTAAGTTCTTTGTTAAACTTGTTATACAGAATTGCACTCTGATAATAATATTGATTTCTGATTACAGCGAGAGTGGAGAAGACTTCAGCGCAAACTCTGTCAGTTCTGCGTTTGTGTTTATATGCTGTTGGATCAAAAGTAAGGCTTGAGTGTTGACGCAAGATAGAATGTAAAAAAAAGGATTGTCTGACTGTGAGAATATTCCATAAACCATATAATTCACTAGTTGGGAATCGTACAGGTTTGCATGCCATGACTATTAATACAGCTCTCTGAGCTCTCTCTAGTCGAAGAAGTAAGCACTTTTCCGCTCCACCCCAAGCCGATATACAATAAGTTATAATTGAGTGGGTTAGACCGTAGTATACCGTTTTCAAAGTATCGCAATCCGCAGAGGCTCTCAACAGCTTGAAAACAGATATAAATTTCTTAATACCCTAGATATAAGCGTTTCTACATGTTTATCCCAAGACAAAGTGCTATCTATCCAGACACCAAGATATTTGATGGTATGTATACGTTCAATGATAGGACAGTTACATGATAAGCTAGCAAATGAGGAGCATTCATGAGCAGTCAGGATGTATGGGGCGATAGGCTGAGATGTAATTCTAGGCGCAAATGTAATAAACTTAGTTTTGTTTACGTTTATTGTTAATATATTAGCCGACAGCCACTTCATAACTATATGTAAAGCAAATTCAGCGTGTGAACGAGTTTCAAAACAATTGGTGCCACTAACAATTATTGCTGTATCGTCAGCATAAGTTATGATATTTGCGTTAGTAATAGAGAGCTCACAAAGATTATTTATGTAGATTAAAAATAAGGTAGGACCTAAAACACTGCCTTGAGGTACCCCATATGTTAAAGTTTCATCATTACTCAGATAGTTACCACTTTTGACGACCTGAGTACGGTCACTTAGATAACTTTTAAATATATCATAAGCCAGACCCCTTATGCCGATCTGTTCAAGTTTGCTCAATAGGACAGGAATAGAGACAGTGTCAAATGCTTTGGATAAATCTAGAAATATTACAATGATTTTCAATCCATTATTAAGATTTTTGGCCACAGATTCAGATAAAGACAAAACTGCATCCTCAGTACATTTACCAGTGCGAAAGCCATATTGGTTAACAATACTTTGGTTAACAGTAGTTGACAATACTGTGTTCTTGGGTATTACACTTGATACAAATTACAATGGGGTCCTTATGTAAATAATTGGCGCGAAAATTAAGCTCTACTGCGTTCGCGGTACGAAAGATCCGCCAGTTAACAGATATTGCCACTGCCAGGTTGGTCAACTTCGCTTACTTCCATAGCTTAATGACTTATGGTATTTTGTTATGGGGTACAGCAGCTGAGGTGGAAAATATATTCCTATTACACAAACGAGCAGTTCAAGCAATTTATAATATGGGGCCTTGCGAATCATTAAAGACTGAGTTTCAGGAATTCGATATCTTAACTATTCCCTACCAATATATTTTTGATAATTTAATGTATCTCCGCAAAAACTCAGATATGCTGGATCAAGTAAAAGACCAATATAATTTTAATACTAGAAACTGCAACAAGTTGGTCATTCCATGTTTCAGGCTCACGAAGTCCAATAACAGTTTTTTAGGTAATAGTGTTAGGTTCTATAACAAAATCCCTAAACAGGTTACCGATTTGACGGATAGTGAGTTCAAGAGCCATGTCAAGCGGGTTTTAATATCTAAAGGCTATTTATTATAGGGTGGACCAGTAAGTGAACGATTGTGACGTCTGGAAATGACGCTCCTCTCTGTACATCCACTAAAAACTTTGTAACTAAATTATACTTTGTAAAAATATGTAACATGAAAAGATTAACCAGATCGAGTTTCTTGATGGTTTTTCTCGACCGGTGGTAGGTTTGACTTTCATAAACGCCTTCTCAGGGCCTAAAATGAATAAAGGATATTTTTATTTCATTTGACTTCTGTCCGTGTGTATGCGAATGAATTTCTCCCAGCTGGAGAGATTTTGATAAAAAAATTGTGATTTTCCGGTTATAACAAAAAATCAATGTCAAGCCAAAAGTCAATTGGACCCGGTAGATGGCACTGCATTTTAGGATTTTTTTATTATCAAAGCGGGACAACGCCTGCCGAGAGCACTAGTATACGTATATTTTATTTCATTTTACCCATTACTCGAATTGATAAGCCTTTTAAGGCTTTTAAAGCACTCTCGTACAACATTTTAAGTACGGATTTTTGTACCGAGCTGTTGTTTATCGGATCAAAGCCTCAAGCATACACTCTAAATTACAAAAATAATTTTCTCTTCAGATTTGCTAATAGAAAGTTCATTCAACATAACAACGAGTACAAGAATTGCTTATTCATTCTTCTATTATATATAACGAATAACTACATCTACAAATAAACTATTAAAACGTTACAAAAAAAAAGTTTGTACGATACATTTGTTTATTTAACAATGAACAAGTGTTAGTATAAACTCGAATAACTCGAGTTTATATCTATAAACAGAAGAATTTAATGACAGAGTATATTATAATGTAATAATCTTTGCGTATTTTTAGGGTTCTGGGATTCAGGTCTTGTTGAGCTGGCAATTCCATCGTACGTTCTTTACTTATTTATTTTGTGCCAATTGTAATCGACTTCAATAGAATATTCAAACTATTGGAACAATATGATCTATTCTTTAATGAAAGTGAATATTCATTATCAGAAATTTATTTTACTTTTATGAAGTATTCAATTTTTTTAATAGTTTAGAAATTAAACTCAGATTTCAAATGAAAATATTCGATGTATTTCGCCAAAAAATAATTCCTAAATTCAAAGACATGTCTACTTATCTAGCAGTGTAGTTTATTTATTATAGGTTATCAACATGACAACATACTTGTAAATATATTAAAGCAAACATGCAAACTAACAAACTAATCCCGGGCGCAACACGGAAGTCAGGCCGGCCCAAAAGATGATCGAGGAGACGGCGGCAGCGAGCCTCTTGGCCCACGCCAACGATCTTGGAAATACAAGGAAAGCAAGAGAACCAGGACTAAAAAGAAGAGAAACTCACAACCGTTCTAGGGAGAGCCTTGTGACAGCTCTCACAGATGACCGAGACAGAAGATTGAAGAGAGCCTCCCCGGAAGAAACCTTAAGTCAACGCGTAGTACGGGGAAAAATTGAAGGAACTGCTACGTGGCACACCATGGCATCCACACCGGACAGATTACACCACATGAATAAGATGAGACAACCCCGGGGGAGCGCCCTGCAAATGGCGTACCAACCAAAACAATAGTCATTCCCGTTGAAGCGGGACTAGCGCGAGGCCACAACTAGAGGGGTCACCCTGATGCTATCTCCCCGCGTGGCCCGCAAGGAGGGCGTGAGAAGGATTTCACGTGGCAACAAGCCAAACCAATTAATAGACTGACATGTCTCTACCGCTGTTATGACTTCATTTCGTTAGTTGTTTCTACAAAATTGTCTTTGTAGGAAGACGCCATATAAAAATGCACAAAGCACGATAGATATAAGAAATACGTAGGCACATATATAAGCGAATATTATGTACACAAAAATTTCATTAATTCTCTCGTTAACCAATTACAATTTGTTATTCGGGAAATAATATAATTGTACAGCAAAATTGGTACAAACTTTTGCTGTTTTAGTGTTATGAACGTAATCATGTGAGGTAATAAACATCGTTTTTATAATGTCAGAGTGTATCCTCTTGTCGTATGGTCTAAGTTATATGCTTAGCGTTTTACATTTTTTTTTAATGATGGCTGTCGATGAGGATACGAGTCATGCAATGAATTTTCAATGATGGAAAACATGGTGACGAAACTGTATCTTCCTGGTACAGCATTTTCTAGACGTTACCAAGATTAGTGTCAGCAGTAGCTTGACAGATTGCAGTAGGGGTGTAAGGGGTGTCGAATAACATCATAAGACTTGAGACACCCAAGTCAACCTCACCTGCACGTGGTGCAACCTGCTGAATAACGAACGAGGCAATGGCGCAAGCGGGGTGGTAGGGTTTTACAGCCCGACTGGGTCGCAACCACCATGTATATGGCGAAAAAGCCCGTAATAGTGATTCACTTCTACGGGTCGCGTTTCGGGATCAGCCTGTGCATATCCAGCTTATTACAGGCCGGCATGATAGTGGCGACCGCCGATGGACAGTGTGTCAATCGGTGGTCGCTATTATTTTTGGATTGTACTGTGCTTACCATATGGCATAGTGCAGTCACTTTGCCGTGCTACAATAAAAAAAAGTATTTACAAGTAGATAATAAGTTGAAGATGTTAATATCTTTTGGGACATCATAACTTAAAATGTAGTGAGGTAATGATCAAAATAAGAAGCCACATTATGTTTTAATAAAATTATGTACTTACTAGGGCGGAACCAAAACAGTGTTTTGCTTTTAGTTTTGCAAATGTTTTCAACTTTGTTCAAATTAATTAGTCCGATATATCGATTTAAGACCAATAGTGTCTACCTTAATTTTTTACGTTTTTCACTTTTTAATGCAAATAGATTCACAATAATTGTAAATAGGCGAATCTTACGCTAATACGACGTAATATTTTTGTTTTGTGAATTTTTTAATCTTTCTCGTTTATATCCATTCTCTCTCAACTTGGACCATCGACGGATGTCTTAAAAGCTGTTACAAGTCGAATTTCACTTTCATACGACACGATCGCACGAACAGGATATAGCGTAAAGGACAATAGATGTTGCGACAATGATAACTATGCATTTCATTGAACAATATCCATAGAGAATCGTTCGAGATGTAAGCACGGTTATTGGTGTATTGGATGTCTGCTTTGTTGAATGTCACTTCTAGTAACAAAGGTTTATTACCTAATTATGTTCATCTCATGCATTTTGAAGGATAGATGAGTCGTTATATTTTAAAGTGTGCTAATTTTAATCTATACTAATATTATAAAGAGGTAAAGTTTGTGACTTTGTGACGTTGTAGGGGCTAACCTCAGGTACTACTGGTCCGATTTGAAAAATTCTTTCAATGTTATATAGCTCATTTATCGAGGATGGTTATAGGCTATATCATCACGCTAAGACTAATAGGAGCGGAGCCCCAAAGATGTTTAAAAATGTTTTTTTCCTCTTGAGAGCTTCCGCTACGTTAGCCCAAAGTATCTATTCCACGCGAAGTCGCGGGCAGAGGCTAGTCGTTTATATAACATAATTTAGTTTTTATAGACTGAGATCGAAGTTATAATTTTGCTGTACATAAGGTTTTTACTTTTTTTTTATTAACTTCACTTTTTACATGTAAAGTAACGTAAAATATTAGGAAAGGCTAAAATTGGATTTAGCATACTTCGAAATGTGAACGACACAAATAATTCTATGGATAAACATGACAAACCAACGAACTAAATATTTTCACCGTCTTTTTTTTTTATTGTAGCACGGCAAAATGACTGCACTATGCTTGATGGTAAACACAGTGTAATCCAAAAATAATAGCGACCACCGATCGACCCACTATTCATCGCCGGTCGCCACTTTTAGTGCCGGCCTGCAAAAAGCTGGATATACACAGGCTGATCCCGAAACGCAACCCGCAGAAGCGAATCACTATTACGGGCTTTTTCGCAATATACACGGTGGTTGCGACCCAATCAAGCTGTAAAACCCTACCACCCCGCTTTTGCCATAGCCTCGTTCGTTATTCAGCAGGGTGCACCACGTGCAGGTGAGGTTGGCTTGGGTGTCTCAAGTCTTTTGATGTTATTTGACACCCCTTACACCCGAAAGTTTCTCAATACCGTTGTAGGTTTGATTCAACAAAACTGCGTTATTTATAAACAGTTTTGGAAAAATATTTTATTATTGTAAATGAAACATTTTCAAGGGGGTCTTCTTTTAATATCACTAGCATTGGACCTTGAATTAATAAAGATAAACATGGGAACTTCTACAAATGGAATAGACAATGATCAATGAGTGAATTGGTAGATTTAGAGAAATCCAAAATGAGATACGTTAATGATAACTATGGTCTAAGACGTTCTGGTGATTAGTTTTTAATTTTATTAAGTCCGTTTTATTAAGTATTCCATAAAATAATTATAAAAGCACAACTATATTGCGATAATATAAATGATTGTTGTCGTGGCGACGCCGAACACGAACATTGCACTATTAACGAAATAGACAAAAACATTTGCAACCCTATCTTGTAGGCCACTTGTTCTACGAGTGTTACGTAGCACGCGCCGACGACCTAGCGTCCTTTGATAAATGTCGCCAAAAATACCGCGCCAGCGCCTAGCTGAATTCGGCTGAGTGCCACAAGGGCTCGCCTTAGTTGTCCGGTGAAGCTGTTAAGACCTTGCTAGGTCAATAGCGTAGTCAGTTCGAAAAAAAAAGAAAAAAAGCATAGTTGAATTTTTGTATGTTTCATTTAATAATAATGCTTATATTACTGATTCCTATCGCAATCTATTCTTTTATGGATATAAATGATACAAACCAATTCTGGTGATTCAAATCGGCCAGGCGTCTTGTGACAGCTCAGTTTTTTTTTTAAAGTTTTATCGGTTAGTACATTAGTTACTTTTGTGTATATGGATATCAAATAAAGAATTGAGAACAATGTTTACACAGAAATAACGCGCGAAATCGCGACAAATAGTAATTTATTTTTAAAAAATATTATATAAGTACGCATTTACACGCATCCGTTCGTAGAAAGAAAAGAAAAAGTAAATTGTATAAACATATTTAAATAAGTCACGGTAAGCAGCATAGGCTCAGAACCCACAATCACCGTACGAACATGATCTATATATATAAAATTCAAATGTTTGTCAGGGCTAATCTCCCAAACGGCTGATCCGATTTTAATGAAACTTTTAATGAAGCAGATCATTTTAACTTTTTTTTCTAATATTTTTTAAGCATTGCATTGTTTATTTTATATCTAAATATTTGTTTCAAAGGTGTTTTTCTATACACAATATCTATTACCTAATAATGGACTCAAATTGGACGCTGATCGAGAGAACGAAATGCAATTGTGTTTTAAATCAATCTCGAACTTCATCGAATTGTTTGAGTAATAACGTCCGACTTACAGATTCTCTACCCTTCTTTATTAAAAGGTATTTAAAGCGCATCGTATTTCACCCAACAATATTCTTTTCGGGATATCGGAGCGATTTCGATGAGAAGCAAGGACGCCATCTTGGAGCGTACTACATTATGTGTATTACGAGTTTTTGGCGGGAACTTGGAGTGTCATGTAGTAGATTTTATATTTTATTCATAATCTTGTGTTCTTTAAACCTATATTACAAACGTAAAATAGATGACTTTTTACACAATGTAGTTCGGTTATTGTACAAAATCGATGTGGATGGGAAATAATGTCAAGGAGCGTGGAATCCGACTTTCCACAAAAACTCCCTGGAAAGTTCTAACAAGGCAGCCTCCATCTTGTTACAACATTGAAATGATCGCAAGAAACTTATAATATCATTATCTACTCGACATATGCAGTAATAATGTACTAAAAGACAGGTTGCCAAAAATAAAACAAAAAAAAATGTAGTGTATGACAGTGATTCTATATCATTTCTGTCGTGTACAAGATTAATTAATATCAATGCAAACGGTATTTGATTCAATTATAAGCATAACACTATGTCAATATAAAGTAGAATAAACAATACATTACCAGGAAAACCTTTGTAGCGAGTACCCAAGTAAAATTCCACAAACTGCGCACCGCACTTTTAAATGATCGGCCCATTTTGTGTTTCATCCTTAGCGACAAAGTACAAATTTGGATTCAAATTTTTTTCTCTTGAAAATCTGTCGGGCGTCAAATTTGAAAATAGAACGTATATTTCTTTTTTAAAACGGTGTAAAATAAGATAAAATTTCAAAACAATGATTTAGTAATTTCTGGATATGTATTAATTAATTTAATAATATAGGATCTCTATTTCAGTTATTCTAATAAACCTCTAGTTTCGTGTAAGAATAGAAAGAATGTATTTATTGTAGCAAATACACGGGCAATATAATAGTGAAAAAGTAGAGATACAAAGATATGTATAATCTAATATAAATAAAAAAACTGTACACTAGTTACCACGTAAAAGTCAATTATTTTATCTTGAAATAATCATGTTACGTAGTACGGTTATGTATGTATGTTATGTCAATATTAATGCTTAAAAAATGCTATATTTTTACTGAAACTATATAATTTAAGTTATATTTGAGAGATCGGACTAATTTGTTTAATTAATTACAAAAAAAACGATGATGTTACTACAAAGACATCATAGTATATCTGTCTCGCTTATTCTTTACCAAAAATGTGTTAATGCGACTATACCTTACATTAGGCAATTAAATAAGCCATTTGTCTGATAGAAAATATTTGTTCTAAATTACAGTTATAAACAGAACCGGATGAAAAGGTTGAGAGATCACGGGTAAAAAGAAATGGAAGCACTAAATAATTAATATATAAATGACGAATAACCTTGAGATGATTAAAAAAACTACATTTTAATTTTGATTCATTTTTTTGTCTAACGGGAGTTATTTTGTATATTACAATAAAAAATAGTAGAAGTTCCATCACTATGGAGAGGGGGAACTGAGGACCGAACCTCTCCTGCCCTCCCTTGAATCCAACTCTGCATAGATAGAATCTATACAGTTAAAAGACTCTCCACGCGGCTACAACTTTGAAATAGCTTTTCTAGTACTTTAATCTATATTTGTATATAAATATGCAGTGTTATAATGTTTGTCCACGGTAAACTCTGAAAACACTAAACCGATGTTCATGAAATATGACATTTATGTGTAATTTGGTTCAACTTGAGAGATAGGATAATTTATATTTAGATTAATGGCCTCGATATTTTTAAATTAGAAAATTACATGATTGTCAAAGTTGATTATTGTTATTAATTGTAAGTTTCATCAGACTCCAAGAGATGGCGCTTTCAACTAGTTTGTTGACAGAAAACTGTAGGACCGACTGTTATAGCTATTTCATAGATGGCGCCACATTTGAATTCTGAATTTATTTTTCATTTTTAATACAACATGTATTAACTGAGTCACAGCAACGCGTGGCCTGGTCAGTTAGTAAATTATACTTCATGGTTATATTCACAGATCTTGGGTACGACTAAAGCTTTGCTCTTTCACTCCTTCGGAGTTTATTGACCCAGATATTGTTATATAATCCAATGAAGAACTATTGAGCGATAACTTCAATACTAACGCTTACTATCACAGAAACGTTTACGATTATAATTGAGTCGTTACATTATAAAAAAAGCTAAATCCAATAACCGTTTCTAATATTTATATATAATAATATAGGTATAAAATTTGAAAATCCAAAAAGACTACAAAATTTGATCTTCGTTCTCGGTGTTTAAATACTGGAAATCTTAAAAAAGCTAAACATATTCGGTGTTATTACAAAAAAGTTATACACGTATTAAATACTTGCTTTACAAAAAAAGTTTTGTACTAAATGCACCGCGCTCGCCTGAGGCAAGTTCGCGTTATCCTTTTTTCGCAAGTCTAACCTAACCCTTTTTTTTAACGTGGAGAGAAAATCCTTATGGACTGTCAAATCAAAGCTCCGGGGGAGGGGGGAGGGAAGCCCGACTTGAGCCGCCCATCCCTACGTGCGCCTCACGCAGGGGTGGGGCCGAAAACGGCGACTCGAACCGGCTAAAACTCCATGACAACCTACGCCGCACTATGGGAGTGTCCCTGGGTTGTCCGCGACACCTCAGGCGGCAGGCGTTTCCCACACCACACCCAGCTGAGGCAGGTTGCCGGACTGCCTCCCAGCCCGCCGAGCCCGTGCAATGGGAGTCCAGGCCCCCCGACCCTTTCCCCCTGGGCTCGGTCGTCAGCGGAGAGGCCAAGCCGCACTGCCGCCACCCAGTACCGAGGTTCCTCCTCCTTCGCCTGAACCATCCTGAGGTCAAGTCTAACCTAACCTAACCTAACCAAAGCGGGACAAAAGAGCAAGATGGCGAACTGAATGAGTGCGGTGCATTTAAAACGTAACCTTTTTAAAGCAAGTATTCAATACGTATTTAACTTTTTTGTAATAACACCGATTATATGTAGGATAAAAATTAGATTTAGGTCATTTTAAAATGTAATGACGCGTGGTACTTAATTGACCGGTTGGAAGAATTCTTTTGCATCTAACTAAAAGTAACATGTTGAATGCATTTAATTTTATAGAAAACTACTCAATTATACATTCAGAGAGTCATTTCATACTTGAATAATACTTTTTTTGGTAATGAACAACATTTATTAATGTTATATCATTGATCATTAAATTGTAATATACATATATTTTTTTATCGAAAGCAGTATTAACAAAAATAATACTGTGTCGTTCTAGCATGTGAGCGAAAAGCATATGTTAAAAAAGGACGAGACTAAAATAATCTTAACCAAAAGAAGACTAAATGAAAATCAAAACAAAACTCATACAAGTGTCACCATATATGTTTTTCTAAACAAAATAGACACTTAACATACATTTTTCGAGCAAAAACTTTGGTTTACATGAAAATTATTATGAAATAAAAAAAATGTAACTCAAGTACTAAATAAAGTTATACATTATTTTGTACTTTATATTTGTTTAATTACTTTTGTTTTTATGTCTGCGATGAATATGATTAATGAAGCTATTTTTTTTTATCTTTTTATTAACTAATTTTCGCAGTTTCGAACCCTGAAACATAATTAATATCTTGATAAAGTCTTGATACAGTTCATATTGATTGACTGGTTTGTGGATGATTAGAAATGTTTCGGTGACAAATTTATCTATGAAAGGTCGGAACGAGTGCCGAGAGTGATTGAATATATTATTGTATAGTGCATCACAACTTATCTAGTTTATTACCTATTAGCTATAGGTACATCTTTGTAAATTTATTAAATTATACAAACAAATAATTTAATACGAAAGTTGAATTTAAGTAAAATATATTACAAAAGACTCAAAATATTTCACAGTAAAATATAATTTCGATAAACAAATACACATAACCAGCAACGTATAAAAATAGAGAGCCCATATCATATTTAAACAACCAAAATCCATATACAGAACAACAGAACCGCTTAAATCACTTTACACCTCCATTAAATAAGACCCGTTCGATTTTCAAATTCAAAGAAACCAATCACGCACTTTCAAAACCAAAACCGATTAATGTATTCGCGAATGGACTAAATACGAGCACGAGTCTGCGCACTCGCAGCCCGCGGAGAGCGAACGGACCCACTGCATCAGTACCTGTTTAATTGTTAAGGCATACTTCGTAAGGTGAAGTGAATTTTGGAAAGTCGAATCATAGAGCGAGACGTTTAGAGGCGCTGAAACTTATTTATTCATAACTTACACCGTCAAATCTTACTTGTATTAACCGCGTACTTGTACCATCACTTCGGCTAGAAACGAAATCTATACTAATATTATAGAGAGGTAAAGTTTGTCAGTTTGTGACGTTGTAGGGGGTAATCTCAGGAACTACTGGTCCTATTTGAAAAATTCTTTCAATTTTAAATAGCTCATTTATCGAGAATGGTTATAGGCTATATATCATCACGCTAAGTCCAATAGGAGCGGAGCATCCATGAAGAATGTTTCAAAATCGGGATGTTTTCCTTTTGAGAACTGTTGCGTGTTAGTGTTGGTGTTGGTGTATCTATTCAACGCGAACGAAGTCGCAGGCAGAGGCTAGTAATCTCTACATCTATACTAATATTATAAATAGGTAATCTTTGTGACGTCGCGTTGTAGGGGGTAATCTCAGGAACTACTGCTCTGATTTGAATAATTCTTTCAATTCTATATAGCTCATTTATAGAGAATGGTTATAGGATATATATCATCACGTTAAGTCCAATAGGAGCGGACCACCAATGAAGAATGTTACAAAATCGGGATTTTTTTTCTCTTGAGTATCTATTCCACGCGAACGAAGTCGCGGGCAGAGGCTAGTATAGAATATTATTATTTTCTAAGGATATATTGATGACATTTGAATTTAACAAGATTAGAACAGGTTGTAACAAGATGGTGGCTCCCTTGTTAGAACATTCGATGGAGTTTTTATAGTAAGTCAGAATCCATGTTCCACGGTATTATTCCCCAACCTCTTCACTAGTACTCATTAACCCTAACTATATTACATAAAATGCCCCCAATATTCAAAATATAGAACCAAATAACACAAGAATTATGAATTAACTATAAAATCCACTACATGACACACTAAGATCCTGTCAAAAAAAAAAAAAAATTCACCTTAACTTCTTCCTACTGAATTTGAAGTGCGCTAATTTGTGTCTACATTTAGTATGCACTTCTACTAGACCAGATGTTTTGAAAATCTTGTACATTTGGAAAATCTATTACATCTTTCAAATGGTAACCAAGGGGATAAATGGAATGGATCACCTGTGAATAAAATCGTTGCCCGCAATTTCATGTACTAACGAATTAATCGGATTTCGTATACATTTACTAACTGACATTGTTAACACTAACGGTGAAGGAAAACATCATGAGGAAATCTCAACCTGATACAAGTTCTTGTAATACTACCGTATGTGGTAAACATATAGCTTTGGATTTCTCCAATTTCGCCACTAGGTCATAAACTAGAATATTGATTGATTATACCTTTACCCAGGAAGAGTACTTCTGCCCAGCAGTGGGGCTTTTAAAGTCTGCCATTAGTATTACCATATTTTATATCATAACGATATCAACCTTTTTCATTGGAAATAATATCTTCAACCATTGATACTAATACAGTCTTTTCTTTCATTGATTAAAATCTGCGTTCAAGCTTTTAGACTGTTTCGGTGTTATCTATACATATAATAAAAATATATGACTATGTCTTGATGCAGATGTTTCGGAATAAGTAATTTTTTTTTTTTAAATGTCTGTCTGTCTGTTTGTTTGAACACGTATCACTGCTAAAGTACTGCGTTCACGACAAACCTCACCAAATCCTTGAGTAAAATTAAGTATTAGTTTCATTAAAAACGGACCACTCTATCAAAATCTATTGTAATTTTAATGATGACGCGACTTTTTTTTTTCATCATTTTTGGCAATCAATATTTCAGATTATTATTGCCATTGTCACGCAGTCAATAATATTACAAGCGTCGTACGATCATTTCAATATTAAGCGTCGTGTGAATCAATATTCTAACAAGATGGTGGATACCTTGTTAGAACCTTCCAGGGAGTTTTTGTGGCATCTTAGAATTTCATGCTCCGTGGTATTATTTTCCATTCACTTCACTTATGCCCAATAAACTAACTATATTACGTAAAACACCACCAAATTTACAAAATATAGAGTCAAATAACACAAGATTATGAATAAAATATAAAATGCACTACATGACAGACAGAAATCCCACCAAAAACTCCAACGACGCAACTTATGTACTAGAGAAAAACGGATAAGTAAATGTACTTTATACATTCAGATGATTTTATTATTCATTGTTTTTTTACATTACGTTTCACGCGGACGGAGTCGTGGGCATAACTAGTTTAATATAACAATAAAGTTATACAAAGACACGTGCGATAACTAGTACGGCATATGAATAAGCTTGTATATATTACACGTTACAGTGTATATATAAATTTGTCCAACCACCACGAAAGTTAAATAAATATTTTACCATGAAGAAGATTTTTTTTATACCGTTCATTCGACTATAAATCGAGATTAGGCGACACTATTTCAGTAAGCTGTATGTTATTTGTTATTAATTATTGTAATTTAACGCGGACAAACTCGCAGACGGTTTGAAAGAAATGGCAACTAACTTTTTTTAGTTATTCACTTAAGATCACCTAATAGTAGTCCGGTGAAGCTGTTAAGATCTGCTGAGTCAATAGCGTAGTCAGATCGAAAGAAAAAGAGTGGTACGACAGTCAGTATTCCTTTGTTGCAAATAAACTTAAATTACAGTGGAATCTGTAATCATCATACTTAATTAATTTAACGCTTTGTTAATTTTATTATTACTATAATTTATAAGTCGAAATGATTATGTTATACGCCGTAATACACGTCACACAACAAGACTTGAATAAAATACAGGAGATAGTGTTATGGCACTAACCAACTAGATGAAGACCATAGAAGCCGATCTTTACTCAAAAATTACACTACATCATCGAGAACAGTGCATTAAGACGACAAAAGCCAGGTCTAAAAGAAATAGGAGAGTTGAAAGAATAATATAGTTTTTATTTACTTTTACTACTGTGTCATTTTCTCGAATACAGGTGGTTTGAAAATAGCATCAGTGACAGAGAAGTTGAGGAGTAATAGGTTAGCATGTTATGGACATGTCATGAGCAGAGATGAGAACCATGTGACTAGAAAAATGTTGAGTATGATGGTGGATGGATATACGAGTAGAGGAAGACTGAAAAAGGTGTGGATGGATTGTGTGAAAAATGATATGTGCATAAAAGGTGTTAATACTGAGATGTCATTTGATAGGAGAGAGTGGAAAAAGAAAACAAGTTGTGCCGACCCTACTTAGGTGGGATAATGGTAATGATGATGAGGTGGGCAGCATTGTAATACCGATTGTCAATTTGATTATCTACATTATGTATCTACATTACATATACATATATAGTTACATATATATCTACTACATTATATTATAATGTAGTTTTCATTCGCTCTATTAATTCGAGTTATCAAAATCATAATTCAACGTAAAAACAATTGAATACGAAATCGATTACATATATTTTTATGTGCGAGAATTAAAAATGAAATTGTGATAAATATCGATTTTTTTGCCCTGGCAGAGATTAATAAGGTTATATTGCATTTATTTTACCTATGGCATCGGTTGCTAGTCTGTGTGTTGGATGACTTGCAAAATGTCACTGTTACATTATCAGCAACAGCAAAATATAATATTTTTTTCTTGTAATCTTTCCTATCAAGAAAATACAGAACTTGATCGACGTGTAAATGGAAATGAAACATAGTAAAAATAAAAATAAAATATAGTTTGGAAATTTTAGGTGGGATCTTTGTCTGTTATGTTGTGGCTTTCATATTTTATTCATAATCTTGCGTTATTACACCTTATATTTTGTAATATTGGTTTCTATGTAACATAGCTCGGTTATTATGCACAAGTGAAGAGAATGGTAGATAATCTATACTAATATTATAAAGAGGTAAAGTTTGTGAGTTTGTGACGTTGTGATGTTGTGACGTTGTAGGGGGTGATCTCAGGAACTACTGGTCCGATCTGAATAACTCTTCAGTGTTATGTAAACTCATTCATCGAGAATGGTTATAGACTATATATCATCACGCTAAGACTAATAGGAGCGGAGCACTGATGAAAAATGTTTCAAAATCGGGATGATTTTTCCTTTTGAGAACTGTTGCGTGTTAGTGTATCTATTCCACGCGAACGAAATCGCGGGCAGAGGCTAGTAAATACTAAAGAGCATGGATTCTGAGATGCCTGGAAACTAACTCCTTGGATATTTTTAACAAGGTAACCACCATATTGTTAAAACACTGAAATAATCGCAGGCCACTTGTAGTATTATTATTACCTACTCGACAATGGCAGTAATAACCAAAGATATTAGTTGCCAAAAAAAAAAAAATAGTTTTGCGCGGTTTATTGTACGTAAATTAGTGATATGTAACCTTTAAAAAAAGATTAGCTCTTCAAACCAAATTTGCATAATCATAACGATATTAAATCAACCTCTAAAATATACCGAGGTTGTGAAATCGTTCTAATGAGCATACATTAGAGAACTTTAACATAAATTACTTTTGCATATTTTTGTGCTTAATAATTTAATAAGTCCTTTTAGTTACTGTACGGTTACGTACATTTCATGTCGCCCTACTTCTTATATGCGCATCAGTACAGTTGAATTAAAATTATATTTATAAAAAATTTAAATATTTAGTCGCTGACAGTGACAGAGAAGCTGAGGAGTAATAGGTTAGCATGGTATGGGCATGTCATGAGAAGAGATGAAAACCATATAACTAGACAAGTGTTGAGTATGATGGTGGATGAATATACGAGTAGAGGAAGACCGAAAAAGGTGTGGATGGATCGTGTGAAAAATGATATGTGCGTAAAAGGTGTGTATACTGAGATGACATTTGATAGGAAAGAGTGGGAAAAGAAAACATGTTGTGCCGACCTTACTTAAGTGGGATAAGAGTAATAGTGATGATTTGGATATTGAGTCGCGTTCAAGCACTCAGCCTAACAAACAATTTTTTTCCCACAAACGAGCACCTCAAGATCATATATATACCAAGGACTTGCTCCTCAGGCCTACGGTTACGAAAAATAAAAAATTGATGTTAAATATAAAACTGACATTCTCAGTAATTAGTGTGCATTTTGTGCGTAACCATGTGGCTAAGAAATATACTATTATACATTTTAAATACAAGTTGTCTACGTCAGTCTTTTTGACAGCTCTGAATAAAACCATAAGTTTATGCTTGCACGGAATACAGTTATGAGTTTAATACAAAAAACAGTTATAATATCATTATAGGAATCTAACACTGGTCTTTATTTATCCCTAAATTGCTTAGATGTTCTACATATAATACGTATTTATACACAAATTTGTGTTCTACGCATCTATATTCAGAGCGGTCAAAAAGTTTGGCGCGGAGTGTATAGCGCATAAAATGATAAATGAATGATGTACATCGCAAATATAATAAAAATTACATTAAAATATTAATGTACAAACAACTAGCTACCACCCCTGACTTTGTACACCTTAAGGACAACATCTAAATATACAAAACTCCAGTGTCATGATGTTTGTCCACTATGAACTCTGAAACTACTTTTAAAAATTATGGTATTTATGTAATATTTGATCTAACTTGCGAAATACATTATTGTATATTTAAATTATTAGCTATAGTATTTTTAAATAAAAATGAGATTATTGTCAATGTTGATTAATGTAATTTTTTGTAAGTTTTATAAATATCTAATAGATGGCGCTTTAAATTAGTTTGTTCACAGAAAATCTTAGGACCGACCTTTATAGAAATCTCATAGGTACCACGCAAATCCTTAATCATAATTTTGATTGAAGATGTAATAACTGTGCCACAGTAAAGGGTGCCCGGGTCAGCTAGTAGAATGTAATCACTATAACCTACAGCTCTCAAGGATAATGTAGACTCGTATTCATTACAACAGGCTAGAAGAGTCGCATCACAGGATCATAGTTCTCTTCCAGAAGGAAGGTATGCGCATAATCATCACGCAAGCTCAAGAGCTTTCTTCTTTCTGCTTTACATGTTGTTTTTGAATCATGCAATTTTTAATTGCATAATTCAAAAATGAATACGTGTATGATTAGCTTAGAATAATTCAGTTAGGTCAGATCGGGTTCTTTTCGATAACAGCCCAAGCCGAGGTGTGCCGTGCACCTTTGAGCATGTTACCTAAACAAAATCGGCTGAGTGCCTTAAGCGCTCGCCTTAGTAGTTCGGTGAAGCTATGAAGATCAGTAAAGACAATAGCGTAGTCAGTTCGAAAAAAAAAAACGTATTGGCGATTTTAAACCACGAGAAAACCACAGTACTATTTTCATACATACAGTAGTACAATAGGAACATTTCTCAGGTACAGGTTTCCTGACGATGTTTTCCTTCACTGTCAGCCGATAGTGGTACCAATTTAAATTAGCAAAAGTGCGCGATTCCGAAAAATTCGTTACTACATGCCGGAGTTCGAACCTGAAGACATCAGACTGATACTTCAACGGTCAAACCGCTTGATAAACACGACAACACATTTATCATTATTCGGTAAGCATTTTCAACTAGTGATAAATGTCACTGGTGATAATTAGCAATGGTGACAATTAGCACTGGTGATAATTATCACTGGTGATAATTATAGGTTAATTAAAAAAAGCTGTTATTGAATACACACGACGGATATATGATTTCATCACCATATTTTCCTGAATATATCGTCGTCTATGAACTATAAAAGTAATATTAGGTCTAATCAACACAATATATATGTACATAGGTCGTAGTCCGGTGAAGCTTTTAAAACTGTGCTAGGTCAGTAGCGTAGTCAGATCGAGAAAATATACATACATATATATATATATATATATATATATATTATATTTATATATAGGTAAGTGTATAGTAAGCTGCTATTATTAACAAATACGTAATATTTGTGACAAAAATAGCAGATACAATTGCACTGACCTAAACGATATGATAAAGAAATTTATGATATATGATAAAACTATAGTAAGATATTAAAATACACGTCCGCTGAAAGTACTAGATGACTCACTGTGTGTTCATTGTCGTATGGAAAGAACAATCTATAAACATATATGAAATTCCGGTGTAAGTTTGTTCGTTATTCGATTTCTATGTCATTTAGGAGGCAAAAGAACAGGCGGGTCACCTGATGTTAAGCGATCACCGCCGTCCATAGACACCAGCAACTCCTGAGGAGACGCAAGTGCGTTGTCAGCATGTGTTTTGGGGGAAATGGGATAGGGAGGGGATATGGAAGGAGGGAGAGAAGAGGGGCGGGGAGAGGAAGGGAGATAGGCCTCCGGCGGTCTTACTGACCGAACGAAACGCAACTATGCAAGTGTTACTTCACGTCGGTTTTCTGTGAGAGGGTGGTACTACCCCGGCGAGCCGACCCATTCGTGCTGAAACCATTTCAGCGTGGCTCTACCACCTACAAAATTATTCTTCTTCTGAACGGCTTTTTGATGAATTTTTGTACTTATAGGACAATCTAGATGATTTTTAGCTAGTATAGCTGAAACCAAGTAGGTGGCAATTTTGTGGTTTTTTTTCTCTTAATTTTCCAACCGACTTTTTTCGGGAACATACATGTGACACCTCTGATGTTACAAGCATCCACAGGCTGCGGTGACTGTTTAACATTAGGCGATCCGCATGCTTGTTTGCTAACATCGTGGTATAAAAGAATACAATTCTCAGGCAAAGAAAATATATGAACTCATATTTTCAGACAATCACTATCTCAAAATATTATTATATCTATACTAATAATATAAAGAGGTAAAGTTTGTGAATTTGTGACGTTGTAGCGGGTAATCTCGCTACTAGTCCGATTTGAAAACATCTTTCTGTGTTATATAACTCATTTATCGAGAAAGATTGATTATAGGCTATCATGACGCTAAGACCAATACGAGCGGAGCACCAATGAAGAATGTTTTCAAATCGGGTCTTTTTTTCCTTTTGAGAGCTTCCGGTGCGTGTTAGCGTTAGCCCAAAGTAATTATTCCACACGGACGAATTCGCGGACAGAGGCTAGTATAAAACAAATATGTTTTTTTTATGTATTCATCTATAGTAATGTTATAAAGCTGAAGAGTTTACTTGCTTAAATACGCTTATCTCAGGAACTACTGGTCAAATTTGGTTTAACCAAGTAACGTGTATTAAATTAGTTTTGTTTTAGTAAAAAATATTTTTCATTGTAGTAAGACGTAGTAATGGTCAATCAATTCCAGGCTGAGGTGTAAAGTAACGCCCACTATAATATTTAATAAAAGATTTTCGCAAACTAACACCTTCATCAATCAAACAAATTAGATATATTTAGTTATTTTTGCCTATTGAGTACGCTAATAATATTATAAGAAATATTTATGGCTTCATCATCATCATCATCATCATCATCTCAGCCTATAGTCGTCCACTGCTGGACAAAGGCCTCACCACACGTTCTCCACAGCGTACGGCTCTGTGCCGCCTGTAACCAACGGCTCCCCGCGACCTTTATAATGTCCAAATCCACCACATTAATGAACAGCACTATGGCTTAGTGTTTAATAATAAATAAGATCGTATCCCATAAATAATTTCTTAATTAACGCAAGAGAAAAAAAAATGCGCCGCATTCACAACCTAGTGATAGAACCTTAAAGTATAACTCTAAGATGAAGATATTTAATCTAACTCTTTTTATGTGTTTCAACACATGGCATTCGAAAACCAAAAACTTTTTAGGCCCGTAGTGTAATTACCTTTACCTTATCTGAATTACAAATTAAAAATAAAAACGAATGAAGATGGATTATGAAAATGTGTTATCGGAAAAAAAAACTGGCATGAAATATTCAGTCAAGTTTATGAGCATTATAATTTCTTATGACTTTGTATTTCTTGTCGATTCTTCTGAGTGGAAGGCATGTTTTCATAAAGGTTGGTAAGAATAACACTTTTAGCTTCTCGAGGCCTTGAATGTTAACTGAATAAAATTTATTTAATTGCTTGAATATTCATATTAATTATCTATACTAATATAATAAAGAGGTAAAGTTTGTGTGTTTGTGACGTTGTAGGGAATAATAAAGGAACTACTGGTCCGATTTGAAAAATGCCTGTATAGCTCATTTATCGAGGAAGGTTATAGGCTATATATAATCACGCTAAGACGAATAGGAGCGGAGAACCGATGAAGAATGTTTCAAAATCGGGATTTTTATTCCTCTTGAGAGCTTCCATTGCGTGTAAGCATTTAACCCAAAGTAACTATTCCTCGTGGACGAAGTCGGGAGCAGAGGTTATTCTATATATAAATCAACAATGGAAGAAAGAGTTAACAATGTCTCTTTCCTTTGTTTCTCAGCCGACTATCTTTATTCTTTTTTTGTTTAATAGCTATTTACGAGCGTTACTGTTGTCCATATAAAAACATTTAAAGTAGATAAGTAAATGTTAAAGTAAACTTTTTTTTTTTATATCAAACGAGGCAAACGCACATGCGGGTCACCTGCTGTTAGGCGATCACCAACGTCCATAGACACTAGCAACCCCAGACAAGTCACAAGTGCGTTGCCAGCCTGTGTTTGGGGGAATGGAGAGAAATGAAAAGGGCGAAGGGAGAGGAGTGGGGAAGGGAGATGGCTCACTGACTGAACGAAACGCAACAATGCAAGGACTGTTACTTCACGTCGGTGTTTCTGTGGGTCGAGTGGTGCTACCCCGGACGAGCCGACCCATTCCTGCTGAAACCGATAATAGCTCCAGCGTGGCTCTACCACCTACTATTCGACGAATCTAAATCTTTTTAAGTCCCTATTCATAATATTTCACGTTCCTTACGTCTACAATCTATGTATAATATTAGAGAATCTATTTATCATTTTGAAAAAAAAAAACATGTAATACGGATAATATCTACACATTACACTAACTTCTGACCTAACTTCAACCGCGTGGAATAGTTTTAACGCTAACACGCAACGGAAGCTCTCAAAAGGAAAATTACGATTTTGAAACATTCTTCATTGGTGCTACGCTCCTATTAGTCTTAGTGTGATGATATATATAGCCTTCTTCGATAAATAAGCTATGTCATACTAGAATATGTTTTTATTTTAAATCATACCAGCAGTTTTGAGATTATCGCGTCCAACCAAACAAAATCTTCAGCTTTATAATATTAAGTAGTATAGATGTAAAAAGATCGAATTCTGATCACAAAACAACCATTAATACATACATTTATGTTAGTTTATCTGAGATTTACAAGCTCGAAGGTGATTAGACCGATCAACGAAAAAATTGGCATATCTGAATTTTGCTTTTTTTTTACGAAAAAATACTATCAATTTTCCTTATAACTCGTCACCAGGTGGTGTTAGTCTATAATCTATTCTTAATAATTTTTATAGTGTAATTTAGTACAAATTCGCGGGTGTTTACTAGTAATATTGTAAACATTAAACTAACTATATTTTTTTGTTACCCGCTCCCAGTTATACCTTTGAATCGAGCTTAATTCAATTTGGTATAGACTTAAACTGAGACCCAGACAAAAAGCTAGTTATTTTGTATTTTTAATATACCGAAAAACACGCAGACAAAGTCGCGAGAAAAGCTAGTCCGAATGTATATTAAATTATGATTTCATGAATAAATACAAATATTTTCCGTAAAACAGTACTGTGAAACTTTAAATAGAGTATTATGCGTTATGGCAATGACTAAAGATCGCCAAACGCAACCGTGACTAACTTAGTTACTGTACCATTGTGACGTATTAACACATATGTATAAATTGGTGTTAAGTAATTCAACAATATGCTAATAAAAATATAAATAAAGTAGGATAAGAAGTGTTAATATCGTTGAAATGGTTAAAAAGTAAAATTTTAAATATTAATAACTCAAAACAAACAAACGGATACGTATTTTTTTATAACATTCCATTCGAATTATGAAAACAATTTGATTCAATGTCAAACACGGCTGTTTATCGATCAAAACGCTGGATGAGTCAGAAACATTACCAAATACACAACCAGTCGCGTCTCGACGGACGAGAAAAAAGTTTCAACATACGGACTCACTAATAACACTTCGATAAACTAACAATAAAACACATATTTCATTAAACTAGATGATAATAATAATTACGATGATATTTGATACACACGAAATCCTTGACCCCGTTCCGAACAACTTTTCGCCGGTCAAGCACGGACGAGTATCCGAACGCACTTTACTAGAGGAAAAAAAAAACAAAACACTCGCCCGCCAAATAGCACTGAATAAAAAAATACGAATTTCGAATTTGTTCTCTATAGGACCGAAGCGTTCGTTACCGCGTCAGGATGCGGACTGAGACCACGCGTGATTCATCCCGCTTGAAGGAAAAATAATATAAAAATATGGAGTAATAATATATGTTTTTATCCGTCTCACACGGCAAAACTCGTCGGACTAAAACACTCGGTTTGTGGGCACGAGAGCATAACCGCCGGCGGCCGTCTACCAACGGTTACGAATCCTACATCTTGTTATTGGATTTCGCTTCAGCTCTGCTAACTGTACGTCTCGATACGGGGCCTGCACAATCTGTGCATGTGCGTACATAATGCGCTTTGACGTCTGCGTTCGTGTGTACATAGATACTTAAATTACACATTCGTATTTAAAATTATCAAATTAAAGAATAACTGTAAATGAAAACGTACTTATTAATTATATAATTAGCCGGTTTCCACTCTTTAGTATTCAATGTTAATTGTTTTTAATACTTTTTATATACAATTTAAGAAGACATTCGTTCTTTTAAGACAGTTTGGATAATTTAAGGTGTTTGTCCAAAAATCTCGGAATAACGGCGGGACGAATTCTAATAAAATTTGCTATAAAATTGGTTTACTCCGTAGACTAAGGTTAGGGAATCTTTTGAAATTTGCAGACCAAATTTTATTGTAGTACCATATAGTAGTAGCGTTATTAATGAAGACACGGAACGTACTTTTTTGGGTGAAGCTGTGAAGGCATAGTAAGGCCAATAGCGTAGTCAGTTCGAGAAAAAAAAAACCTTCGGATAATCACTTGGACCAGTGAAACAAAAGCGACCAACGTAACCTCCTACCGCGAATTGTCCCAGAATAATATTTTGTAGTAAATCTATTAAGACCTATTCAGTAATAAAATATATTTCAATCATTTATCAAATTTCTGCCTATTTGATCTTGCACGTATCAATGCTAAAGTTAGTTCGCAGTAAAGAATATCTTTGGCCATTTTTGTTCTCGTCTTATTTTTGCTAAATCCGTAATCAAGGGATCAAAGACAGGAAAGGGGATGCCGAGTTCATTTGTTAGAAAAAACAGATCGAGGCAGTCATAAGGACTGCCGACAGAAGTGAAATCTCAAAACAATGGAATAAATGTGTACTTTTTGGATATTGTAGTCCAGTGAAGCTGTTAAGGCGATGCTAAGCCAAAAGCGTAGTCAGTTCGAGAAGGATTTTTTTTTTGAAAATTCAAATCAATCATAGTTTGAATTACTGCAATCTCATCATATGTACATTGAAATTATTAACATTAATCGGGTTTTTACACCTGCATTTATTATATATATATTATACATTATACAGAGTTTTTTAATTTATCAAACATATGATGGGCTGCAAAAGCTCACTGCAAAATAAAAATATTGCATGTACACAGGTCACTATACTACGGGTCGCTAGTCTGACGCAAGCGCAATACTTCACGAGCATGTCGAGATCATCAGTGACGCGAACCCATAAGTTTTTCTCGAACCAAAAGTCGCTCAACGCGATTAAATATTTCAGTTCAATGTATTTCACTAAATCGTCTATCATACACCCCTCCAAAGCATATTATATTATTATGTTCATCTGAATTTGGAACGTAACATCTGTAACTTGTGAAATATCTATAGTGGGGGAATTCCCATCGCAACTGGAAATGTCAACTGATGCAAGAGTTTTTGGCGGGATTTTAGTCTGTCATGTAGTGGATTTTATATTTTATTCATAATCTTGTGTTATTTGACTATATATTGTGTAAAGTTGGTGGTGTTTTACGTAATATAGTTAGTTTAATATGCATAAGTGGAGTGAATGGAAAATAATAACACGGAGCATGAAATTCTGAGATGCCACAAAAACTCCCTGGAAGGTTTTAGCACGGGATCCACCATCTTGTTAGAATATGGTTTCACACGATGCTTAATATTGGAATGATCGTACGAAGTTTGTGATATTATTGACTACGTGACAATGGCAGTAATAATCGGAAAGATTGATTGCCAAAAATAAAGTTAAAAAAAAAACTGATGCAAAAATTTAGGGATATAAATATTGCTTTTGTTCCGATTTACGAAAATCGTAAATGCGAAGATGTTTCTAAAGATATGCTTTTAAATACTGTGATTGACACATAGTTAGATTTTTTTACCAACAATTGGATTGTAACAGAATATTACTTAACATTGTTGGTAAGATAGGAATTTGTCGCATGTACTAGTATTCTTCTGATATCATCTTACTCTTATTATCTTACTCTTACTCCCACCTAAGTAGGCACGGCGTAATGTTATCCTTTACCACTCTCTATTGCCAGATATCATTTCAGTATGCATACCTTTTATATATTTTTCAAACAATCCATCCATAAGTTCGTTCATCCTTCTTTACTCCTATATCCGTCTACCTTCCTACTCAGAACTTTTCTAGTTACACGGTTTTCATCTCTGCTCATGATTTTTTTTCGATCTGACTACGCTATTGACCTAGGAACGTCTTAATAGCTTCACCGGACTACGCACTCCTCATGACATGTCCGTACCATGTTAACCTATTGTTCCCCAACTTCTCTGTCACTGGTGCTATTTTCAAACTTCATCTGACATGCTCAGTCTTAATCTTATCCATTTTAGTTACACCATACATACATCTTAACATTCGCATCTCTGCCACACGTAATCTTTCCTCACCCGTCTCTTTCGTAACCCAGCACGCAAATCCGTATAACACGACTGGTCAAAGTATCCTTTTATACAGCTTCCCCTGGTGTTTCAACTGCAATCGTGGCTCACAAACAGTTCCGACAGTGGCATTAAATTTTCAGTTCAATTTCTAGGTTTAATATTATCATTTTCTGTCACATCGTCATTTAAAATTAGCTGAGAAAGTGTCAAAACCCTAACCTATACATTAAAGAAGCCCTTCTTAAGCAAAGCATGACGCACAAAACTCGGCAACTCAACATTAACAGTGTTAATTACTATGCTACTAGGGATCTATTTATGTAACATGTACTCATTAATGAACTAAGGAACATTATTTGTTACTGGTAATGTGTGCAAAACAAATGCCTAATATGGTATTTAACTTCGATTGGAATTTTTACCAGGATCTTCATCTATTATGTAGTGGTTTTAATATTTTATTCATGATCTTTTGTTATTTAACTCCATATTTTGTAATATAGGTGGATATTACGTAATAATATATGGAATATGATATGGATATCGAATATCATCATCATCATTACCCTTATCCCACCTAACTAGGGTCGGCACAACATGTTTTCTTTTTCCATTCTCTCCTGTCAGATGTAATTTCAGTATGCACACCTTT
The DNA here is from genome assembly GCA_014332785.1 of Antheraea mylitta. NCBI lineage: Eukaryota > Metazoa > Arthropoda > Insecta > Lepidoptera > Saturniidae > Antheraea > Antheraea mylitta. The sequence continues at coordinate 11,455,702 of JACEII010000016.1, forward strand.
TACGTACATATCATTTCACACAGTCCATCCATACCTTTTTCGGTCTTCCTCTAGTCGTATATCCGTCCACTATCATATGGAATATGATAATCTATATGGGAAATAATACCATGGAGCGTGAATTCTGAGATGCCACAAAGACTCCCTGGAAAGTTCTAACAAGGAAGCCACCATCTTGTTAGAACATTAAATTTATCACAAGACGTAACATTATTACCTACTCCGGAATGGCAGTAATAATCTAGGAGATTGACTTCCTAAAAAACACTTTGATTGGCGTTACTTGCAGTGGCAGTTGTCACCAAGTATAATAATATTTGTTAAAAAAATTATAAAATATGCTATAAAACATTAGTTGCTTCAATATACATTGGTTTGGTAGTCGGTGCGCACTTACGCAGACGCATGATCAACTTCATGAAATGTTATTTTTATACTTACAAATTGCATTCATTTGCACTGAAAAACATTTAACTTGATAGCTTTTTAACATGCGTCACTGGTTTCTAATTTTATCTCATTTTTCATTAAAGTGTTTACACTAAAACTGGTTAATTTTAATACATTGTCACAAGTGCAATTAAAAACAAACTAGTGATCATCCTCTGGTCGATTCGACCATATATTTATATATTCAATTAATAATACCTATTATATTCAACGTAGGCCCTCAGAAGACACTCATGAACGTCAAAACTACCACCGGTTTGGAAAACAATCCAGTCATCGAGAAGAACCGGCAAAACCACGATGTGGTCTCTTTTCGTCATACATGAGATATTTTACGAACATATTTAGTTTCAGTTTTAGATAATTACATTAGTTTTTGGCGAATACACAGAGAGAGGCGTCATTTCAAAACATCACCATCGTTGGCGTTTAGAAATGCATACAAGCCTAGCATTTTGCTTGAACAACTATCCGACAAATCGATAACGTGCTTGAATAAGACCTAACAATATTGCCTAAAAAACTGTTACTGATTTTAGTAAGCCTGAAACGTGGAATAATCAAACTAATAGGTCTGCCCAAAACCATTTTTAAGGAACTGTTTGAGCTGCCACACAATCGATCTATCAGGGAGTTTGCTTTTTACGAATTAATGAGTCAAAATCATCTTCAGCTTCAGTAAACAATATCTATGCAGCCCCCACAATACCCTGAATACATTGTTGTACTGTATCTTCTATACATACATTAAGAACGTAAATCTAACGTTTCTGTACTTTTTGGCTTATCGTAAAAATATTACAAGTGCTTAGGCATAATACAATCATAAAGCATATCTTCGAGTAACATACAGTCTTTGTTTTATTCAAATAAGTTCACTCTATCAAAAGTTATTGTACTTGTAATGACGACGCGGCTTCAGTACGAGCGAAAAGTAGATAAATAAATTGACTTAATACATTCAGATAGATGACTTAATTAATCGCCGTTATTCTATATAAGGTTTCGCGCGGACGAAGTCGCTAGCATAGCTAGTACGCAATAAAGTGGTGGTGGTTTAGTGCTTTAACCAGTGTAATATACATCCGATTTAATTCAAATAAAAAAATAAACAAATAGTTCAGTTAAAATAATACTAAATAAATAAAAAAACACCCAATAGTTGCTCACAGATACGATTTTTTACGCAGACAAAAAAAAAGCGAAAGCAAAAAAAAAAGCGAAAGAAAAAAAAAGGTGCGGACCAGAATCTGCAGAACAGAAAAATAAGAAGAGGAAAAGATATATGTATGAGATATCCGCAGCTTCGAAAAACCCCGGCATATACTAATGTTGTTTTTTCAGAATTCGCGTACATTTACTAATTTCAATTGGTAACTTGAACCTAAGATTCCTGTAATAGCACCGTATGTGGGAGAATATAGAAGTGTGGATTTCTGAGAGTTTGTAATCACCAGTACATCGTGGGTTGGTGGTGATATACCTATACATTCTCTCTGACAATAGGCAATAGACTGGTATAATGTTTTTATCATAGCATCGTTCCTTATGCAATAACTTGCACCTTCTAATAATGACGTTTAATTAAGATTTACTTGTATATTTATGTAACATGACACATAAAATGACATGATGATTTTTATAACTTTCAGTTTACCCATTCATGAGTTTTATGTAACTATAGAAATGTATTTGATTTCTAGAATTCCGTAGAAAAGCAACCATATTGTACGCTGTTAGAACCGCAATAGATTACCTTTTGAAACATTTATAGAAAGTGTTATTAGTAATAGTATATTTAATGATAGAACACTTTCATTAATTTATTATCTTAAAGTATAAAAATACATGATGCTTGTCCAAGATGAAATCCGAAACTATCTTCATGAAAAATAGCTTTTATGTTTAACTAGCTGACCCGTGCAACATCGTCTGCACCAAATCGGTTATCACCGGTTTCAATTGTATTATTAAACGCGTAAAATTTTAACAAACCTGAAACCCGATTGCTGCCACAGCTACCGTATCTAACTGTGAATCCAAATTACCAAGGGATTCACTCAAACATATACCCAGTTGGTATCTTGTAAAATAAGCCTAGAACCCGTTCAAAGTGCTTACCGGGTTCAATTACGATTAAAAGCTAATCTAGATATATAGGCGGTAATGTAATAAAGAAGCATAAGCAGATAAAATATAGCTTACATTTTTAGCTAATTTGTCTGCTAAATATAGCGTAAAAAAAAAACAAAATTCATTAAGAATTTTATTAGCTACAAATGTTTGACTTTCGTCCGTTATCCTAGAGAATTTCTTGCGTATTGTGGGACAAAAAGTATCCAACTTTATAATATTAGTTATCACTGTGTCAACTTTCATCAAAATTGATTCAGTACTTTCGAAGTGATACGTATTCACGGGTGCAGACAGGCAGACAGACAAAATTTGTAAAAGGATTAATTTTGGCTTCTATATTGATAACGAAGTCTACCCCGATTATAATTTCCAAAAAATATTTAACGTACAGATTGAGCCTAGTTACAAAATGAATTAAAATTAAACCGCAGCGCAACCTACCGGGTACAATTGTGAATCTAAACCATTTTCGGATCCACTGGAACACGCACACATAATTTCATCAAAATCGGTCCAGCCGTTTGGGAGGAGTTCAGTGACACATACGTATAGAAGAATTTTATATATCTAGTATAGACATTGAATTTGTTTAATTTGAGAGATAGGGTAATTTATATTTAGACTAATGGCCTCAATATTTGTTGATTACTAATTAAATGATTATCAGTGTTGATTATTTTTACTAATAGTAAGATTTATCACCCTTGCACAGTTGGCGCTTTAAATTTGTTAGTTGACAGAAAACTGTAGGTCCGACTGTTATAAATGTCTCATAGATGGAGCCACATTTTATTTTTAAAATAGTTTATCATAAATTTTATTCAAGACGTAATAACTGTGACATAACGACGCGTCAACGGTTCAGCTAGTACACATATGAAGAGGAATGTTGAACCATATCTTATCTTTATATATATACATATAATAAATAAGTATCCCATACAGGAATTGTGTCTTTAATCTAAAGTAAAAATAATGATAAATATAAACGTTACACTTAGTGTAATTTGATGCAAAACATACAATAAATAATAATGATAAAACATCAATATTACCCGGTGGAGTGTGAATCGTACTCACGCCATGTATCCCGATGTTTTTGGCGGGATACATGACGTAGTGGTAGTAATGGTTTTTATATTTTATTCACAACATTGTATTATTTGGCCCTATATTTTAAATATTAGAAGTTTTTTACGTTGTACAGTTTGGTTATTGTTTTACAAGTGAATTGGACGAGAAATAGTGCCACAGAGCATGGAGCATGGCACAAAAACTACCTGGAAAGTTCTAATAAAACAGCCACCATCTTGTTAGTTCATTGAAAATGATAGCAAAAAACTTGTAATATCATTACCTACTTGACAATAGTAGTAATAATGTACGTAGTCCGGTGAAGCTGTTAAGACCTTTCTGGGTCAATAGCGTAGTTAATTAGAGAAAAAAATGTACTAGAATATTGGTTACCAAAAATAAAATAAGAAATAAAAAATAAAGTATACGGAATGAATAAAAGAAAACAACTTTTTAGATTACATGTATAAACAAATATATTTATTATCTCCTAAACTCTCAGTATGCGAGTCCGATTCGCACTTGCCCGACTTTTTTATTTCTAATTACCTACATGACTTAGCATTCCGACGTATTTTTTTTATAATATCTCGCAGAGGCATTCAATTACAAAATATAACTTGATAGTCAAAGAACTGGTACACCTACATACATAGAATATTTTATTCTCAACTCCCACATATAAATGGACACTTGAACGATTTTTTTTTTCTCGAAATGACTACGCTATTGACCCATCAGGGTCTTAACAGCTTCACCGGACTACTAAAGCGAGCGCTTAAGGCACTCAGCCGATTTAATTATGGCAACCAGCTCAAGGGTGCACGGCACACCTCGGCTTGACTGTTGCCTGTTGCATGCATAATCGCGACCTATCTTAGCTAACCTAGCTAACTATTCATATATGTATGAGTTGTTGAAACGTATATGTGTACCAAGCATACACGCCTCAACAACTCTTCCATATATTTATTATCGGAAAATTGAGAGTTTTTCAGTTCGATAAGGGAAAAAAGTAAACCCTTCCACTTTCATGTGTAAGCGTGTAGGCGTGCACGTGTGTGGGGGTGATCGTGTAGTGTTGTAGCGGTGATGTATATTTGTGTGTCACCGTATCGCGCAAGCAACGCACTCAAGGGCTCTCTACCGAGGGATCGAACCTAGGCTTGAGCCGCTGCCGTGGGAGGCCTAATCGGGTGTGCGGCACTTGAATGAGAGATATTTGTTCTGGGGTGTTTTTATAATATACTAGCCTCTGCCCGCGACTTCGTTCGCGTCGAATAGATACACTAACACGCAGCAGTTCTCAAAAGGAAAAATCATCCCGATTTTGAAACATTTTTCGTCTGTGCTCCGCTGCTATTGGTCTTAGCGTGATTATATATGGCCTATAACCATTCTCGATGAATGAGCTACATAACACTGAAAGAATTATTAAAATCGGACCAGTAGTTCTTGAGATTACCCCCTACAACATCACAACGTCACAAACTCACAAACTTTACCTCTTTATAATATTAGGATAGATTATCACATTATTATTATTATTAGTATATTAGTATAGATATGTTACTAGCTCCTGCCCGCGACTTCGTTCGCGTAGGAATAGTTACTTTTGGCTAACGCTAAAGCTAAACGCGGAAGCTGTAGTCTGATGAAGCTGTTAAGACCTTGCTAGGTCAATAGCGTAGTCTGTTCGAGAAAAAAAAACCTAAAAGCTCTCAAGAGGAAAAAATCCCGATTTTGAAAGATTTTTTATTGGTGCTCCGCTCCTATTGGTTTTAACGTGGTGATATATTGATCGATTTAAATGCGTAATTTATATAATCGATTTTTAAAAATTCGATTAATATTAATATAAACATCGATAATAAAAAATCGATAATTTTTAACATCCCTACTGGCTGTGCCGCCTGCTGTGCCGATATTAACATAGACATATTTCATCTTAGTCTGAGTAAACACAGATTCTCTTCTTAACACAATATAATTAATTTAGCATATTCATATATAATTTCATGATTGTATTTATTTAGCAATAGATGTGCATACATATAATTTAGGATAATATAGCAAACTTAAAATAAACTATACATTGTAATTGTAAACATAGTTATACTTATTATCTGTAATGTGTGCCTTAAATAAATAAATAAATAAACTGTTCCCGAAGTTGTTTTAGTGCAAAGTCGAGTAACTCATACGGACTGCAATTTGAAAACTCAAGATAATGAAATAATTGTTGCATCCCCTCAGGTCCGGCTACAGTGGCGGGAGGAGCTGGGCAAAGCGCCATCTCCTCCCACCTGTCCTCCGTTAGCGGAGGGGGCCACTTAGAGGATCTGCCTCACGGGCCCTCTCCGCCGCCTGTTCGCTGCCAAGCATGGCCGAAACCACACCCGGCAGCGTCAAATTCCCTCCCACCACCGCCACCAGAGGACGGCACTCTTTCTCCCACGCAACAGAGAGAGTATGCTGCGCGGTATCTACTTCTGCGCCGCACTCATGACAGGCGGTGGTCGGCTCCCTGCGAGCGATCCGGTGCACCAGCCTAAATGTCAGGGAGCCCCACTCCCTACCCATCAACTCCCGCAGGACTGGGCGGACGTTGTCAGCGATGTACGTCCCGAAGCGCGCGTCCGCCAGGTCTGCATCCACCTCTCAATTGCCCCCTCCCTGTACTCCCGCCTCTTGGCCTCTATTTCCCTGGGAGCCGGAGGTTCGCCACTACGTTTCCTCGCCGCCGTGAATTCATACACGGCGGCGAGAACTCCTGCTTCCAGTTCCGAGGGCAGGGAGACGGCGAGCGTAAAGGCCGCCGCCGAGGATACCGTGCGGTACGCCCGAATCGCCCTCAGTGCAACCGTGCGCTGCGCATTACGCAGCGCGCGCTCGTTGGCGGCACCGAGGGCGTCAGCCCACACCGGTGCCCCGTAGGCGGCTATCACCCGCACAACTCCCATATAGAGTCAACGGCACCCGGTACCCGGCCCCCCATATTGGGGAGCAAACGGCCGAGTGCTGCCTCCGCCCCTGCAATTCGTGGTCCGAGCCCCGCGAAGTGAGGCTCGAAATGCCAGCGTCCGTCCAGGGTGAGGTCCAAGTATTTCATGAATATGTACTACACCTGAGCAAATGATTAATATAAAATAGTAACTACGCCCGCATTCGTCATTCCTTCGGCCGCGTGAAACTCTATTTTTTTTAATTGACTACGTTATTGACCTAGCAAGGTCTTATCAGTTTTACCGGACTACTAAGGCGAGCGCTTACTCGCGAGGTACTCAACCGATTTTTATTTTGACAACTAGCTCAAGGGTGCGCGGCACACCTCGGCTTGGGCTGTTGTCTGCTTCATGCTATTCGCGACCTATCTGTGCTAACCTAAGTTAAGCTACATATTCATACTTATATGAGTTATTGAAACATATATATAGGCATATATGCCTCGATAACTCTTCTATGTATTTGGTGTCGGATAATTTTTCTAAACTACATATTTCAGTTCTATAAGGGGAAAAAATAAAACCCTTCCATTTTCATGTGTAAACGTGTAGGCGTGCACGTGTCTGGAGGTGATGTGTGTAACGTTGTTGCAACGATGTAAAATTTTGTGTCAGTGTATCGCGCGAGCAGCGTACTTAAGGGCTCCAGGCCGAGGGATCGGACCTTTACCTATACACGTGAAACTTTATATAAATTGACAGTAATTAAATAAAGTCATTTGAATATCTTAAGTTTCTCGTAGAACCACACTGAAGCTATTACTGGTTTCAGCATGAATAGGTCGACTTGTCCGGGGTATTACCACCCCTCTCACAGAAAACCGGCGTGAAATAACAGTGCTTGCATTGTTGTGTTTCGTTCGGTCAGTGAGAGCGTTGGAGGCCCACCTCCGTTCCTCTTTCCTCCCTTCCTTTTCCATCTTCTCCCCCCTCTCTCATATACAGGCTGGCAACGCACTTGCGACTTCCCTGATGTCGCTAGTGTCTATGGACGGTGGTGATCACTTAACATCACGTGACCCACCAGTTCGTTTACCTCCTTTGATATAAAAAAAAAACACCCTTACATTTACTTATCTACTTTCCTCTCGTACTTAAGTCGTTTCGTCGAGTACAGTAATTTTTGATAGACTGAATTGATTCTAATAAAAACAAACTTTACTCGAAGATTCGCTTTACGATTTTTTTGAAGAGATTTTATCATAAACGCAGTATATTATTAGTAAGACATCTTCATATAAACAGACAGACAGATCGACATTTCTTACTTTATTTTCATTAATTACTTATCCCTAGACATTTTACAACATTTTTTTTACGAACATATAAAAAGTTAGACACGTTACATTAATATTCTCATTATATGTACAGCTATACTAAATTTAATAATATGTGTAAACAATATACCTTTTGCAAACAACAAAATTCCTCACCACATAAATTTATATATAACGTTAATACATTTGGAAAATATTTGTATTTCGTTAGTAAACTGTTCCGGCGTTTCAAAAAGTGTGGAATTAATATTCGGTCAGTACAAATGTATTTAAATACATTCGTAGTCTGACGTCAAACCTACTTACAACGCCGAAGAAGCTCTGTAATCTTGTAAAAGGTCGTAAATATAATCCGCTTTCAAACATACCAATAATGCTATCGATTTAAAATCGGGCAATGTAAGTACATTATACGTAATTGGAATTTAGTATATCCGTGATCAAAAATATTCAAAATCTAAGTGCCTGCTTATAGTGAGTGAGTTCGCAATAAGTAAGCAAATGGATGAAGCGATCTAACTAGGATTCGTAACTCCTTAAAATAAAAATAAAAACATACTTCTCAAAGGGTTCAATAACATATTTCAATTTTTAGTAGAAGAATACATGTTCAAATACATATAACAATCCTTATTATTTAAAACAAGTTGTGCCTACGACTTCCTTCGCGTGGAACCTGATATACAAAACAGTTGCTAATAAAGTCACCTGAATCTGAAAGACTTTCCCTTATCGAACTGAAAAAACTCTAATTTTCCGATAAAAAATATATGGAGGGGTTGTTGAGGCGTATGCTTGGTACACATATGCGTCTCAACAACTCAAACATATATGAATAGTTAGCTAGGTTAGCTACATTAGGTCGCGAGTTTGCATGTAACAGGCAACAGCCAAGCCGAGGTGTGCCGTGCACCCTTCAGCTAGTTGCCCAAATAAAATTGGCTGAGTGCCTTAAGCGCTCGCCTTAGTCGTTCGGTGAAGCTGTTAAGACCTTGCTAGGCCAATAGCGTAATCAGTTCGAAAAAAAAAATCATCTGAATGTATCAAGTCTAATTACTACATAATTTTCTATCGCGTCGCCATTAAAATGATAATAACTTTTGATAGAGTGAACCGATTTTTAATGAAGCAAAAACTAAATGTTACTCGAAGATAGTTTATTCCACCGAATACATCAGCCCCATTATTCCACAATCTTTCTAGACCTATCATGAGAGTCGCTGATGAGGTATCGTTACCAGATCACACAGCTTCCTAGCTTCACCCGAACAGGGTTCAGGCAAGATGCCATGATAAATACCTATGTTTTGGCAACTACTTTTTATACTAACGAGTCTCTTTCGATGCGGTTCTTAGAACACTGCATCATCAACTGATACCAGATCTACTTTATTACCATTTTAAAACAGTTTTATTTATTTTGTAATTCTTTTCCATGTAATTGTGGTAGGTAGTTATGTGTACGGTCCCCCTGATGAACTTTTTGTTTAGCCATAGCTAAATCGAGTATCCATCTTTCGTTATCGTCGTTTGATTGGCTGCTACACTTTACAGCCAACCCTCCTTTTTTTTTATTAACATGGGGAAATCCCTAACGGATACGCTACCCTCCCGGGGGAGAAGGTAGGTTATGTCCGATTCGCACAGACTAAAACCCCACGGTGTACCGTCTGCCGCATGGTAGGGGCAGCCAGGGATCGAGCATGCTCACTGACCTGAAAACTGCCCCTGAGGCAGCCTGGCGAATGAACGCCAGGCGTAGCTCTACTATAGAGAGGCTACTGGGTACAACAGCCAACCCTCCTGAGGCTTGGAAAGTTTATCATCTTAATAATGGTGTAACAAATACCTACATATTATTATTATCTCTTGACATTCAATCTTTTAGATTACCACTGCCATTGTTGATATATATGTATAAATATAGATAATATTATAAATATTTACCCGATGCGATGAGGGTATGTGAGGGTGTCCGTGCGCAGGGGTCGGTCGATCGTCACTAGATTCATCGCCCGATCGCTCGCCCGTGAACACTGAATCGTGCGATACAGATAGACCGCTTCCGTAAGCACCATCCCTGATAAAAAACAAAAATGAATATCACATTCAATAAAATCCAACCTTTTAAATAAAAGGAATGCTAAAAACATATGTATACACAAATGGCTAAGGATGCTGTAAAAGTTTCGACAAAGGTGAGTACAAAAATTATAAAATTAAACTAAGCTAATTAATACGTCTCTTTTCGATACTTTTTAATCCATATAATTATTACTAGTTGACAGGGCCACGCGTTGCTATGGCTCAGTTATTAAATGTTACATTAACATTATGTTAAAACCATTCTCAAAATTAAAATTTGACGTCATCTAATAAAATATCTATAACAGTCGGTCCTACAGTTCTCTGTCAACAAACTAATTGAAAGCGCCATCTGATCGAGACGGATGAAACTTACAATTAATAACAATTTTTTTATTTATGTCATAGGAGGTAAACGAACAGATGGGTCACCTGATGTTGAGTGATCACCACCATCCATAGACACTTGCAACGCCAAGGGAGTCACAAGTGCGTTGCCAGCTTGTGTTTGGGAGGAGGGTGGGAGGGGGGGGCAGAAAGTGAAGGAAGAAGGGGAAGGGGAAGGTAAGTGGATCTCCGGCTCTCTCACTGACCGAACGAAACACAACAATGCAAGCACTGTTATTTCACGTCGGTTTTCTGTGAGAGGGTGGTGCTTCCCCGGACGAGCCGACCCATTAGCGCTGAAAACAATAATAGCTTCAGCTTGGCTCTACCACTAAATACCACAATAATCAACATTGACAATCATTTGTAATTTAAAAATATCGAGGCCACTAATCAAAACATAAATGAACCTATCTGTCAAGTTGGATCAAATTATACGTAAATGCTAACGTTTCATGAAGATCGTGGGTTAGGGGTGTAAGGGGTATCGAATAACATCATAAGACTTGAGACACCCAAGCCAACCTCACCTGCACGTGGTGCACTTTGCTGATTAACGAACGAGGCAATGGCGAAAGCGGGTTGGTAGGGTTTTACAGCCCGACTGGGTTGCAACCACCATGCATATGGCGAAAAAGCCCGTCATAGTGACTCGCTTCTGCGCGTCGCGTTTCGGGATCAGCCTGTGCATATCCAGCTTATTACAGGCCGGCATGATAGTGGCGACCGCCGATGGACAGTGTGTCAATCGGTGGTCGCTATTATTTTTGGATTGTACTATGCTTACCATCAGGCATAGTGCAAACACTTTGCCGTGCTGCAATAAAAAAAAAATGGTTTAGTAGTTTCCGAGTTTATCGTGGACAATTATCATGACACTGGATTTTATAAATTAAAATATATAGAAACAAAGTCGGTTTAGTTATACAGAGGAAAACCAAGATTAAAATAAAGAAATGAAATCAAAAGTAAATGTCGAAACCAAACGATTGGCTGAAGACAGCAAACTACTATGCAATGGTTTCATTAAGATGACAGACCCGGGCTCCTTGAAGGATTTGGTACTTCGATAGGCAGAGTAGCTGGACGCATTAGGAGACATTATGTTATTTCGGCAATCATTATTCCAATTCGAATAAATATTTCCTGTTTAAACTATGTAGGTTATAGACAACAATCTAATCAGAAATTAAAACATGAGGCCCGAAGTCCATAACACGTTAAAACTTCAAAGAGTGGCAAGAAATCATAATTGCCATTGCTACTTGGATACTAGATTTTCTATTTAAAGGTGGTGTTTGTATAAGTTGTCCTCCCAGCATCATTATCAGCCTGTAAGAAATCCAATTCAAAGCTATAGGCCCCTTCCTAAAGAAAGGTATAAGGATAATCACCACGCCAGCCCACGACATATTGGTGATTTCAAATCCTGAGAAATCCACAGTTCCATGTTTTCCCACATTCAGTAGTGCTACAAGAACATTTATCAGGTTCAGGTTTCCTGACGATTTATTCTCCATGATCAGCCCATAGCGTTATGAATTTAAATTAGTAAATGTACGCAAATTCCAAAAAAAATCGTTGGTACATGTCGAGATTCGAACATGCGGGCATCAGATTGATATACCGTCACGATTCTTCCCACGACCATGTGATACGAAAATCTAGACTTATTTAGGCTATATATATTATAATTCATATCGCTCGTGCGCTCGGCTCCAATCAAACAATAACTATGCCAGGTCGAGGGGTAAACAATATTAATTTAACGCTGTTACGCCGCACTCAATGATGTTTTGATTCGATGATTAGCTCAAGTATTTTATTTTCATATAGTACATAAGATATGGAATAAATAGGGTTCTCAGTTTATTTAATACTAGAGGGTTCGGTGGACGTTGTCCGGCCCTGATCCTTGAAATAGTATAAATCTAATATCTTATATATTTTCTTTCGTGAATCGTGAATCACTTTATCTACTAGTGAAAACCGCATAAAAATCCATTCAGTAGTTTGAGTTTATCATGAATAGACAAACGCGGCAGAAAACTTGTTTTTATCATATGTACTTATATTTATCAACATTGAATTTTGTTTCAGTTTATAGTGTTTCTACACTTGGATTGACAAAACCGCTAACATTTGTTCTATTATCGTCCCACACATTGTGTTTGCTAGAACTTTGGACGTCTCACTTAGTGGGCTCAATCTTCCTTATTTATATACTGAGGTAAATGTGCAGTATAAACTGTTCTTGATAGGAAATAAGTAATAAAATCATAGTACCAAATTTAGACATTACGGATTCGAAAGAATACATCAAGGATCCAGAGGAGTTTAAAGCGGTATCTTAGACTATCGTGCAGTTATTTTTATTCATAAACTTGCATTTGTTACCCCTATATTATGTAAAACTGATGGCATTTTGATTAATATTGTTTGATTATTATGTAAAAATGAAATTTGTGGTACAGTAACTTGGAAAATTAAGATTTAATTATATATCTATAGTCACAATTAACACAAGATATTTTTTAATAATTAAATTGTTAACAATATTGATACCATTAATTAGTAGAGAATACTCGTAAAAACTTTAAGGAAAGGACCAGAAGAGACAATGTCATCACAAGGTACTTCGTAATAATTACTAAATTGTTATAGACAGTAATTTTTTGTTGCGAGCTTCAATTGATATATATCTATTACTCTTTCTCTCCACCCGGGGAGCACGCACAGGGTATTGAGAGGTATACTTCCTACGAACGCAAATAATATCCGCCTCAGCCATGAAAGTCGATAGTAAAAATACTATATAACAGATATAGGAAATATTACTTTCTCCTAGTCTGCCGGTCGGCATCAAGAAGTTCACTCGTCGAGCTGCTCTTAGGGTCTGGTGATGCATCAGCTCGAGCGCCACTTCCCCGTCTTTTAAACATACGCCGAAGTCCCCGCAGGAACCGTCCTGTGCGACCCTCACCTGGAACATCAGCAAACGAATATTTAATTAAAAACCAGTATACATTGTAGCGTATAGAATTGTGGTTGGTCTTGGTCAGCCTGAAACATGGAATTATTGTTTGTTATTGTTTTCTAAATCCAGCTTATCAAAGTTCTCGCAGACATACTTTAGATTATCCAGAATGTATTGAGAGGGCAGAGTTGATAGTGTAACCTTGTGGTTTTTGGATGATAAAATGTGAATGATGTTATAAAGAAAAGTGTATAAGTGTAAATACTGCGTATACTGACCATGGTTATGCGTCTCTGTATGCGGAGGTCGGTATGGCGGCTCTAACGAGCCCTCGCGCACACACGACATGAGGCCCGCGCCGCCGCCGCCGCCGCCCGACATCCGCCCGCACGCTGGAAACAATCAATGTGCATATTAATACTAGCTTCTATTTGCGGTTACGCTTGTGTAATATTAGCACATTAAAATCTAGTATGTTTCCTCTACCAACGTAAAATAAACATTAACAGACAGAAAGAGAGAGAGAGAGTCGTTGCCTTTTAATATGTACAAAGATATACATTTGCTGCTACATGGCAAGCAATTCTTGTATATTTTTATATTTGTATATATTCAGGATCTAGGAAACGGCGTAATCTATTTCCGTGAAACGTAGTATGTGGGTAGTTTCGGGAACGATAAATCGATTTAGCTAGATTTTATTCATAGAAAACTTTTTTTACTGAGATTTCAGACAATGAAAAAATATAGCTAGAATATGAAGATAAATTTCGCCGTCGCTGTCAAAACAAAAATATCTCAGATGGAAATTGGTTGCTTCGAAAATCCGTGTAACCCCAGTTCGAATCCGAGTATATATAATTTTTTTTGTAGAAAATAATAATTTTTTTAAGAATAATTTTGTAGGTAAGATTATTTTAATTTAAAAATGTTTTTTAAAGAACCGAGCTAGGCTCGGTCACCCAGGTATTATTTACTAATACGTGAGCATTTTTGAGCCAGTGTGAATTACAAAGGATACCATACACCATCTGAAGATAAATGACAACTTACGAAGATCGTAAGCATGCCACAACTAGAGAAACTGGCTCTAAAGTGGAGCTGCTACAACGCACCAACAGGTCCTTGGGGACAGATTTACATCTTGAGGATGGTAGGTAGCCAGATGGACCTTGAAAAAAAACCTACCAGCATGCTATTGTTTCTTTACGATATTTTTCTTCACCAGAAGCTCCGACTCAGGTGCAAAGATTCGAAGCAACGCCCATCAAAACTAATTCCGAACTCGTTATAAATTAAACCATCGCTTAGTATTGTATTTTATAGGCGGTAGTGCCACGCTGAAGCTATTACTGGTTTCAGCATGAATGGGTCGACTCGCCCGGGTACCACCCGATCTACGGAAACACCCACGTGAGGTAACAGTGCTTGCATTGTCACGTTTCGTTCGGTAAGTGAGAGCGTCGTAAGACTACATCTCATTGCCTCTACTCTATTCCTCTTTCTCCAAACACAAGCTGGCTACGCACTTTCGACTCCCCTGGTGTTGCAAGTGTCTATAGACGGTGGTGATCTAATAACATCAGGGGCCTTACCTGTTCATTTGTCGCCTATGACAATTTTTTTTTTTAACTATAGGGGACAAACGAACAGACGGGTCACCCGATGGTAGGTGATCACCGCCGCCCATAGACACTTGCAACACCGGAGGAGTCACAAATGCGTTGCCGGCCTTTCATAGTTCCTTGGAAACACCGCCGCTGGGAGTCGATTCCACAGGGTCGCAGTACGAGGCACAAACGACCTTAAAAACCCCACCGTGGAAGACCTCCACTCATCGACGTGGTGTGGATGAAATTTAAGTTTCAGGCGGGTAGTACGATGGTGGAATGTGCGGCAGGTAAAAGTCCAAACAACTCCTCTGAACACTCTCCGTGGTAAATGCGATAAAGAACGTAAAGAGACGCGATGTCCTGACGCAGTGCCAATGAGTCGAGCCGATCGGATAATTATTAGAATTAAATTGTAGAATCAATACGTCGCAGCTTGTAACGAAATTTCAGTGTTTAATCAAGTATATTCAATCAATAATAATGCCAACATCTATAAATACCCAAACAAGACAATCAAAACATTGTCTCCACAGTTTATCTCAGAAATAATGACATATCGACCATTGAACTGACAACCCCTCAACAATTGTTCTGTAACGACCAGACGCGTCGCGATAGACTGTGTTTTCCCAACATTTTCCCACGGTAAGATAAAGTTTATGCTTTATTTCACACCCGACTGACAATAACCTTAATTTGGTTTTTAAAATTTAGACACGGCACATTTTCAACTCGTGTTGTAGCGTTTTTTACGAACTATACCTCCGTTAAACTAATATTATGATTCAATACGTGACCCATAAAGATTATAGCACCGTGTTTTATGTCAGGTAGTGACTCAATATCCGTCTATTACGTGTCTTTAAATGTGTGTGTCTGTGTTTACGAAACGGCAATGTACGATATGATTTTATATTTACCATGATTAATCGTATTAATTAATTATTTTTTTATATAAATACTATTTAGGTTTCTTAGCCAAAAAATGTATAAATATTGTAGATTAATTAATTGCCGCGGCTCCGTATATAATAATGAAGATATTATAGACAAAATTCGGATTTTGGACGGAAATTAGGAACTTTATAGCTTGTTTTAGATTTCTGTTTGCCAAGGTATATGATCCGCCTAGTTTGGAAAGCCATTATAAAATTATGTGAAAAATGTAAATATCCGGCCACGTAGTGCAATAGCAGCTGAACGTCAAACTGTAAGTTAGTTCATATTTTTGTGATATCGTCCAACTGTATTTTTACCATAGATTTTCCACTTCTCTGTATGATTTCTCAAATATTTATTTATTCTCGTACTAGCCTCTGCCTGCGACTTCGTCTGCGTGGAATGGTTACTTTGGGCTAACGCTAACACGCAGTGGATGTAATAATGTAAGAATGTAGTCATGAAACAAAACCCACATAAAGTATCTCTAAAAAATGAGTATAGCATAGAAGATATAAGTACTAAAATTATATGGACATATACGTTATGTTTTGATTGATTTCGTCAACACATGATCAATCAAGTGTCGCATAACACACAACCCTTATAAGGTCACATACCCTCACGCTTTGTTCGCTGTGTTTACAGTTGGAATACTCCACCCTTCCAACTGATATATCATCTCACTCTTTCACGTCACGCGTAGAAGTATATTTATATCTCGCTCTGCAGCATCTGTATCGATCGCGCTGACCTTGACCTTGTGCGGATAAACACAGTTTATATATGGACCTTGCTCTACGCCGCTGTCTATAGTTACGTTATGATTTCCTCAATTGTTGTTTAAGTGTCATCTGGTGCATGCTTTAAGGTCGTTCTATCATAAAAAAGATCGGATTACTTTTGAAATTTTCGAATACTAAATTACAACTGAACACTCATTTTAGTAATTAATTTTTAGTTAAAGATGTCGCTTTGTTATAGTAATGAAATGGATCTGTGACTTTGAATCTGGAGAGAGAATTTTTTTTTGTTATTTTAACGCGAAAATCTCTAAAATTATTGGTTACATTTAGTAAAATATTTTTTGTACTTTATCACCTACTAGCTTCTGCTCGCGCCTGGGTACGCGTGGAATAGTTACTCTGGACTAATACGATACACGCATTTGAATCTCTCAAAACAAAATAAAAATATTTTGACACATATTTCGTTGGTGCTCCGTTTGTCAGCGTCAGGCATTAGTGTGATGGTATATAATCTATAGCCTTCATCGATATGAAACACTGCAATAATTTTTCAAATCGGACCAGTAGTACCTGAGATTAGCGCACTCAATCAAACAAACTCTCCAGTTTTCAAATATTAGTATAGATTTGTTTAGGAGAATTATGGGGCATTAACATCATGATACTATGTTTAGGAACGGAGTAATTACTATAAAAAATACAGGGGACCTAACCAAGTTGCTTATCGACAATCGCTAACGCAAATAAAAAACGTAAATATAAAATCACGTGATATAGCATTCAGATATGTCATATCCATACATTTTTCGTTTTCTATTTGCGTTAGCGATTGTCGATAAGTAACTTGGTTAGGCCCCCAGGTTAGATAACACGCTAAGCGAAAACGACGTACTAGTAATATAAATTCCACTATATTATATTCCAAAATCCTCCCAAAAACTGCTACAAATATGCGATTTCTTTATGTTATTTTAATAGTTTACACAGTACATGGAACATAGTTGTGAAATCGAAAGTAATAATAGAAAGAATAAATAATCTTAAGAGTTAACCGCAGTGCCACCTACCGGATTCAGTTGTGAATATAAGCCATTGTTGAATCCACCTGAACACACATACAAACAATTGCATTACAATCTGTCCAGCCATTTAGGAGGAGTTCAGTCACATACACACGGACAGAAGAATTATATACCTATGTAAAGATGAGATCTGAAAAGGCCCCCGCTCGCTTCTCGGACACCATCTGTAGACAGATTCTTGACATTTCACCCTTTTTCTGTCCAAAATTCTGTATCTTTGATCTTCTACATACCTATTTGTTATTAGCTGTGGCCGCGATTTTGTTCGTGTGGAACCTCATTTTAAGAACAGTCATTAATACAATCATCTTAATGTCTAAGTCCATGTACTTATCTACTTTTCTCTCGTAACTAAGTCGCGTCGTCATTAAAAGTACATCGTACAATATTTTTTGATTGAATGAACCGATTGTAATGAAACAAGAATAAATGGCATCTTCGTTTTATATAAATAATTTTATAGAATTATCTAGTTTATAGATATATTGTTAAGTCTCATAAGAAGGATGATGTTATATAGGTAGTTAAATATAAGATTATTGGTGAAGGTATTTTTGTAAAATAAACCAGTTATCTTTTAGAGCTCAATGAAGTATGTTTTATTCATCACATTAATACATACCACCACGAGTGTCGAAAGAAATAGAAATATTTACAGGTGATTTAAATGTTTTTTTTTTTTTATTGTAGCACGGCAAAGTGACTGCACTATGCCTGATGGTAAGCACAGTACAATCCAAAAATAATAGCGACCACTGATTGACTCACTGTCCATCGCCGGTCGCCACTATCATGCCGGCCTGTAATAAGCTGGATATGCACAGGCTGATCCCGAAACGCGACCCGTAGAAGCGAATCACTATTGCGGGCTTTTTCTCCATATACATGGTAATTGCGACCCAGTCGGGCTGTAAAACCCTACCACCCCGCTATCACCATTGCCTCGTTCGTTGGTCAGCAGGGTGCACCACGTGCAGGTGAGGTTGGCTTGGGTGTCTCAAGTCTTATGATGATATTATTTATTCCTAGACACTTACATCTTTTTTACAAAATCCAAAATGCACAGACAAGTTATATCCATACTCTCATTATATGTGTAAACGAAGAAGATAGGTCTTTATATATTAGGAATTTTAATTGACAGCTGTTTCCAGAACTCAGAAGCTATAGAGGTAACAAAATAACACTGAGCGTATTAATAAATACAAATTACCGTAAACAAACCTCAATAACCTGGCGATAAATAAACCGTACAATTCATTGCCGATTCCGTTTAATACCCCCTCAAGGAACATCAGGTTAATGGAGATATACCACTCTTAATATAGCGGAGGCGTTAAGGCTACGTCTTGTTTTCGCCAGCCGTATTTGTAATTTCGAGTTAATCTTTTTATGGTATCTATACTATATACTATACTAATATTACAAAGAGGTAAAGTTTTTGTGAGTTTGTGCCGTTGTAGGGGGTAATCTCCGGAACTACTGGTCCGATTTGAATAGTTTTTTCAGTGTTATATAGCTCAATTATCGAGGATGGTTATAGGCTATATATCATAACGCTAAGACCAATAGGAGCCGAGCAACATTGAAGAATGTTTAAAAATCGGGGTGTTTTTTCCTCTTGAGAGCTTTCGCTGCATATTAGTTAGCCCAAATTAACTATGTCCACGCGAACGAAGTCGCGGACAGAGGCTAGTAAGTTATATAGATTATTTTTGATATGAAACATCTATAGGCGGAGGGTAAACCTTATTGTTGACGTGGCGACGCAAAACACGAACATTGCACTATTAATGAAATACTCGAAAACACTTGCAACCCTATCTGTATAAACATAAGATTCAAACTGTTTTGTCGGCCACTCGTTCTACTAGTGTTACGCGGCACTCACCGACAACTTAGTGCCCTTTGATAATTGCCGCCAAACACGCCGCGCCTGCGGCTAATCTGTCTTTTATGCATATAACTTATACAAAACTATTTTACTAGAGTTAGAATTTTTATACTTTACTAGTTGACCCAAATACGCGTTGCTATGGCTCAGTTTTTACAAATTATGACAAAATACTTGGTATTATGAAGATATTATGAACATAAATGACAACATTTCATGAAGATAGGTTGAGTAGTTTAAAAAGATAAACCAGATCGAGTTTCTTGCCGGTTCTTCTCGATGACTGGGTTGTTTTCCGAACCGGTGGTAGTTTTTGACGTTTATAAGTGCCTTATTAGGGTCTAAACTGAATAAAATATTTTTGATTTTGATTTTGAGTTTCAGAGTTCACCGTGGACAAATATGATGACACTGGATTTTTATACATTTACTAGCTCCTGCCCGCGACTTCGTTCACGTTCTCAAAAGGAAAAAACATCCCGATTTTAAAACATTTTTCATCTGTGCTCCGCTCCTATTGCTCTTAGCGTGATGATATTTAGTCTATAACCATTTTCGATGAATGAGCTATATAACACTGAAAGAATTATTCAAATCGGACCTGTAGTTCTTGAGATTACTCCCTACAACGTCACAACATCACAACGTCACAAACCCACAAACTTCACCTCTTTATAATATTAGTATAGATAGAGATCATCATTGGATAATGGCATCTAAATTGCATGTGCATGTGTAAGGTCACATGTGGATCGCTCTCCCCACGGCCGTGGCCATGCCCTCGACTTGAATTAGCATCCGACGACGCCTTCCGGGTAAGTACATATAATGTTTGTGGTCTCGGAAACTACACTACCATATGAAAATATTGTCATTTATATTCTAGTGTTTAATTAAAAAGGAACATGAAAACAGAATCACTAATACTACACCATCGTTACAATATAGTAAAATTAGGTCGTCTGCCACGTCTATCCGTCTGTTCGCGATAAGCTTAAAAATTACTGAACGGATTTTTATGCAGTTTTCCCTAGTAGATGGAGTGATTATCGAGGAAGGTTAGATATAATCTATCAAGATTATCTATGAATTGTTTGAAGTGTCTGAGAAAGTCAAGGCTTTTGGGAACTTTTATCAATAACCCTTCCTATAATCTCACTAAGATATAAAAAATCAATTGAGATAATAAACAACGCAGACGAAGTTGTGGGAATCGGAATGACTAGTTTTAATTAATTGTAAGTTTGTAAGCCACAGTAAAGAATATAGTATTTCTATATGTGTATAACCTTGAGGATTCTCAGCGAAGTTTAATATGCGCTTCAGTACTAAGCTTTTACTCCTTCATTTGAAGAAACCTATCTTCCGACTCTTAATAAATAACCTAGTAATTTCTCACAGAAAATGGCTAATTAAAACGGTCAACATTACACATAATGATAAGAATCAATGAAAAATATTTAATTATTTCACAAAATCAGAAACACCTTCTTAATAATTTGCTTTTCTATCATTATGAAAACCTAAAACAAAGTTTAACACGTTCACGCCGGCGCGTACCACCGGTGGCCTGAACTAGACTGTCTTTTCTGGCGGCGCGTACCACCAGTGGTACGTATTTAATTGTGCTATTTTTAATAAATAAACGTTAAAATCTCAGTATTTGTAATAGCACAATCGAATACGTACCACCGGTGGTACGCGCCGCCAGAAAAGACAGTCTAGTGCGGGCCACCAGTGGTACGCGCCGGCGTGAACGCGTTAAAAAATCTCGTATAGTAAACAAAACTTTTAGAAAAGAAAACAAGTTTTTTTTAATACATTTTTTTTTATTTTAACACGGCAAAGTGACTGCACTATGCCTGATGGTAAGCACAGTACAATCCAAAAATAATAGCGACCACCGATTGACACACTGTCCATCGCCGGTCGCCACTATCATGCCGGCCTGTAATAAGCTGGATATGCACAGGCTGATCCCGAAACGCGACCCGTAGAAGCGAATCACTATTACGGGCTTTTTCGCCATATACATGGTGGTTGCGACCCAGTCGGGCTGTAAAACCCTACCACCCTGCTTGCGCCATTGCCTCGTTCGTTATTCAGCAGGGTGCACCACGTGCAGGTGAGGTTGGCTTGGGTGTCTCAAGTCTTATGATGTTATTCGACACCCCTAACACCCCAAAAAACACAAACCAAAAAACATTTTTAATTCATTATACAATCAACATATTGCATGACGGAACACAGTGCCCGTTTTACTAACGACCTACTATATTCTCTGCCTGTGTAAATTTAACGTAAAAAAATGGTATAATATCATAATATCAGTATGCATTCGCATCGATGTCAAGTTATAAATTGCGTTTTTTAAAGAATCACAACAGCCTGGGAATCGGGCCGCGACTTGTTTGTTATCGCCCCAACAATATTATATTAGGAAACTTTGTATTGGTCAAGTAATTACGTTGATATGCCTTTGTTTTTTTTTAATATATATTGTAGTAACATTACGTGATGTGATAATACGACACATATAAAATTAAAAAGTCTCGAAATAAAAACTTGAGGCAGTCATAATAACTACCGGCAGAATTGAAAATTTAGAACAATGGAGTAACTGTGTTCTGTTTTGATTTTTTAAAGTGTGAATGATATATCTATATTAATATTATAAAGAGGTAAAGTTTGTGAGTTTGCGTTGTGATGTTGTCGTTGTAGGGGGTAATCTCAGGAACTACTGGTCTGATTTGAATAATTATTTCAGTGTTATATAGCTCATTCATAGAGAATGGTTATAGGCTATCACACTATCACGCCAAGACCAATAGGAGTTGAGCACAGATGAAAAATATTTCAAAATCGGGATGTTTTTTCCTTTTGAGAACTGCTGCATGTTAGTGTATCTATTCCACGCGAACGAAGTCGCAGGCAGAGGTTAGTACTCTATAATTCGTGTATTGGAATTATTAACAGTCACCTAGTTTTCACGTGTATTGGCACTCGGAAAAATAAGTATACATTTTTATACAATTTATAATTAATATATAATGGGCTGCACAAACTCAATACAAAATATCTATATTAGATGTACAAAGGACCCTATACTACGCATCGCTAGTCTGCCGCAAACGTAAAACGATCGGTCATGTTCACTAGCATGTCATGATGCGAAATCATATTTCTAGCCAAAAATACCGCTCAACGCGCCTAAAGAAGTGTTTACATTGAAAATAATCAAAACATTTGCAGTGTCAGCTTGATAATTACATACATATAAATATTTCCATTATAACCTTTCATTATGAAATTCGGTCTCAGGTGGGCTTAAGCCCGAACGTGTCCCGAGCTCCATTGTGACTTTCATAATGACGGAGTGGAAAATTTACGAGTTCTGAGGCAACGGATCGTTTCATATAATAATGAGATCGTGTAATTGCTTTTCGCTAACAAATCTCATATTTTAAACAGAACATTATTAAGAAATTCTAAATTAATAATTTTCAACATTAATTTTACAATATCCTCGTAAAACCCAATATAGAATTTATTGTACAAACTAACATGTAGCATAACAAGTCCAAGTTGGAAAACGAAATCATCTCCCAGAAACCCAGTGTATAAAAAGTATGATGTACATTCAAGATTTATGGGGTTTTGCTTTTAAGTTTCACGCTAACTGTAATCTCACCTAATACTGTCATTATTGTCGTATTATTCATTTTTTTTTATCATATATGGGGCAAACGAACATGCGGGTCATCTGTTGTTAAGCGATCTCCGCCGTCCATAGACACTAGCAAACCCCAGAGGAGTCGCAAGTGCGTTGCCAGCCTGTGTTTGGGGGAATGGAGAGGAAGGAAAAGGGGAAGGGAGAGGAGAGGAGAGGGAAGATGGGTCTCCAGCGCTCTCACTGACCGAACCAAACGCAACAATGCAAGCACTGGTACTTCACGTCGGTTTTCTGTGAGAGGGTGGTGCTACCCCGGACGAGCCGACCCATTCATGCTGAAACCAATAATAGCTTCAGCGTGGCTTTACCACCTACCGTGAGATATATATATGTAAATAAGATATTATTTTAAAATGTTCTCTCATTTAAAACTCAGGATCATCTAAACGCCAGATATACATTTAAATATTAAATGTTACTTGAGTTTTTCAATACAAAAGAAGACTCAAAGCGTGGGCCAGAGAATGTAAATACTTGTCCACTGAGTTTTTAACACATCTCGATCATTATTGCTTGAGCCTTAGGAAATTATACTAGCTTTTACAGAATATTGTTCTATTTTTCTGTATGAAAATGTCTCTTTGTACTTTTTTTTGTACTCAGGACATGTTTGCAGAATTTCATGTTGTATCGTAAAAGTGTGAACGCGTAACAAACACAAACTCATATTCCCTTGTAAGTATATGTTATGTACTCATTGGCATGCTGCCACCTCATGTCTGTCACCCTGGTAGTTTAAACTGCACAGGCCCATGTGGTGGAGGCGCATTATGTCTAATACCCACTCCTCCTTTAAGCCTAGTACTTTAGCAGTGATACGTGTTCATACAAACAGACTGACAGACAACACTAAAAATGATTGAAATGTATTCTATTATTTATTTCGAGACATCGGTGACAATTTTTTTCACAAAAGTCCAAAAAGTACAAATACTTTAGATATTTTTATTTTTATTTTATGCATAACATGTAGTCAATTTTAGGATAAATAACTGTTAATTTTAGACTTCAGACTACACTTCACTGTGGTCAAGTTCCTGTTTTTTTTTAAGTGTAAAGTTCTTAAGCGTATTTTTGGGAGGCCAAAAACATGATTTCTTATCAACGGTCCGTATTGCGCTTGCGCGGCTTGCCTTAAACTAGTGACGCATAGTAAAACGGCTTGTGTACATGTAATATTCAGTATTGGGATTATGCAACGCATCATATGTTTAATCAACTAAGAAAATGCATATTATAGTTTAATTACAAATGTACGGTTACCAATAATTAAAACGAGTATATAAAAAGATTTAACAAAACGCAATAAGCATTTAATTAAAGAAGATTTATGTTCTCGAACATTGGAGAAACGAGATGCAATTCATTTATATAATTATATTTTTATCTACCTAACGACTTGCTTTACGGTTATTACATCTATTTATAATTTTACATCATTTATAGCTCTCTCAGGAACTATAAAATAATGAAATAAAACTGAATAGTACATAGTTAATGTGTAATGTCTTTCTTCGCGGTTGTTGGATATTTTGAACAAGGGACGGAAATGCGTTACAGGAAGCGCGCGATATTTGATTTGACCAATGAGCGTGCGTGGTACCGGAAACACCATTATCCAGTATTGCGTATCAAAGCTAAGGTTATATTAAAATGCGTAAATTATATTACCTTTACTATGAAGCGTCTCACAAAATTCACCATTTTTAAAAACAATTTAGTTAAGTAATGTGAAATTATTCGAATAAATATTTTAGTGCGGATATTTGTCATACTTTTAGGTTAATCCTATCGTTGTCAGTATAGTATTTTTTATTATGATTAAAAGAGTTTCCACGATTTGAATTATGTAATTATTCGATGAAAAATTATTTATAATTTTACTATTATACAATTCCTATTACAATTATATATGATTGTGATATGAAAATATGAAGACTATTTATCTAAATATAAATTATCCTATATCTCAAGTTGGACCAAATCTATACAAATATTATAAAGAGGTAAAGTTTGTGAGTTTGTGACGTTGTGATGTTGTGGGGGGTAATCTCAGGAACTACAGGTCCGATTTGAATAATTCTTTCAGTGTTATATAGCTCATTCATCGAGAATCGTTATAGGCTATATAACATCACGCTAAGACCAATAGGAGCGGAGTACAGATGAAAAATGTTTCAAAATCGGGATGTTTTTTTCTTTTGAGAACGCGAACGAAGTCCACGGGCAGAGGCTAGTTACACATAAATGTCAATGTTACATCAAAGATCAGTTGAGTAGTTACGGAGTTCATCGTGAACAAATATTATAACACTGGATTTTTAAATAAAGGTTTGTTAAATAGAATTTAGGATTTAGAAAAGCTAGCGACTTTATTTCTTCGCAGATTCCGACCATCAGGAATATGTTTTAATTTCTCTTGGAATTGTTATTGACATTTTAATAGTATTTGCTTCGGGCAAAAATGATAATTTTGACTCCTTACCCGCAATCTTGACTTGAATGACAATATTCGTAATTTTTTATAATAAATCACGAAAACCACGTAAACAACCGTTATGCTGTAAATAGATGAATAAGATGGGGAAGTCATGATTT
The DNA here is from genome assembly GCA_014332785.1 of Antheraea mylitta. Taxonomy (NCBI): domain Eukaryota; kingdom Metazoa; phylum Arthropoda; class Insecta; order Lepidoptera; family Saturniidae; genus Antheraea; species Antheraea mylitta. The sequence continues at coordinate 11,481,701 of JACEII010000016.1, forward strand.
GATTATAAACGATTTGCTTCGTTTTGGAAACGTCGTGCGATTTAACCGTGGGATGAGGAATTATATTGAAATAGACTTAAATTTATCCACGTTTGTAGATTATCCAGGCTTAGTGATGCAACGCGTTAGGCTTTAGCCGGAAGTATTTGGCTTTTGCAGTCAAATATCTATATATTAATACGTGAAGCAAAAAAAATTGTACCCCTTTTTAACCTATTTCCCGTCAACGGGTGAACTTGAAATTTAGCATACTTAAAGTGTATATGGCGGAGAAGTGCAGAAAGCTGTTTATTTTATATAAAATGCATTAGAAGTACATTAAATTAATTAAACTATGCACTATTCACACTACTACTCGAATTTTACACAACATATACACACATGTAAATAAAAAAGATATTTTGACAGCCGTCAATAATACATTTTAAAAAAGGAAGAAAGAAAGGAGGTTGCTATTCTCAGCTATATGTATTTTTTAACTCTTACGTTCCAATTACAATTTTTCATCCTACATTCAACAATGATATTATAAGATATAAATATTATTGTAATGTTTATTATTTTTTATGGTGAACTCACTTCAGATGATGATTTAATAAAAAAATGAGCCAAATAATACTTGGTATAATTAAAATAAGGATGTTGTTCATAAAAGTAATCCATGACTTAGACTTTCGCGGTTACAATGTTGCAATTCAACCTCATGTAGCAACAAAAAAGAATTTATTTTCAAACGCTAATGGTAGTATTAAAAACATCTTTGTCTTGGATTCACCATTTGATTGTATTGTGCATTCATTACTTTTCTAAACGATGATACGGGGCATATCACTATTTCTCATAATGAACTACATTTTATTCAATATTACCCAGAAATCCCACCCACCCATGGTGTCGTGTAAAATTAATTGAAAATTGTGTCATAGGTTGCGATAATTTTCTTTATTTTCGTAAAGTTATGTTTGCTCAAAATTTGATAGCTTTACCACATGGTTTTTGTTTCAAATTTATAATTAATTTCAATTTTCATTTACACATAGATTATTTTATGTTATATAATTAAAGGTCATGGCAAATAACTGAGTTGCCATGATGAAAACCTTTGCAGAAGTATACCCTTTGACAAAAGACCCCTAATAAAGTTAAAACTTTAAAAAATCAATTAACTATGGTCGAATGTCGACCACTGGGCGTCCACTAGTTTACCTAATTTGGCCTGGTTTATAAAATGAATCTTCTTATGGCATAATAGGAAAAAAATGAGGAATCATCTATGATAATTGGACATTTGACAGTTAAATAAAAGGATTTGTGAAACTAAAAACTATAATACAAAAAATTGACATAATTTTTTGATAAACTTGATAGTTTCGTCAAAAATTTAGAAAAAAAATGGGAAAAATATTATAAATAAATTTTTTAAGTTGAATAACTTCGAAACGCGGCACACCTCGGCTTGGCTGTTGCCCGTTGCATGCAAAAATCGCGACCTAACTTAGCTAACCTAGCTAACTATTCATATATGTTTGAGTTGTCGAGACGCATATGAGTACCAGCATATCCGCCCCAACAACCCCTCCATATATTTTTATCGGAAAAATTTGGAGTTTTTCAGTTCGATAAGGGAAAAAATCTTTCACAAAAATAACCCTTCCACAAAGATGTGTAGCGTGTAGGCGTGCACGTGTGTGGAGGTGATAGTGTAGTGTTGTAGCAGTGATGTATGGGTGTGTCACCGTATCGCGCAAGCAACGCACTCAAGGGCTCCCTACCGAGGGATCGAACCTAGGCTTGAGCCGCTGCCATGGGAGGCCTAATCGGGTGTGCGGGAGCGAAGTTAACCCCCAGACCGCGGCGGCGCGATCTGTGGTTACGCGGACGTGGGCGTGAGCACGCTCTGTTACGAGGGACAGGCTGGTACTGATCGTTCGCTGACGTGATATCGTCGGGAGGGTCGGTGAAAATGTGTCGCGGACGTCTTTTATAACGCCCAGCGTTGGGCACGGGTTCATAGTTCGTGGCGGATACCACTAACGGACTGGGATGAATCGCGGCTCGCTCGAAATAGCTATATGTAAGTGATTTTACGTACGCCCAGATGGACGGCATCTCCAGGTCCCTTTGGAGATCCGCCTTCCGGACGAACCAAGGGGCACCGGTGATTTTACGCAGAGCTCGGGTCTGCAAAACTTGAAGCGTATCTAGATTCTTCGCGTCGGCGAAAACCGGACAACTATACGTCATAACGAGACGAATACAAACTTTATATATTGTATTAATCATACGGGAAATTGAAATGAACCAAGCGGTACATCTTATAATTATTTTTAATCAGTCTAATGTACACAGACTATATACTACGAGTCGCTAGTTCGACATAAGCCACGCAATAGCAATACTGTCGGTCACACTTACTAGCATGTTATAACGTGAATCATGTAGTTATCTCCTGCCAAAAAAGTATGCCAACGCGCCTATAGAAGTTTTCACTCAAAAAAAAAAGTATTATGACCGGCTATGATTGCATTTGGATAATATTGAAATGTAAAGACTATCTAGTACGCCCTCGATCCATCGGATTTATACAAGGCATTTGGAAGAACCACAAAAGCAATATATAAAGACTTCATTAGAAATACAATAACGTTATTGGGAATACCAACAGGTGTATAATATTTACTTTTCACATATATTTATTTGGCGCATTTCATTTATAATACGGTCTTCTTGTTTGTACAGATGTCCAAACGGCATTGGCAGAACGTGACCTCGTTATATATAAGACAGCGATTATTTTCAAAGGTGTTTTTAACCTAAATGACGTACATAATAACAATGAAGGTTTTATTTACAAATTTGAATACTCAGTCGCGTCCTGATCACATTTTTTTCCGCAATCAATATTCTAGTAGATTATTACTGCCATTGTCGAATGGAATAATGATATTACAAGTCTCTTGCGATCATTTCAATAAATTAACAGTGACCTAATATAAACTTTCCAGAGAGTTTTTGTGGGAAGTCAGATCCCATGCTCCGTGGTATTATTTCCTATCCCCTTTACTTTTGCACAATAACCAAACTATAAAACACCACTAATATTACAAATAACACAAGATTAGGAATAAAAAATAAAATACAATAGATGATATTCTAAAATCCCACCAAAAAGTTTTGATCACGTTTATAAGACCTGTTTTTAAGCAACTGATAAAATCTAAATTTACGAAATATTATTATCGGCCAGTGTTTAAGCGATCAAATAAACAAAAATATGATAACGACTGATCTGAAATATCTGAAAGAGAAAACAATCATTTCATACTCAAAGTTAAGATACGAAACGACGAATATTAATCTTACTATTATGTTATTGTTACAAACTGAAATAAGTTACATAACTGCCATTTAACAAACAACAGAATAACAGACAGTAGCTATTACAATAATTAACCTAATAAAATATAACAACGTTTTTAATTATTGATAACATGGCCCAGTGGTAGAATTGACAACGGCTCCATCGATGTAAGTTGAAGAACCTAAGAAAAGCCATGTGCTTTCTCTGAAGAAAACATGCTTTTCAAACCATATTATAGTGATAGGGTTTGTTTATAATGCCGATCAGCTATCACCCACCTAGGTTTCTTCCGAGGACAGTCCCATTTTGAGTTATCGTGTTTATCTTAGACTACATTGTCGCAGCGTCGGAAGCAGCCTACTGATCAAAAAAGTCACATGCTAGACTTGGATAATGGAAACCGCGAGATTCTCTCGTTACAGCTATCCGCACACGGAGTGAACCTGTACGAACGCCCGGACCTTCCCATACTTCGAACATGCGTGATCAATTAGACCAGCTCTGATGACTCTTATTGCACCTAAATCTTGAATAGATGTCATTTACCGTCCACCCCTGCTCGCTTGGCGCGAACATTCAGGGAGCGGACAGCGGGGATGGGGCATCTCACACCAGACGCTCTTACCAACTTAAGGATTATGCTGCGCACGAAATGAAACACGAGCCCATTCTCTGTCCAATCTCCAGCACTATAGAAACGCACAGCCCCTGAGAGGCCGACGCCAGATGGAGGAAGTCACCGTAGCTAGCGGTGCGGACAACCTTTTTTTCATCATTTTACATTAAGTGACATTGTGGTCTAATGCTAAACCCTTTAAAGCACGAAATGATATACAAAATGAAAAACGTAATCATGAAACTATAGTATGGTGCGAGGCTTTTTCTAATCTTGAAGCAGCTAGTCGCTATTACTCTTAAGATCAATCTATCGCCGACCTGTAGATGCGTTCCAGTAATTTCATTTGAGACTCTAGTCGTAGTCCACATTGTCATTTAACATGAAATAAGATTGTGGTTGAATACTAAATCCTAGACTATAGAATATTTCCATATAAATGAACATATTATGTGGCCAAATCTGAACGAGCTGTCATACACCCGTGTTCATTACAATGTAACTGTCTCCGTTTTTATTATTCAAATGTATTAAAATCGATTTGAAATTCAAATTAATCGTGGACCATGCAACGTTTTCTTTCGCTCTAGAAACTTCGCTAACTGAATCGAATGCCCGTGATGAAAGAAATATAATGTAAAAAAAAAATATAAAGTTTTCACGTGAAACATCTATAGCGGCGAGTCAGAACAATTGTTGGCATGGCGACGTGTCGCCATGATTATGATTTTGGGTTTTTGTATTTAATGAGTACTAGCAGTGCCCTCGACTTCGTTCGTGTTGTTGTACAAAACAGTTACTAATAAAGTTCTTTAACTATTAAGTCTAATTACTATTTTCTCTCCCCTCGTCCTGAAGTCGCATCGTCATTAAATTTACTATAACTTTCTATAAAAAGTGTATTATAGACTGAAATTATTTTAATGAAATAAATACTAGATGTTCTTCAAAGATATGCTTTTTCTAAAGATGATTGATATATATTTTATTACTTACTAGCCTCTGCCCGCGACTTCGTCCGCGTAGTAATAGTTACCTTGGGCTAATTGCTAACATGCAGTGGAAGCTCTCAAGAGGAAAAAAATCCCGATTTTGAAACATTTTTCATTTGTGCTCCGCTCCTATGGGTCTTATCGTGATGATATATATAGCCTATAACATTTCTCGATAAATGAGCTATATAACACTGATTTTTTTTATTGAACCAGTAGTTCCTGTGATTAACCCCTATAACGTCACAAACTCACAAACGTTACCTCTTTATAATATTCGTATAGATTCCTAGCATTCCTAGCACCTGCAACATTTTTTTAATAATAATCTAAATAATTTAGGCACGTTAGATTTACATTCTTATTGTTTTTTGTCAAAACTGACGGTTATATATATTTTTTTTTTTTGATGACGTAATAAAGCATAAGTCACGGGTAGTTGATAGAAAGTCAAAGGTTAGTTCAGTCAGCTCGCAACGGTCCACCGGGATTCGCTTGCCTTCACCTCTGCCATTTGAAATATAGGTCACAGCTCGTCCTAGGTTACCTCGCAGTGCACTCACCTTGCTAGTTTTGGGTGTTTGTTTCTGTCCCCGTTGCCATGGTAACGCGTGGCCCCGACACGACCTGCGGAAGAAGAATTACCTTCATTAAACCACCGATCGATATTTTGTTAATGTTTACGGTTTATTTAATTTCAGTAATCTATTCGTCGTTTTTAAGATATTTCTCATTAAAGGAACCTTATAAAGGTTTATAATCCGAGTGTATATGAATGAACTCCTCCTAAATGGCTAGACCGACTTTGATGACAATTTTGTGTGTGATCAGGAGGATTCAAGAATGGTTTAGATTCACAACTGGAACTGGTACGTGGCGCTGCGGTCTGCTTCTAGATTTTTTACCTTTAGGGCGGGACCATACCTGGCGAGTACATTTATATATATCTACTAGCCTCTGCCCGCCACGACGTGCGCGTGAAATAGTTACTTTGGGCTAATGCTATCATACAGATGAAGCTCCCAAAAAGAAAAAAAAACCATTTTGAAACATTCTTCATTGCTGCTCCGCTCCTTTTGATCTTAGAGTGATGATATATCCTATAATCATCCTTGATAAACGAGTTATATAACACTGTAAGAATTTTTCAAATCGGACCACTATTTACAGAGATTACCCTCTACAACTAGGGATGTGAGATTAATGGAAAAAATCGATTAATTAGAAATCGATTTTTCTTTTTTTAAAAAATAATCGATTTGTTAAAAATCGATTTTATTGAATATAAATAATCGATTTTTTCAAAAATCGATTTTTATAATATTTAAAAATAGACATGCTTTCCATATTCCTATAATATACCTAAAGATTTAAAATAACAATTTATCAGATTCAGAATCACATAAAATTATACGTATCCAAAATAACCAGTTCAAAACAAAATAGAAGTGAATGTTCCTTTAAACTTTCAAGGTAAAGAATATAGAAACTAAATACCATAGAAATGTTCAGTACTATTAAACATTATATCGTTATAAAAATGAAATGATAAACATCCTAACAAAATGACAACATTATTAATTCTAACTGTAAAATCCAAAACAATGAAGTTCTCTTTTAAATTTTCATATTAATTATAGTGTGACTGACAAAACTAAAATTGAAGAATTAGTTTATTGAATAATTACAATAATAATTTATAGTTTTGTAAACCTATTGATGTTGAGTTTACCATAAGACATTTTTAGTAAACATGTACTCGCATGACAGACCTTTTTAGTTTTATTGAAATTTTTAATTTTACAGAGAGCGATATTTAGCTGTCATAAGAACCACAAAAATCATTATAAGATATAGTAACTCATGTTACTTGTAAGGCAGTGGGATGTTTTCATTCTATGTTCTTTTTAAATTTGTAGTTTCACTACAAAATTTTTCATTCTATCGAACAGAACATGCATATAACTGTGGTATTATTCTTTTTCGTTATAAAATACTTTCGCCAGCCGCTTTTAGGTGTTTTACGGCTAGAAAACATTTTAAATTTTTACAAACATTTTATCTCACTATGCTCACTCTTCAATTGTATATAATAATGAACTTATTTTGAGTTTTTTTCATCCGTCGCATAGATATTTATAAAAATCGATTAAAATGCGTAATTTATATTATCGATTTTCAATAAATCTATTAATATGTATATAAACATCGACAATAAAAAATCGATTATAATAAAATAAAAATCGATTTAATTAAAAATCGATTATTTTTTAACATCCCTACCTACAACGTCACAAACTCACAAACTTTACTCCTTTGTAATATTAGTATAGATAAAGAAAATGCAGTTGTTCTTTGACTCTGCCCAACTCCTCCTGCCAACGTAGCCGGACCTGAGGAGATGTAGTCGGGGGGCTCATCTCCTCATTGCACAGGTCCGGCGGACGAGGGGAGGCAGATGGTGTGTACCCAGCTGCCTCTTTATAAGTAGGAGCCCGGCGGCAACCTTCCGCCGGGTGGACCGCTGGGGTGGATATTCAAGGGGAATAGCAGAAAACGATCCCTTGTCGCCCCAACATCACGGTCTGTCGGTACACCGTAAAAAAAGATGTTCTGTGACTCAGGATAATAATACCAAAGATATCAGTATAGAACTATGACTATTAGAACCGGAATTTACCCTAGATAGTTCTGGGCTATGTACTTTTTTTCATTGACCCTCTACATTTCTTTAATATGCATAGCGAGTCGCGTTAGCATCTGCCAATATGCCAGGGTATAAGGGCGTATATACACCGAAAACGAAGTTCAGACATTGCCGCTTGTAAGCTTTTTAGTTTTATTTTATGATCTGTTTTTTTTTTTCCATGTACAAAATTTAAAGATATTCTAAAAAATAACATATTACAAACGGCTAAAATTGGATTTAAATAATTTTGAAATGTAACGACACATGTATTTAATTCATCTAATAGTTTTCGCTAAATCTTAAGAAGTTGTAAAATGCTAATAGTTTTCCAACAGATTCTAAGTACCATGAATGACGTAAGCTAGTGCACAGTAAGTTATTGCATTACCCAAATGGCGGACTCATTAGCTCCTTGCTGAAGGATCACACCTAAGCTTGAGACGCTGCAAGGGAGTACATGCCGATTGCGGGAACGAAGATAACTGCTTTATAATTTTAAGTTTACAGTAATCCTAGCATTATATACCTATCTCGTTTATCTTTACTCAGAATTATATCGGCACGAGCAGTACAACTATTTTCATTGTTTCTGTTGGTGGAATTTTAAATGTAACAACAGCAAATTGATTAATTCTATATACATTTTTAATTAGTTCCGATTACGATAAGGTATAGTTAGAATCGATTAAGTCCAGAATATAGAATGAGTTTTCGTCAAAGAGCCAAGGTCTGCTTATCAACGAAGTAGGAATAATTTATACTTGAATTCTAAATGAGTGAACGACTTGAAAATTCTAAAAATAAAAGGAAGGTATAATGAGGGAGGCCCTTGAGAATTGTCC
>JACEII010000016.1:11490210-11519976 GCA_014332785.1 Antheraea mylitta
CTTATCGCTATGGAAATAAGATTAGTTATCGTCTAAACCGATAGCAGGAGATAGTTGTCATGTTGATAACAATGTTTCCTTCCAAGTTCAAGGTTTATTTCCCGCGGGTTTTTGTATCTATCTGCTTTCTAAGCGAAGTTAATTGGAATAGTAATAATTAAACTTAATAATAATGACTATTACCTAATAGTATTCTATATGCCCTTATTATACCATATTTCTCATTTAAATAACTTCTTTTTCCACATATATCTTCTAAATACATATATAACAATCCAATGTCATTATGTTTGTCCACGATGGACTTTGAAAGTACTCAACCTAACTTTCAGAAATTTGGCATGACCCACTAGCTGACCCATGCCCACTTCGTTGGGCGGTAAGCATTTATAAAAAACTACTTTTTGTGACTTAAATATAAAAGTTAGACACATGCTTTTCTCTATAACTCAATCATTTATCTCTTATCTTTCGTAAGAAACATTTTTGCCTGTTTTTTCTCCGACTTACTTTGGAAATCCGTCTTAATAAGTCATTTAATTTTTCGGGTTCATATATAACCTATGACACTCATAAATAACCACAAACAGCGTTGCTTTCTATTGCCAAAAGAATTTTCAAAATCGGTTTAATAGTTCCTGAGATTACCCCCTACAACCTCATAAACTCACAAACTTCTTTATAATAATAATAATAAAAACATTGAAAATATCGTGTACATAGTGCAACTAAAATTTGTACTAATTTATATCTACACATCGATTTCAATGGAACTGTAGTGATTTATTGAGGCTTAAACCGCTGAATCGACTTTAAGGCGATTTCTAATGTTAGATAAAAAAGAAATCCAGAGTATCGTCTAGAAGTTACGCAGTAATAACAACATTTACTAATGATTTGAAATAGTTAAAAATGTTATGTACTTAAGAAAAAAAAATTCAGATCACAAAATAAAAGACAGTCCACGATTAATCGAAACAACACCTTTACGAGAACCAAGTCCGAGACATCAACTACTATATGCTGTAGATGTAATAACTAAGATGTATTTTCCGTTGATGTTTTATTCAAGACATTATTTCAACATTTCAACTTCACCGTTTCAAATAATAGGAAATATTTCCTACAAAGTAATATCTTTGAAATAAGACGCTTCAAATAAGATGGCGTCCCGAGAGACTCAACTGTTTCCATCGCGAATATAGTAAGATAAATTATTTGAAGTGTTGATGCATACAAATCGAATTTGGATATGTAATATTTTTGTTCAGAATTAAAAATACACATTTTGAATGGAAACTTGGCAACTCTGTGATAAATTCGTTGTTTATAATCTGTATTTATAAGTCATCGCTGTCTTTTTTTTTGGCGATAGTATCATTTATTATACGCTAATGCTAACTTTAACCGCGACTTTGTTTACGTATAAGGTGAAAATATTTTTAATAAATACGAAAACTTCTACTTAAAAAAATTTTTTTTTTTACTTTATTTTTGGCAATTAATCTTTCAGATTATTGCTGCCATCGTCACGTAGTCGATAATATTATAAGGGTCGTGCAATCACTTCAATATTGCGTCGTGTGAGTCAATATTCTAACAAGATGGTGGATCCCTTGTTAGAACCTGCTAGGGAGTTTTTGTGGCATCTCAGAATTTCATGCTCCGTGGTATTATTTTCTATTCACTTCACTTATGCACAATAAAGTAACTAGATTACGTAAAATTCCACCAAATTTACAAAATATAGAGTCCAATAACACAAGATTATGAATAAAATATAAAATCCACTACATGACAGACTAAAATCCCGCCAAAAACTCCTTTTAAACATTGTTTATTGGTGCTCCGGTGCTATTAATCTTAGCGTGATGATATAGATACTGTTACTAATCTATACTCTATACTAATATTATAAAAATAAAGAGTATTTTTGCTTGAACGATCCGATTTGAAAAATTCTTTCAGTGTTAAATAGCTCATTTATCGAGGAAGGCTAAATACCTGCTAAAAAGTAGCATTTTGCCTAAAAATATATATCCCGTCCCACTAATTTTAAATCTTTGCTTTTTTTTTCTCGAACTGACTACGCTATTGACCTAGCAAGGTCTTAACAGCTTCACCGGACTACAGTAAATCTTTGCTCTATTTGCTTGAGTTGCATAAAAAATCAAATACTGTAAAATATAATGACTCTCCTATGAAAAAATACTTGATATTGGTATAATTCGTAATTACGAGATGCCATTTCTGAACATACATTCTCGGATAGTTTTAAACAGAATTAGTATTTATTATTTTACATGAATAATCTATTTTTCGATTAAGCACAGAAACACCCCAACAGGAAAGCCCAGGGCGAACGCTAAGACGTCATCTAACCAGAAAGACCGGTTAAACTGTCCCCTGTTCCACCGAACCATAGCAATAAGTCAGATAATATCGCTAAAGAACCTTTTTTAACGTGGGAACATCCTACATAGGACATCACCCTCATAGGGGAGAGGAGGGTAATGTTGAACTTTTAACGACAAAATCCGAATGCGGTCCATGGGATCACGTGAAAATTAAAAGCAACGCTCCGGCAGTAAGGTCTAGCACGTACAACACACTGCCCTCTGACCAGATAGCCTTCTTTGATCTGTCTTCACGTTCACCGAACCAATGCAACAGATCAGCAAATGGTACAAAAACTTTTTTAACAAAGGGAGATTCTATACTCTCTTCTATACTCTCTACTTCTACTGACAAAACCATCTGCCACAGTAATAGGGTCCACGAGATTATGTATGCATATACAGCAACGCCCTGGCGGTATAACTCAGTGCGACTGGAATGGAATGGAAGGACAGGTAAGGGCACTACATAACCTTTTGCGATTCATACTAGCTTAATATAACATTATAAATGCGAATGTGAGTTTGTTTGTTACGTGTTGACACTTAACCAATCATCATTAAATTTTGCACAGACATTGTCAGGTGTAAAAATTACATACGGCCATGTGCGTAAACCACAGCCATTATATGTTTGGGTAATAATACTACGTTCGCTGACACTTCATGCATATTACAATGCACGTTTTATCTCTGTCCTTCTGTTTGACCACACCGCTTAGTTGTAGCTCGTTAAGATACATGGCCTACGAACGTAATGTCGAATTATTGTTTCTGCCTTTTGTTTGGTTCTGATACATCCCCTTTTTTCATAGGCTAATTTCTAACGAATATCCATCCCAACGGGCAGTTGAGTTATGTCCTATTCGCACGGACTAAAACCCTACTGAAACGTCTTACACATTTTGGCCGGGAGAGCAAGGACTACATCATCGGCATTATTAAATCTACTTCTCTGACACGGTAGACCCTTTACGGGGGAATGGCTGTTATCTTCCGATACACCACCATGAATAGCTGCAACAAACGATAAGATACGGGACAGTGGGTCGTTATAGCTCGCGAATCTCTAGAGCGCCGTGACCGTGTGTCTTCATCGTATGCAGCAGTCACATGAAGACATACATTTATTGGTTAAAAAAACATACCTGATCTTCTTTATAGTTAATAAACAATGATAGTTATTTGGACAATATTCGCACGAGTGCCTTACTCCAAAGAATGAACACGAGCGATTTGTCAAATCTAATTTACCGAGCGAAGTCGTAGACAAAAATTTGTATCAGTACATTGTTGTAATACAGTCGTTTGTAATTTTTTTTATTGTGTTCATGAGAACGAGTTCAAGGTAATTTGTAAAATTAACTTTATACTAAGTTTTTTTTACACTGACTCAGGGTAATGAGTTTATTGCACTTGCGTTGTGGAGTATTATAGTTTGAAAGCATTTTTTTACGAATGCGAAATATAATATAACGATCGTAGTCCTAATTATTTCTAAAGGAATAATTTTATCCGAACTAACTAGGCTACTGGCCTATCAAGACCTTAAAAGCTTCACCGGACTACAAAAAGAATACTCAACGTGACTCAATAGTATGACATCTGCTGTGAAAGACACCGGTGTGCCTCTTTCGAGCTGTTTTCATTTCGGGTTGCAATAGCATGGAAGTATTTGTCAGCATCTTTACTTTTGTTAATTTTTTGAACATTCAGAAATATTTTACTGATTAATTTGCTATCGTCAGAAAACTACAAAGCTACTCAAAGAGTTGTTGCTTGGTTTCGTCCAATAAAAGTGGCGACCTCGTACATACACACATACTTACAACATACTTGGTTATTTATTTTAACCAATAATTAGGTCTTAACAATTGTAGTAAAAACGCTAACCTTTTACAATATTTAAACAGTAAAAAACTGATTTTGGCGGGACCTTGGCATGTCATGTAGTGGATTTTGTTTTTTATTCATGTTCATGTGCTATAGTCTCAATCGTTTGTAACATTTGTGGTTTACGTAATGTAGTTTGATTATTGGTTGGAAATAATACCACGGAGCATAGATTCTGACTTGCCACAAAAGCTCCCTGGAAAGTTCGTACAAGACGGCCGCCATCTTGTTAATTCATTGAAATAATCATAAAAACTTGTAATATCATTACATACACGACAAAACAAACAAAAAAATAGAATTTTGAAAAAGTATTTCAACGGCTGTCACATTTATTTCACCGTGTAGAATATAATTGAATCGAACGAGACGCTACAGCCTCAACGCGACGCGCTATGTCGACAAGCGGAATCGGTTTCCACAAATCCAATTTCCGACGGTATAACATGGCCACGATCGCTGAATTGATACCACGTATCATAAATCTATCGCTGAACGATGTCAAAGAATTATTATAAAACTATTTCGTGCTACCACGATTTCAATTATTCCTCAATTTCACCCACTCGGCTTCACTCCTTTTGATATATTGTGTATATATTTTGTATTTATCTAGATAATTAGGTCAGATATTGAGCACCTATTTTTTATTAGCTTATAACGAGAATCGAGGACGGAGTGTCCTCCAGAAATATTACTATTGTTTAAACAATCACCTGGTATATTCTTTGAATTGGAGAATCAAATTACACTTTTCTGGTTAACTCATAAAAGACAATTTATCGCAAAGCACCAAAAATTCACTTGAGAGTCAGTCCCTCTCCAGGAATAATACTATCTTATGGTCACATCATCACTTTTAGGTCAGATTGAGTTCAAACACTACTATATACAAAACTTATTTATAGGTGTAATATTTGTAAGTGGTAGAGTCACGTTGAAGCTGTTACTAGTTTCAGCATGAATGCATCGGCTAGCCCGGGCTAGCACAGAAAACCAACGTGAAGTAATAGTGCTTGCATTGTTGCGTTTTGTTCGGTCAATGAGAGCGCCGGAGGACCATCTCCCCTCCCCTTCCCCTCTCTTTCTCCATTTCCCTTCCCTCCCCCCTATGATATAAAAAAAAAAAACAAACTATCGAGCCCGGCGGACTCTATTCCGTTCTGACGATAACAAAAACCTTGACAAATTGTATACCTAAACCTTACACATGAATCACTTTACCTACTGGTGAAGACCGCATGAAATCCGTACATAGTTTTTGAGTTTATCGCGAACAGACAGACAGACAGACGTGGCAGAGGACTTTGTTTCATAATACGTAGAGACTACCCTCTGCCCGCGACTTCGTTCGCGTGGAATAGATACTTTGGGCTAATGCTAACAAGCAGCGGAAGCTCTCAAGATCAAAATCGGACCAGTAGTTCTTGAGATTACCCCCTACAATGTCACAAACACACCTCTTTATAATATCAAGTATAGATATTGTTACACCCATGGTTAAATGAATGCTACTCTCAGTAAAATAAATCTATTCGAAGACACAACGAAATAAGTGGAAAGTCATCTATACTAATATTATAAAGAGGTAAAGTTTGTGAGTTTGTGACGTTGTGATGTTGTGACGTTGTAGGCGGTAATCTCAGGAACTACTGGTCCGATTTGAATAATTCTTTCAATGTTATATAGCTCATTCATCGAGAATGGTTATAGGCTATATATCATCACGCTAAGATCAATAAGAGAAGAGCACAGATGAAAAATGTGTCAAAATCGGGATGTTTTTTCCTTTTGAGAACTGCTGCGTGTTAATTTTGGTGTTAGTTTATCTATTCCACGCGAACGAAGTCGCGCGCAGAGGCTAGTTAGTCATAATCCTAACTTCCTAATTTTGTTTAATGTCATATATGTGAAAGTAAGTTTGTTTGTTTGTTCGTTACGCTTATCTATTCCACAGATTAGCATGTAACGTTGCGTACACGTTTTAAGGGATTTAAAAATATTATAAGATTACCCCTTTCTCCGGAAAAAAACGATAATCCTGCATTTAGCACTGCAAAAGCAAAGATAAATAATTTTATCTGTAGACATTGCCATACTCTTCAGATATTCTCCTTTTCTGCTCCCTGTATTAGCTTCGATATCCATAATTGAAATGTGATCGGCCACGCCTTGTCTCGCTTATATATCTTTTTAAAACGAGTCGTGGAAAGTTCTCGAACATAGTTAAAATTGAATTTATGACACGCGTAATGTATAAAAGAAAAGTGAAATTTTGACGTATGTTACTTTTTGAATTCGATTATTTATTTACAATACTCAGGGAATTGGAGTTCTACGAGCGTGTATTCGGCGCATTAATGAGTCACTTTTTTTTTTCCTCGATCTGACTACGCTATTGACCTAGCAAGGTCTTAACAGCTTCACCATTAATGAGTCACCATGTTGCTTTACCTCTTACATTACAAGTTTATACGCAAGGTATTTTGGAAATGAAATCTTCTTAAGGTGCGTTGAGCGATATTTTTTGGCAGGAGATCTATTAATTTCATGTCATGGCATGTTAGTAAATGTGACCGACCGTATTATGCTTACTTGGTTTGCCTGAAATTAGCGACGCGTAATATAAGGGTCTGTGCCAATCTAATATTATATTGAAATTGACTAACTCAACTTTTTTTTTTTTAATTCTAAAGGAGGGCTATGCTAGTTTTATTCTTGTATCACTACGACCACTAATGATCTATTATGAACGTCCCGTCCCACATTACTAATACCTGCCTAGTATAGTATTTAGGAATTGCAGGACTTTTTTGGTTAACAGCATCTGTACCTTATCCGAGAATAAAACTTATTTTCCCATACGCGATATTTTAGATAAATTCTAGATTGATAGAGATATTATAATGTCTCATCTATTAATTCGTTTAAATATTCCTACTCTTTTGTAGGTGGTAGAGCCACGCTGAAGCTTTTTTTTTTTTTTTTTTATTGTAGCACGGCAAAGTGACTGCACTATGCCTGATGGTAAGCACAGTGCAATCCAAAAATAATAGCGACCACCGATTGACACACTGTCCATCGTTGGTCGCCACTATCATGCCGGCCTGTAATACGCTGGATATGCACATGCTGATCCCGAAACGCGACCCGTAGAAGCGAATCACTATTACGGGCTTTTTCGCCATATACATGGTGGTTGCGACCCAGTCGGGCTGTAAAACCCTACCACCCCGCTTGCGCCATTGCCTCGTTCGTTATTCAGCAGGGTGCATCACGTGCAGGTGAGGTTGGCTTGGGTGTCTCAAGTCTTATGATGTTATTCGATACCCCTTACACCCCATATTACTGGTTTCAGCATGAACGGGTCGCCTCGTCCGGGGTAGTACCACCCGACCCACAGAAAACCAACGTCAAGTAACAGTGCTTCCATTGTTGCGTTTCGTTCGGTCAGTGAGAGTGCCTGAGGCTTCCCCCCCTTCCATCGCCCCTTCCTCCTCCCATCGCCCTTACCCCTTCCCCCAAACGCAGGCGGGCAACGCATTTACGACTACCCTGGTATTGCAAGTGTCTATGGTCGACGGTGATCACTTAACATCAGGTGATCCGTCTATTCGTTTGCTTCCTGTGACAAAAAAATAAAACTATTTTTTAGATTCTTTGTTACTTTCAATTGATACAATCAAAATACAGTTTGCAGTTTAAAAAAATATAAATCCATCGTTTTACCCTATAAACTAAATCTCCAACGATATCGATTTGCGAACTATCCTTGTACGATTATAAGGGATAAGCTTTTGCGGCAGTTTTTGCGAGATATTTCTTTTTTGCTTATTCCGGAGAACTTTGAAACCTTATCGTTCCTCGGTAAACTGATATTGCCATATTATATACATCATTAATCCAATTTGTACGATGGAAATATTATATAGACATATAAAAATGTATGTTAGTATATAATACGCCGTTCTATATTTTATGAAAGTTTTTTCAAACAGGTTTTACACGATTCTTAGTATTATACCTAAATCATTACAAGAAGATATGGAAATTCCTATGCGTAATCATTTCAGAAAGGAGAAATTTAGTCTAATAATAAAGAGTTAATTGAAGTCGCGGACACAAATAGTATGAAGGTTTTTAACAATGGATGATAATTACTACGACTGTGAACAACTGTGTTTACTTGTAGTCGACGATTCACCGGACAATACATTCAAAGGCAATTCATTTTATAGTCCATAATTAAACTATCTTCAATAAGACCTACCAAATAGATATATTTGTTACAATGTTTTTTTTCTCCCGAACTGACTACGCTATTGGCCTTACTAGGCCTTCACAGCTTCACCGAACTACATTTATTGCAATGTGTTATATAGAATTGTAGATGTAAGAAAAGTTATCATTTTAAAATTGTGTTTTTCTTATTTTAACTACTTTTTTAAGTTTAATCACAATCACACAGATATTATCAACGGTAAAACCTATAAGTTAAAAAAACTAATCTTTCTATTAACTAAATTAAATTATAACAAATTATTCGGAAATTAAGATAGCTAATACGCTGTGGAGTTGTGCTATTTTCATTATCTACCCTCACGGGTTGGTAATGCTATTTAATATCAATACAAATTATCCTAAAAAAACTGTAGACATTTAAGAAAATGATTTGAGAATTATTACAAATATGTTACACACTACCAATACAATTTTCTATGGGATATTTTAGATATTGTTTAAGAGATTCCAAACAACGAATAGTAACAGAAATACCGTAGTTTCTTCTACCGTAATATTTAAATTCACGCGCTGCGTACCGTGAATATTATTTTCATAGGAATGAAGTATCAGGGTTGACGCTTTAGGAAACATTTTTTAAAGTTAGAAGCTTTTGTATTTTCCAATTTTTGCATGCTATCTATATTTTTTTTTATAGAAGCACGACAAAGTGACTGCACTAAGCCTGATGTTAAGCATAGTACAATCCAAAAACATCGGCAACCACCGAGAGACAGATTATCCATCGCCGGTCGCCGCTGTCATGCCGGCAATAATGACGAAAGTCGCCCGGTACTGGATATGCACAGGCTGATCCCGAAACGCAGAAGCGAGTCACTATGACGGGCTTTTTCGCCATATGCATGGTGGTTGCGACCCAGTCGGGCTGTAAAACCCTACCACCCCGCTCTCGCCATTGCCTCGTTCGTTGATCAGCAGGGTGCACCACGTGCAGGTGAGGTTGGCTTGGGTGTCTCAAGTCTTAAGATGTTATTCGATACCCCTTATACCCCATATATAAGAATATATAAGTATGTAAATCTGTGTTCTTACATTTTGGTAAAAAAAAAATTTGCCGGTGTCTTGGAATAAGTTAAGAATATTTCGTATGAAAAATGTGATTTTTTAATATACAGTCATATATTTTTATTGTATTTTACTATCTTTGTCTAACGGAAAGCAAATATATACCTACTAAGTAAATGCAACCTTTCCGTGTAACGAAAACTGGTGGCGATAAACACTGTGTCAGGTAGAATTAGAGCTGTGTCTCGTTTGCTTTAGATTTTTTCGTTTTCTTTTTGAAGGCTTAATTTCTACCGCGTGTGAATTACACACATTTTTTATGTTAGTAATATCAAATATGTACAACAATTTTATTTATTTTTATGTATAGGTATCGCTTAAATACATTGCGGCGTGGTAGGGTTTTACAACCCGACTGGGTCGCAACCATCATGCATATGGCGAAAAAGCCCATCATAGTGACTCGCTTCTGCGCGTCGCGTTTCGGGATCAGCTTGTGCATATCCAGTACCGGGCGACTTTCGGCATTATGGCCGGCATGACAGCGGCGACCGGCGATGGATAATCTGTCTCTCGATGGTTGCCGATGTTTTTGGATTGTACTGTGCTTAACATCAGGCTTAGAGCAGTCACTTTGTCGTGCTTCTATAAAAAAAAAAATAGTTAAATCAGTGAAATATGAACGTGACATAGTTTTTTTTTTTAGTTTTGTTGATTTGTCATTCGTCTTTTAATTACATTTTCTTAAAAAAATATTATTTGAGCGTTCTTCTTATTTATTAATTACTAAGATTACATCCAAACACACGTTGGAAAACACCTATTTAAAATATTGATTCGATTAATAAATAGTACATAGTTAAATGTTGATAGCGCCCCTAAATAATAATAGCCCGCAGATATATTATTACGAGAAATGCCACATTACTTCGCAGGTCAGAGCGTGAATAATCGTAGACAGTGTGCAAGTTTATATTCTATGACGTCATAAACATAGTATTATCAAATATGTTGTTTAATTTAATAACTTATTTACTATACAATATAAAGAATGACTATATATTTTATTTTACTGTATATTTACATGATTTCAATAGGAATTTCTAAATTTTTCAGTTTACGTCTATGTGAACCTAATTGTAAGTAAATTGTTAAAAAATCAGCATACAGCACGATCGTTCTATAACCAGCAGACCATGCAAATAACAGTGCGTATGGTAAGCGATTGGAATAGGCATTCACAGTTCGGCCCTACATGGTATTGCTTGATTTACGTCGCGCGATCAACTCGCCCACGGCCTCTGATACCCTGCACCTCGCTAATACCTTTGATCGTATCAGTATTTCGTTATACTTTACCATATAAAATTTATATTGTAATCTCTCCATTTATAAAATGATCAGTACCTAGGCGACCAAGCCATATTTTGTATAATTTATTTTAAAAATATATTTCTTCTGCTGTCACTGGGTTTCGAACTGGGGTTACACGTATTTTCGAAGCAACCGATTTCCATCTGAGCTATTTTTGTTTTGACAGCGCCAGCGAAATTTACCATTATATTCTAGCTATGTTTTTTCATTGCCTGAAAACTCAGTTAAAAAAAGTTTTCTATGAATAAAATCTAGCTAGATCGTTTTATAGTCCCCGAAACTACCTACATACTAAGTTTCACGGAAATAGATGACGCGCTTTCAGAGTTCCTGAATATATAAAAATATACAAGAATTGCTCGTTTAAAGGTATTAGATAGATAGTCTGATGTTCAATCTAAATATATAAAAATCCAATGTCATGATGTTTGTCCACGATGAACTCAGAAACTACTCAACCGAACTTCATGAAACGTTGGCATTTACGTATAATTTGATCTAACTTGATAGGTAATTTATGTTTCGATAAATGGCCTCAATATTTTAATTTTACAAATTAAATTATTGTCAATGTTGATTATTGTTATTAATTGTAAGTTTCATCAGTGTCGAACAGATGGCGTTTTAATTAGTTTGTAGACAGAAAACTGTAGGATTGACTATTATAGATATGTCGTAGATAGCGCCACGATTTAATTTTAAATTTCTTTTTCGATTTCAGCTTATTTTATGGTGCAGTTTGATTCAATTCACCGTGTAAGAACTGAGCAACGTTTCAGCTAGTAACTTATAAATAAACTATTAAATACTTAAAATCTCTATTAAATCTGACCAGTAGTTCTAGTGAGTAGTGCATTCAAAGACACAACATAATGAGCTTGTTGACCTGTATAATATTTGTATAGATAAGAATAATTTTCATTTTAATTACATTTGGAGGATAATAAATCCATGCAAAGTAACATCTCTTTAATAATTGCGTATACAGATGCTCGATGAAATATTTGGCATTGAAAAGAAAATTACATCATCGTGCATTGAATAAATGTGATGTTTTTATTACATAGTTCCTTTCACATGCATTTAGAAACTTTACAATTTAACATAATAAAAGACTACGATTTTTTAAAAATCTAATAAACAAGGGCTACAAGCCTGGCGGAGGGGGAAGGATCGCGCGTCCTAACAGTCTATCAATCCCAGGGATTGATTGACATTCAAATCGGTGGTGATCCTACAAATAAAAGATACAGTAGGACGTAAATCCACGATAGCGTTTCACACACTATAGTAGCAATATCTACACACACCAAGATCTGTGTTTACAATAGCGATTAACTGACGATACAATTAGTAGGTTCATCCCATCGGGCCGTGGATACTTCGACATGGGACATTGTGGATTAAAATTTAAAAATAACTATAGAGATAAGCGCCATAAAGACTAAAATGACCTGACGTGCAATAGTTAAGTAAGATTTTTAACATTATTCGTAAAAAAAAGAAAGCAGAGGAAAGGTGCGGACCAAGACAACAAAAATACTATGATCAAGCGATGCAGCCATCAGTCTGATTGATAGTTGGGACAGATCACCAAATTCACGGGTATTATATATTGAATCGTCTACATGACAAATCGATGGACAGCGTGACGGATCGCTCCAGCGCTTTCCCCGTGCGCTCGGCTGGTTTGAAGTTACGGACTGGTAACCACCAAGGCCGCTGTGGATACCCAATAAGATCCGTGTTATGAGATTATTAACATTTTTTTTTACCATGACACTTCTAATCACATTTAATCTTCTAATACCTGATTCCCGCGACTACGTCTGCGTCGTTTATTAGCTCTTTGTTGTTTTGTTACGTCTCAAAAAGATTAGGCAGCGTTTTCGACGAAGGCTCCCATGTGGCTTGAATTTTTTCGACACTTCCAACAATTATGGTTATATTTCAATCAATTTACAAAAAGTATTGACAAATTTTATACCTAAATCATCTTCGTGAAACACTTTATCTATTACCGCATGTAGATCCGTTTAATATTTGTTCAGTTTATCGTGAATAGAGAGACGCGGCGAGCGACTTTGCTTTATGATATGTAATGATATTCGTTTGACGTGTTTTTTTTTTTCTCGAACTGACTACGCTATTGACCTAGCAAGGTCTTAACAGCTTCACCGAACTACAAAGGAGAGCGCTTAAGGCACTCAGCCGATTTTATTTGGGCAACTAGCTCAAGCGTGCACGACACACCTCGGCTTGGCTGTTGCCTGTTACATGCAAACTCGCGACCTATCTTAGCTAACCTAGCTAACTATTCATATATGTTTGAGTTGTTGAGACGCATATGTGTACCAAGCATACACGCCTCAACAACCCCTCCATATATTTATTATCGGAAAATTAGAGTTTTTTCAGTTCGATAAGGGAAAAAAATAAAACTCTTCCACTTCTATGTGTAAGCGTGTAGATGTGCACGTGTGTGGGGGTGATCGTGTAGTGTTGTAGTAGTGATTTAAATTATTGTGTTACTGCATCGCGCAAGTAACGCACTCAAGGGCTCCCTGCCGAGGGATCGAACCTAGACTTGAGCCGCTACCGAGGGAGGCATAATCTGGTCTACCGAAAGAGGCCTTATCTGGTGTTTGACGTGGAATTTTCTTGTAGTATTAGCTAACAAAAGGACTGCAGTCCATTAAAATACTGCAAGCCTGAGGCTAATGGTATACTTGGCTTGAAGGTTAAATTAGATTAGAAGAAAAATTAACGTTAAGATAACAAAAAACTAAATAAATCTTAATGTTTTTTTTCTATATAATAGGAGGTAAGCGAACAGGTGGGTCACCTGATGTTAAATGATCACCACCATCCATAGACACTTGCAACACCAGAAGAATCGCAAGTGCGTTGCCAGCCTGTGTTGGGAGATGAGGGAGAGGAGGAAAGGAAGACGAGAAGGGGAAGGTGAAGAGAGGTGGGTCTCCGCGCTCTCAATGACTGAACGAAACGCAACAATGCCAAGCACTGTTACTTCACGTCGGTTTTTTGTGAGAGGGCGGTACTACCCCGGGCGAGCCAACCCATATATGCTGAAGCCAGTAATAGTACGTGTATATAGTTATGATGCATGTGTGCAAGTGAGCGAGTGTACGTAATTATGTGCGCTTATGAAGATATGTATATGTAAAATGATGTTTTCTAAGCCACACTCAAGTTGAAAATCTATCATAAAGAACCTATAAGTGCGTTCGAAATCTACACTCGAGAGCCAGTTCCCACTTAAGATCTAACGTATTTTCTACATTATAATTTAACATCAGGCGAGTTTATGATAAAACGCAAAAGTATAAAATAAAATAACGTTTTGTTGATGCTTCTGCAATCGAGCCTTACAAACGTTTTTCCTATATCAAGTATGCTCCATATACCTCCTCAAAATTCATTAAATATGTAGTCATCTTATGATGTCACTGCAGCACTGATTAGGAAAACTAAATAAGTAACTAACACAGCGATCAAACGTGAGTCAACTGTATTGTGATTGTACTCCTTGTGTACGGACACTTCGCAGAATAACAGGGTAAATAATTACTCGAATTTAAGATAAAGAATTACTAACACTTTTAAAGTTTTGGGTTTTGTTATAGTTCACTGTTTGATACTAATATTTTATCCTCTTACCAGATTAGGCCCCCCTCGGCAGCGACTCAAGCCTAGGTCCGTTCCCTCGGTGTGAAGCCCTTGAGTGCGCTGCTGGCGCGATACACTTACACATAATCTTACATCACTGCGACAACATTACACATATCAACCCCACACACGTGCACGCATAAATGCTAACACATGAAAGTGGAAGGGTTTTGATTCTTTCCCTTATCGAATACGATATATATATATATAAGAGTTGTTGAGGTATGTATGCTTGGTACACATATATTTTTCAATAACTCATATATACATGAATAGATAGCCTAGCTTAGGTTAGCTCAGATAGGTCGTGAATTGCATGAATCAGGCCAAGTAACAGCCCAAGCCGAGGTGTGCCGTACACCCTTGAGCCAGTTGTCAAATAAAATCGGCTGAGTGCCTTAAGCGCTCGCCTAAGTACTCCGGTGAAGCTGTTAAGACCTTGCTAGGTCAATAGTGTAGTCAGATCGAAAAAAAAAAACAAAAAAAAGGATGCAGTCGAAGAACTGTAATCGACGAAAAAAAAAATTACACATTACTAAAACCCAACCACACTATTATGATTTTTTTGTCTGTTTGTTGGTCCAAGTTATTTTCCGAAACAATAGACCAATTCTGACAGATCTTTTATTGGAAAGTAGACAACTTTACAAATAGTACTTTTAACAGAATGATCTGAGATAGACATTACGCTCTTACTTATAACAACTAGCTAAGTAGTAATGGTACAAATATATATTTTTTTTTATATATCATAGGGGGCAAACGAACAGATGGGTCACCTGATGTTAAGTGATCACCACCGTCCATAGACACTTGCAACACCAGGGGAGTCACAAGTGCGTTGCCAGCCTGTGTTTAGGAGGAAGGCGGAGGGACAGGAAGGGAAGGAGGAAGGGGAAGGGGAGGGTAGGTGGGTCTCCGGCTCTCTCACTGACTGCACGGAACGCAACAATGCAAGCACTGTTACTTCACGTCGGTTTTCTGTGAGAGGGCGGTGCTTCCCCGGACGAGCCGACCCATTCGTGCTGAAAACAATAATAGCTTCAGCTTGGCTCTACCACTACTAATACATATAAAATACATATGATTGAGACTAATTTCTCATTTTATAGTCTATTTTTCTCGAACTGACTACGATATTGACCTAGCAACAGGTTCACCGGACTACCTCATTTTGCTTGTGGTTCTAAGTATATGTAACTTTAAATGGAAATGTAAAAGGAATCTTTGTATATTATTTTACATTTAGGATTTTACTTTTTAGTACTTGCCACACTGAGCTAGCATACCTATATTGTAATTCGAGAATTTGAGATTCGTTTGATTCAAAAAATTCTGATTTTTTTCACATCTGCCAGGCGTCCCGTGACGGCTCACATTTTTTTCTTTTGTATTACAAGTAATAATAATACCTAACACAATTCTGGGTAAAGTTAGTGTTGTTTGAAACACTGACTTCGACGAAACGTTCCAAGAACTGCTAATTATTTTACTTATCGTCTCACTTACCAATGAAATAAAGCGTTCCATTATCATGTTTCCTGTTACGACTGCGACACACTGTCTGTGTTCCCGGTAAAATTATGTTTGCATAGATAAGGGTATTTGATACAATTATGTGTTAGCGTTGTTATATATTTGAATTATGTTGACGAGAAAGTCATAATGGACGCCTTTGTTATGTATTCTTAGTTTTAAAAAATAATATAATTGTCGACAGATATTGAGGTAAATTGTACAGTGCATTTCATGTTATTTAACAGTAGTTGTACCGGCGACTTCGTCCACGTGGAACTTTATAAGAAAAACCGTGATTAATGATATCATCTCAATACATAAAGTCCATTTACTTATCTACTTTTCTTAATTTTATCCCCATATCTTAAAGTAACATTTAGTTTTTGTTTCATTAAAATATAGTCAGGTGAAGCTGTTAAGACCTTGCTGGGTCAAAAGCGTAGACAGTTCGAAAAAAAAAACATTAAAATCGGTGCGCTCTATCAAAATTTATTGTAACTTTAATGATGATGCGAGTTAAAGTTCAGATGATTTTATAAAAAACTCTAATATTAATTTCCTATATACTTGTATACAGAATCAAATAAGAGACAGAAAAAAAAAATAGAAAAGATAAATAGGTACTGAGGTAATTACGTAGAAAGAGTTATTCAAGAAGTTTACAAAATAGATTCGAGCTAAACGGACGACCTCTGTATAAAAAAAAATTCAAAAGCCAGAGACAATATTTCGAATGAATGACAATAAAACTGCTATCGTGATAAATGAGTCACGTTTAATACAAAAGTTTATTACGCGATTGCGACACGGACAAAAGACAAAATAATATCGATCAGTTGCAATTGAATGGGACGCCTTACTAATGCAGCGGTGACTCACCGCTGTGAACTTGGCCCCGGAGAGTTTAATATTGACTACCGGGGAAATGACTTTGTAACGATTGTTCACATTCACATCTTTATGTAATAACCAGCTGTGGCCGCGACTTGATCCGCGTCAAATTTTATGTAAAATATATATGAATACTAGCGGTCCCGGCAGACGTTGTCCTGCTTTGATAATAAAAAAATCCTAAAACTCTATCGCAGCACCACCTACTGGGTCCAATTGTGAATTTAAACCATTCTCGGATCTACTGGAATACGCACACAAAATTTGATCAAAGTCGGTTCAACCGTTTAGGACGAGTTTAGTGATACACACGTTCAGAATACAGTTATGTATGAAGATATATAATAAAGTAAATGAGCGGTATCCAGAACCGCACGCGCCACACACGTATTTTTATACTGAACACATTCTTTATGCTGAATTCCAGGCTCAGGAAGTCAAGGGTAAGAGTTATTAGTACATAGAAATGGTAAACATGCTAAACCTAGAAGACGGAGTGACTCTCAAGTGCAGCTATTAGATGACACTTAAACAAAATTATCGTCAGATCGTCAATTTCAGAGTGGTAGCTACACATACAGTATTAAAAAAACCTCCATCATGTTTTCCTTCGCCGTAAAGTCTCATTTCAGGATTCCAAAGTAATAATAATTGAGGGCTTAATTAAGTGATGTTTGAAGCGTTCATGTTAAGGTTACTAGAGTAGACTGTAGTCATTAATTTGCTTATTTTTTATAACCTGTTTTTGGGTTGTACTATGCTTACCATCAGGCATAGTATAGTCACTTTGCCGTTTTTCAATAAAAAAAAACCTAAGTGATAGGAGATCTTGATGTATAGGTCTGAATTTAATACGCATGGTCTTTCATCACTTTCATCACCCTCGTAGCAAAGTACTATAAGTTAACTAATATATAGACTATGAATTCCTTATTTGTACACTTATTAACTGCTGTCTATAAATCAATAAGGAAAATATTAATCTTTACACAAGTATACTTATAAGAGCACTAGCTTCTTCCTGTGACTTCGTGCGCCTGGAATAGTTAGTTACTTTGGGCTAACACTAAAAAGAACCCGATTTTAACATTCTTCATCAGTGTTCCGCTCCTGTTTATTTCGCGTGTTGGTTTGTAGCCTAATAGCCTTCCTGAATAAATGAGCTATCTAACACCGAAAGAATTTTCCAAATTGGATGAATAGTTCCTGAGATTGGCGCGTTGAAGCAAATAAACTTTTCAGCTTTATAATATTAGTATAGATTGTTTACTTTTGCTAAGCAGAGAGGGGGAGCAGTCAGGAATTATTAAAATTCTGCTTAATTAATACTTCAACTACCCCTTAACCGCCATGAAGCCAATAACATAAAAAATCCACTCTAAATTAATAAATAGTTAATTCAAAATAAATAAAAAACACCCAATAATTGCTCACAGATACGATTTTTCACGTAGACAACAAAAAAAAGCGAAAGCCCAAAAAAGATGCGGACCAAGAGTCTGTAGAACAAAAGAAAAAGGAAAAAAACTACCCCCTAATTTGGAGCCATCGTTGAAACTAATTCCTTGTACTTTTTTTTAAGAAATAAAGATGTTTATTTATCGTAGCTTCAATCTTTCAATTAAATAACTTCGTGAATCTCAAGGAATCCAGGTAATTATTCAGGTCGCGAGACTTGCCGTGGGAAACTGTTGTAGGACAACATGCTTCAGTAATTAAATCTATAAATGGAAAGAACCGCATAGTTTGCAGGCCGATTGACCGAGTTACGTCGTCGAACTTGACACATGAATCGACGATTTAAGCTACTTTGTTATCGCCCAGACTAAACAATCTTCCTTCTTAAAGCTAGAAGCATAACGGGATCCAAATTAATGATGCTTTATTAAGGCGTAGGCGTTTATGAAGGTCAAAGCTACCACCATCGAGAGGAATTGGCAAGAAACTAGACCTTTTCAGGTTTAAGAGCAAGCTGGCTGCCCCTACATTGCCGCGGACGGTACACCGTGGTGTCCGTGGGAGTCGGACATAACTCACTCTCTCCCCCGGGAGGGTGGCGTATCCATAAAGGATTTCCTCACGTTAATAAAAAAAAGAAACTGGTCCTGGATTATGTTTTCATAATACATATTTTTACAAACATAGATAGTTATATTTGTTTTTGGTGGATGCACACATATTTGCGTCATTTTCAGACGTCACCATCGTTCACATATTGTTCTGCCTTATAAACATTAAAACCCGCTTGACATAGTGCTTGAACTCACTATCTGCTTTGGGACTTGTTATAACTTCTACCACTATTACCTAAACTGTTATTATTTTTAAAGAGCCTAAACATGGAATGAGCAATTTGTCACTGTTTCTAGTATTTAAAAGATGTTGGTTTTTTATTAAATTCATATTTAACTTTTAGCGGACATACTTTATATATTGGGACGATAGAGTTAAGATACAAATGATATGGTAATAGGGCATTATCTAATATATTTCCCTCATTATCACTCAAATCATTCGGGGTGTACGTGGGGAGTAGCACCAGCCTCCCAGGGCTGTACAATTAACTGGCTGTTTTCTGCGTGACAATTTTACAAAGCAATCAAACTATGATGTGATTATCCGCTGACGGTGTAATTTTAGATACAAAAGTATATATTTCAATGTTTGTATATTATGGAATCAGCGGAAAAGTACAAATGAACACTACGTTGAATCACGTATATAGAGTTACTGTTTCATAAAACGTTACGACATGATCTTCATACTAGGCTATGACTCGTTACGCTCTGGGTTACGACCAATTACAAAGACATATTTTATAATGATTGCATAAGATATTATACCTATTACGTTATAACTATATTTGGGTAAATGGGAACTGATAGTACATACGATTGTAGCAAGAAATATTGACGGAGAGAGGGAACAAAGAGCTATAAAGGTAAGAAAATAAAAAACCTTTATATGTCTATGCAAATCATTTTTATTTATTTATATCCTTTACTAAGTGTATTATTCATCTACTTTTATCTCGTATTTAAGTCGAGTCGTCATTAAAATTATAATAATTTTTGATAAAATGAACCGATTCTAATGAAATCAAGACTAAATGTTACTCAAGGATATGCTTTATGATTTCTTGGTGAATTTTTATTGTGAATGCATTACTTTATCAGATATGCGTGTTAGAACAAACAGATGATTTCAGGTGTGTTTTTAGGCTCGCTAGTTTTTATTTATAAATGTATTTATCCCATTTGTTTATTTTTGCATTGATTTACTCACTACGTTGTTCATTCTTTCGTTCTTAAAATATTTATTTCTTATACCATAAAGTAATAATTTAGTTGAAATATAATCATGATATCTTACATTTCACTGTGAATGCCTCAGTAAATCCGTCATAAACTGGGATAGATACTGTCTCACAATATGAACCCTGTATTCGATGTGGGGCCAGGAGAACAGCGACTAAGTTAGTAAAGCTTGGTATATATTAAATATTTTGAAAGTCAAACTTAAATACCAAATAAAATTTAAATTACCAAAATTTAAATATAAAAACTTTTTCAAAGAAAGTGAATTTATAGTATCCTTCTAGAGATAAAACGAAGATTTTATCTCTTTTAAATCCTTTGCTTGCGTAACAAAATTGAAAGTGGTTTTTAAGTATATATGGTTATGTCTTTGAATATTTAAATTGATATAGGTACTTGTTCGGCGACGCATCTCTCCTTTGAACTTTCATTTCTTACCTGAAACAGAAAAACATAAATTATTAAACTCCATATACCCATATAAAAATGAATATTTTTGTTGATTATTGTAATTCAATTTATAATTTAGTCTATACTAATATTATAAAGAGGTAAAGTTTGTGAGTTTGTGACGTTGTAGGGGGTAATCTCAGGAACTACTGGTCAGATTTGAAAAATTATTTCAATGTTATATAGCTCATTTATCGAGAGTAGTTATAGGCTATTTATCATCACGCTAAGACAACTAGCAGCGGAGCACCAATGAAGAATGAATAATTGTTTCAAAATCGGGATTTTTTCTTCTTGAGAGCTTCCGCTGCGTGTTAGAAATAAGGAATATCTTTATTCCACGCGAACAAAGTCGCGGGCAGAGGCTAGTTCTATATAATTTAAGCCTGTGCGCTATCAAGTCGTGGTGATCTAGTTAATGGCTTGACCGTTTGAGAATGGAGTTATAAAGTGAGTTATAAAACTCGTCTACATATAACTAGGTTTCATGGCCCGACATATCAGAATGGCTGACAACGGAGCGATCTCCATTTAATTGCTTTCGGAAACTCCGCTCTTATAAAAACGGACTTTGGAGTCGACATTGCTGACAAGCGCCCTCCACTGTTTACATAAAGTTTATTAACTTCAAACAGCTTTAAAACTATGACAGTGAATAGACGACGTTAGCGTTTTTTCGTCAATCACAAACTTTTTTTTTATCATTGGAGGCAAACGATGTCACCTGATGTTAAGGGATCACCACCGTCCATAGACACTTACAACACCTGGGGAGCCGCAAGTGCGTTGCCAGCCTGTGTTTCAGAGAGGGAGAGTGGGGGAGGAAAAGGGAAAGAGGGTCTCCAGCGCTCTCACTGTCCGACCGAGCCAACCCATGAATGCTGAAACCAGTAATAGCTTCAGCGTGGCTCTACCACTTACGAAATTTAAAAAAAATAACTGTTAACTCTGTTATAAGCAATTGAAACGGAACGCACGATGATGGAAAACATCGTGATGCACTCATACCCTGGATTTTTCTAAGTCCGCTAGGCTACATACCATCCTCAAGTTGAAAATGTATAGTTAGGCAACTATTGGTTAGTTCTGGCTGCTGCTAATGAGAGCCAGCCCCTTGTAGATTTTGCGTTTTCACCATCTTACAAAGTATTTAAACAAGTAGTTAGTAGTGGTAGAGCCAAGCTGAAGCTATTATTATTTTCAGCACGAATGGGTCGGCTCACCCAGGGTTGTACCACTCTCTTACAGAAAACGACGCGAAATAACAGTGCTTGCATTGTTGCATTTCGTTCGGTCAGTGAGAGTGCCCACATCTCTCTCCTTACCCTTTGCCCCCAACACAGGCTGGCAACGCACTCGCGACTCCACCGGTGTTCCAAGTTTCTATGGATGGCGGTGATCACTTAACATCAGGTGACCCGTCTGTTCGTTTGCCTCCTATGACAAAAAATAAGCCAAATTCAATTTTAATCGTTTATGTGGAATCTTTAATTTTTTAAAGATTTTCAGTCTTTACATAGTTAAAATATGCAAATCTATAAAAAAATCTATAAGTCTTATGAACGGATAAAATTGGATTAGGCTCATTTTTAAATGTAAAAAACAATTCTTCTCTTGGTTGCTGGTTGTCTAAATCGTTGTCTTGTTAACTTTTTTTTTTTCTCGAACTGACTACGCTATTGACCTAGCAAGGTCTTAACAGCTTCACCCGGCTACATTCTTGTTAACGTTACATCGTCTTGGAGGTGTTGATCAAAAACAAAAGATTTTTCGGGTCTGAATTATCCCGAAATAAAGAAATTATACATTTATTCCAGAACTATTACATCATCTAGCATATGATCTAATAATGACTTTATTATCCAAACGATTTTATATATCATTAAATGTAATGAAATAAATAAATAAGGAACCAAGTTTATAAGTTTTGTGGACATCATCCAGCACAAAGAAACCCAATTATTGTGAAGGCCGTCGCCCAAGTCAATTGGCTGTAGGTTCATTGGCTTCTGATTAGATACGGAACAGTGCTTGGTATATATAATGCTGTATTATAAATAATATAATAGAAGCACATTTTAGACGTAACAAGTATTGTGTAAAGCGAACGATGAAACGTGCTTATCACCCACTTGACGTTTTAGTAATTTCATACGCTGAGAAATGTACTGTAGTATTTATTCTACTAGATCCTGGGTACAATAATGAAATTTAGTTTATTACGCACTAGCTGACCCGTGCCCACTTCGTTGGGTGGTAAGCATATTTACTTGAATTATGAGTGTGATTCTGTTTTGGGGTGTAAAGGGTGTCGAATAACATCATAAGACTTGAGACACCCAAGCCAACCTCATCTGCACGTGGTGCACCCTGCTGAATAACGAACGAGGCAATGGCGAAAGCGGGGTGGTAGGGTTTTCCAGCCCGACTGGGTCGCAACCACCATGTATATGGCGAAAAAGCCGTAATAATGATTCGCTTCTGCGGGTCGCGTTTCGGGATTAGCCTGTGCATATCCAGCTTTTTGCAGGCCGGCATGATAGTGGCGACCGGCGATGGATAGTGTGTCACCCGATGGTCGCTATTATTTTTGGATTGTACTATTCTTACCATCAGGCATAGTGCAGTCATTTTGCTATGTTACAATTTAAAAAAAAGTAGTACTTTGCAATCCGGTGAAGCTGTTATGACCTTGCTGGGACAATAGCGTAATCATTTCGAAGAAAAAAAATCTGTTAGTACTGAGTGCTATGAACTTTTTTTAAATAAGAAACTACTTTTGTGACTTAAATATAAAAGATAGACATATGCTGTCGATGACATTTTTATCGGTATTGTTATAAGTCAAAGTCAATCATATATCTTTCATCTTTAAGGCAGCGTTCGTAAGAAAAGTTTTCCTTCGACCATTATTTTCTCCGACTTACTTTGTAAATTCAACTGTCACAAAAAAGGCTTTTCATTTTTCAGATTAATATATGGCTTCTGACACTCACAAATAACGTGACTTTCTATTGGTAAAAGAACTTTCAAAATCGATTTAGTCCTTACAACCTCACAAACTCAAAAACTTTATCTCTATTATAGTAGTATAGGTATATATGTGTTTGGAATTACACTAAGATTACTTAGAATACGAGACACTCACCAAGAGATCCAGACACTAAAGACAAGAAAAAAAAAATTCGTAATATAATTAACCAAAATCAAGTCTCTGAATTTGCGTTCGGACAAAAATTATATGACAACGTAATATATGTTACATAGACATCATACTAAATCTATCTCGCTTACCTTTAAAGAGCACTATGATAATGAGAATAGTGACTAATCACTGCTCATTACCACATCCGTACCACTGTCATTCGTACTTACCAACTTACTGAATTTAAAAAGGTTTATGATTAAAACCGCTTGTCTAGTACACTTAGAAGTCATTGTAAAGAACATAATAATTTTGGAGGTCGGGCGTCTGATCCCGTTGATTGACGATTATTGGCTTTAGATTATTAATAGCGTAGTGCTCTTTTATGGAAATATAAATTACTAGATTCAGTCCGCGACTTCGTCCGCATGGAATAGTTTCTTTTGCATAACGATAGCTTTGACACGCGACTTCGTTTACGAAGAACATGAAGATATTTATAAATCGTACGCACGGTTTTTTTTTCTCGAACTGACTGCGCTATTGACCTAACAAGGTCTTAACAGCTTCACCGATAGCCAACGTCCATACCAAGTTGAAAACACCGGTTCTCGTCCGTACGTACGGTCACCCAGATTCTGAAACATTATTCTTTGGTGCTCCTCTCCTATTGGTCTTAGCGTGATGATATTATAGTCTATGGCCTTCCTCGATAAATGAGCTAACTAACACTGAAAGAGCTTTTCAAATCGGTTTAGTAATTCCTGAGATTAACGCGTTCAAGCAAACATACTTCACCTTTATAATATTAGTATAGATTCCATCACATTATATATTTAAAAAGAATTCTTATTATGTTTATTTAACATATTATTAACGTTTATAAACTTTAAATAAATTTATCATTATTGGTTATTAACATTAACAATTTGCTATTTACATATTTGAAATGTTGATAGAATTAATTTCATTTTTTTTTTTTTTCGAAATGTCTACGCTATTGACCCAACAAGGTCTTAAAAGCTTCACCGGACTACTAAGGCGAGCGCTTAAGGCCCTCAGCCGATTTTATTTTGGCAACCAGCTCAAGGGTGCACGGCACACTTCGGCTTGGCTGTTGCCTGTTGCATGCAAAATCGCGACCTATCTTAGCTAACCTAGCTAACTATTCTAACTATTCATATATGTATGAGTTGTTGAAACGTATATGTGTACCAAGCATACAAGCCTCAACAACTCCTCCATATATTTATTATCGGAAGATTGTGAATTTTTCAGTTCGATAAGGGAAAAAAGTAAACCCTTCCACTTTCATGTGTAAGCGTGTAGGCGTGCACGTGTGTGGGGGTGATCGTGTAGTGTTTCAATTAATTTCATAGAAATGTCTAAGTGCACGTTATGGTCTTCTCGTGCGATTTCATTCTAACACGCGTCGTTAGTCACGTGTCAGAAAGGGACAGGTAAGTATTATCATTGGCGAGTTAGTAAACTTTAAATACTACAATTGACTATGCAAACGTTTGTTTTAGTTGCAAAATAATATTATTCAAGAACTCACTCTCGAATTGCGTAAACACGAAGTGGAATTTAGTATAATAAATATGGTTATTAGTCTAGTTTATTAATATTCAATGTATAGTTTGTCAAGAAAAAGAAAGGAATCGTATATTATATATACCAACATCCTCTTTTTTTCGATCTGACTACGCTTTCTACCACTAATCCGTTCGTCATGGCAATATTTTATGTTTACCTATTTGTGCCCAGATATATTCACAGAATAGGCTTTCGTTATAGCTCAACAAATGCAGAGTCGTGGGTATAACTAGCATTATTAAATCACTAGAGCTTCTGCCCGTGGCTTCGTCCACGTGGAATTGCTTTGGGCTAACGCAAAACAACGGAACGGAAGCTCTCAAAATGAAGAATAAAATGATCTTGAAAAATTCTTCATTGGTTTTCGGCTCCTATTTTAATAGTCTTCGTCACTATTAGTTGTGATGATATACGCTATAGCCCTTCTCGATAAAGGAGGTATCTAACACTGAAAAATTTTTTTAAATCGGACCAGTAGTTCCTGAGATTAGCGCGTTCAATCTTCAGCTTTATAATATTACTAGCCTCTGCCCGCGACTTCGTTCGCGTGGAATAAATACTTTGGGCTAACGCTAACACGCAGCGGAAGCTCTCATAAGGAAAAAAAACCCGATTTTCATACATTCTTCATTGGTGCTCCGCTCCTATTGTCTTAGCGTGATGATATATAGCCTATAACCATTCTCGATGAATAAGATATATAAGACTAAAAGAATTTTTCAAATCGGACTAGTAGTTCCTGAGATAACCCCCTACAACGCCAAAACGTCACAAACTCACAAATTTTACCTCTTTATAATATTAGTATACATTAGTAGAGAAGAATAGATGTATATGGAAAAATATGTCAATATCGTTGTATCCACTTGGCTGTGCAACGTAAAATGTACAGCTCTGCCCACCTGTGGACGAGAGTACTTAACCCGATTCCACGGAAGTGCGGGACGCCCACTTCAGTGCGCAAGCCGTGGCAACAAGCCATGCATGTCAAAACGCAGGTCATATTTGCTGCTCTTTTTGAACATATAACGAATTTAACAAGTTTAAACGAGCTATTCTTTTATTTATATAAATTTATTTCATCTATCTCCGTAGAAAAAACGCAATATAGCAAATAAACAAAGTCGAGGCAATCAGGGACTGTCGACAGAAGTCGAAACAATGGAATAACTGTGTTTATTTTGAATTTTTAATATAATTGTGTAATTTGTGAATTGAAATTATTAGCATTGGTCTGTTTTTCACATCTATTTGCACTCAGAGAAATAATTATGTACATTTTATCTATCTAATACATTTAAATGAGCAATTCTTGTATATTTTTATATTTGTATATATTCAGGATCTCGGAAACGGCGTCATCTATTTCCGTGAAACTTAGTATATAGGTAGTTTCGGTGACGATAAATCAATCTAGCTAGATTTTATTTATAGAAAACTTTATTAACTGAGTTTTCAGGCAATGAAAAAATATAGCTATAATGTAAAGGTAAATTTCGCCGTCGCTGTCAAAACAAAAATAGCTCAGATGTAAATCAGCTGCTCGATAATCCAAATAACCCCAGTTCGAATCCGAGTGACAGCCAAAGATATAAAGAAAGTCTTTCTTTTATTTTTTTTTTCTAATTTATATATTAATTTTGTGAGGGAAACCTAACAGTTTATTTTAATTTATAAATGTTTTTTTAAACAACCGAGTTAGCCTCGGTCATTCAGGTAGTCATTCAGTATTCATTAATTAATCAAATATATGAGGCTGCACAAGCTGAATATAAAGTATTAATGTTACATGTTTGCAGGCTGCTTACGCGTCGCTAATCTGGTAAAGGCAGAATACGTCAAGAACATGTCGAGGTCATCATTGATGCAAACCCGTAAGTTAAGATAGATGTATGACATAACAGGAATATATAAGAATAGGAACGAGTATATCAGGGAAAGTATGAAAATGCATCACTGACAGAGAAGTTTAAAATTAATAGATAAGTTAGCGAAAGACGACCGTTATATAACTAGAAGAGTGTTAAAATGAAGGTGCACGAAATAGAAGAAGACCGAAAAAGGTATGGATATATATTTGAAGAATGATATATGTATAATAGTTGTAAATACTAAGATGACAGTTTATAAAGCAGAATCTAAACCTGACAGCAAAGAAACATATGCGGTGTTATTAAAAAGGTTAAATACGAGTTGAATACTTGCTTTAAAAAGGTTTTGTACTAAAATCACCGAGCTCGCACGAGGCAAGTTCGCGTTATCCTTTTTTCGCAATTTTAACCTAACCTAAAGAAAGCGAGACAAAAGAGCAAGATGGCGAACATTTAGCGAGCGCGGTGCATTTAAAACGTGACCTTTTTAAAGTAAGTATGTAATACCAATTTAACTTTTTTGTAATAACACCGGTGATATCTCGAAATTAGTTAGTCGCTTGTTTTTTCAAAGTTTCACACGTTATACATACAAATTTAACGTACTTAATGAAGGAATGCACCAAAATGTGAGGAGGTGAATGAAACAATAATAGTTCGATAGTAATGCGCTCGAATAAGTAACTTTAAGTACTGGTTTAAATGAAGTCCCGACAGATTTTGGGGTGTAAGGGGTGTCGAGTAACATCTTTAGACTTGAGACACCCAAGTCAATCTCACCTGCACGTGGTGCACCCTGCTGAATAACGAACGAAGCAATGGCGAAAGCGGGGTGGTAGGGTATTACAGCCCGACTGGGTCGCAACCACCATGCATATGGCGAAAAAGCCCGTCATAGTGACTCGCTTCTGCGCGTCGTTTCGGAATCAGTCTGTGCATATCCAGTACCGGGTGACTTTCGTCATTATGGCCGGCATGACAGCGGCGACCGGCGATGGATAATCTGTTTATCGGTGGTAATGCCGATGTTTTTGGATTGTACTATGTTTAACATCAAGCATAGTGCAGCCACTTTGTTGTGCTTCAATAAAAAAAAAAGATACGTTGGAGAGTTTATTAACTTTGGTAACTTACCCAATTAAGCTCTATAATACGTGATGTTTACTCAAGTTCGAAACAAGCAATAAGACGGAATTAACGACGAAAGAAAAACTTTTAGTAAAATAGTAAAACGGATTGTAGGGCTCTTTCTAATGCCTATGTAACTACCATTTTTAAATTTTAAAGCTGTTGTTAAACCCTTGTAGGTGGATTTTGCCAGCTACATTTGACAGCCAGTCTTCTACCTTAAGGTTGTTACCGTAATTATCATCAGCCAATAAGAGACCCATTACAGTGCCATAGGCTTATTCCCGAAGGAAGGTATCGACATAATCACCACGCCAGCCCACGACATATGGGGGATTACGAAATCTAAGAAATCCAGAGTTCTATGTTTTCTCATATACAATTGTACTACAAGAACGTCTTAGGTTCAAGTTTCCTCACGATATTTTCCTTTACCGTCAGCCGATAGTGTTACCAATTTAAATTAGTAAATGTACGCGAATCTCGAAAAATTCGTTAGTAAATGTCGAGGTTCGAACCTGCGAACACCGTAATTCTATGCCATCGGTTAAACCACCAGACCACCAAGACTTGTTGTAATGGCAAGTGAATTTGGGGTTTAACACTAAATCGTATATAGTTTAAAAATACGTTCATTTTGGAATTCAAACTGACGCCCTTCAATGTTTGTGTTTATATTATGGAATACATGCACTTCACTCGTCATGACATAAGTGACGCAACCGCCGAAGGCTGCATTATTCGTCGATTAGCTCATCTACGCACGACCTGCACGTGTGATTCTCTCTGATTATCATTTCAAATCTGACCTTAGCAACTTATGTTTAAAACTCAATGTTAACGAGCAGTTTAACAAATAAAATATCTGTCAAACTTTATTACATTTAAAGGAATACTAACAAATACAGATAATTATGTAGCTGACGACCATTTACAATTCTTCACAAATGAAACATAGTAAACTAAAAGGACAAGATGACTTATTAAAACGAAAAAAGGAGACACATTTAAAAGAAACCGATTTTTTAACACAAAATTTTAGCATTGGACCACAATCTCACCTGATGTTAAGTGACAATTTTGTCTAAGGTGGTTATATAAGTACGCTTAACCTGGTTAAACTGGTTCTCATGTACAAGCTATAGGAACAGACTAATAGTTACAGCTACAGGAACAGATAAATAGTTACA
>JACEII010000016.1:11520525-11553210 GCA_014332785.1 Antheraea mylitta
ACAGCTACAGGAACAGACTAATAGTTACAGCTACAGGAACAGACTAATCGTTGCTTGGCGACAGATTTTTAACTTGAATGTGGTAGTTAGTCAGTCAGACTAAGAAAAATCCATAGTAAGTAAGCAATATCACTACTAATAATGTAATGAAATAAATCATTTTTTCAGCTTTATTTTTTCATTATGCCATAACTAATTGCTGTCGTAATCTGTTCTTCTATGCATAAAACTTATACAAAACACTTCTGATGTTTCACATCAACCAGGCATCCCGTGACGGTTCAATTTTTTATGTATGATATTTTGTGTATGTTTTTTCAATTCATTATTATTATATTTTTTCTAAGTTATAAAATCTTTTCATAATACGAAATATATTTCTTACTGATTATACATATTTCTAACTCATCTTAACATTTAGACAAAACACAGCATATATTATTTATTTATATCTGCAATATTTTGTACTCCTTGCATCCTTTAACATTATTTGTCAATAAAAAAATGTCATAAGAATTCCCAAATACATCTGTAGCTATCGAATATGTAATCCTCTGTGGCATATTGTAAATAGAATGCCGTTCAAACAAAAGAACAATCGTGTGTCCTCTATAAATACCTTATATGGACATATGAATAAACAGTCTATTTTACGCACTCCGAATATTATTATTACACGATCCGTGTCAGTCTCAACTCATATAGTAGTGAACCCGAAGCTCTTATACATCTGTGATGTAGTATTTTTGCATACTATACCTTAATAAATGCGAGTAATTAATTAAAATAACAATTCTACATCATGAAATATGAATAAAAGCCTATTATTATAACAGATCTGCACTGAAAATAACCTAAAAATATTTTGAATGCATTCATAATAACGATAGTTCGTGGCTGTAGCCATAACATTGAGATGAGATTGCGGATTTCCGCGTAAGATGAACTTGTACTTGATGTGCATAATTATGAGTTTTATATCTGCAATTCAAATATTTCTATATTTCTATCCTAACTAGTGTTATAAATGTGAATGTGAGTCTGTTTATTCTTTCGCTGACATCGACCGCTTTTCTCGTCCTTGCTGACTACACCTTACGTTGGAATGCTTTTTCTAAACATTATTTTATTACCAGTTGTATCTATCTTAAACGTGACACAAACAACGAGCGTGTTATATCTGAATTACAAAAAAACATACCGTGTATTGAGACTTGTGCACGCGCTGCACTGTATTACGACGTTCTCTGTCATCGGCTTTCGTATAACACCGTTTTAAGTCAATGCACTACTGGCGTGGAAACATGAAATCAATACACATCTTTTTATATATAACTAGC
Source organism: Antheraea mylitta (assembly GCA_014332785.1). NCBI lineage: Eukaryota > Metazoa > Arthropoda > Insecta > Lepidoptera > Saturniidae > Antheraea > Antheraea mylitta. Next base: position 11,521,866 of record JACEII010000016.1, read on the forward strand.
GTGTATCGACTGCTTTGATATTGTGAAAATAGTTTTTTATTATTGAAAAAAAAACTACGTATTTCATTCATTTTTTAAATGTAGTTATCGTTATTTGAGAAAAAAAGTAATCAACTTGAAATTTCTTTGAGTATCCTGTCTTCGATGCATTGCCATTAACCAATCACTTTTCACGCTCGCAAACCCTTAGAATACTTATTAAATTGTATACCGACTGCTCAAGCATACCAAAAATTGTAAACGTAGCCTTGTTAATCTTAAAAGCCTTTATTCAGGAATAGGCTTGTCAAAACAAGTTCTACCGTTTTAAAAATTACTTCGGACAACTTGTTTTACTAATACGTATATCAATGTGTTGCGGCAGCTACAACTGTCAATCACGACGGGCAATTATTTCTAGAAAGCAAACCGATACAAAAAAAAAACATCAGCACAAACCCATTTGGTACCACTGTATCAACTACTAACACTATAGTTTCTTTTAGAACTCAGTGGGAATCGGCTCTTTAATAAAAGATTCGCCGATAGAGACGTACGTATATAATGATTTTACTGTCTTTGTTTCAATTCTTTTTTCAAATAATTACATTTTTAATCAATTAATACCGCGGAAGCATTTGCCACTGTCCTGTGTCACTCATTCAATCATTCAGTTAAACTATTCGCCCGATATCACTTATTCAATTAGTGTAACACTATTCTCATTCAGTTACTCATTTAGATTTAATTATAATCATTTGCTGTCAAAGAAAAATACGGTTTATTGCTGTTTTAAATTATTGTAAACCGCTTATACTTTTTCTTGTTATTCTTTGCTTATTATTAAAAACTTAAATAAAAAAATATTAGAATCAATTTATTTTCTTCTATCTTCATTTTAATTTCACTTATCAAATTATACAGGAAAAATTAATAAATTAGTAAATAGGACTTTACAAATCTAAGGAGTAATTTTTCATTATCATTGTGACTTCTTAATGTTATCGGTTCAAGGTAGCTGAGATGTGAAATGCATCAGAGCGAGAAGGAATTATATAAAATGTACTAGCGCAACAAGGATAGGTGGTCAGGGAGTTGAACATTTTTATGTAAGCGTAATCATCGGTTCATTTTATGCGTTTTTGTTTACATAGGTTTTATTATTTATTACCTTTATGAGTTACAACAGGTTTGCATAAAGTTAATTATCACGTTTTTTCTTGAGTACTGAAAAAAATCCCCAGTCAGGAGCACGGAACATGATTTAGATGACTGATTAAGTATTTATTATATATATTTATCAGAACATACTAACGGACAGATATCTTTTATTGTTAGGACATTCTCCAATATAATATATCCTGGGTAATGTTTTATTTTATTCTTAGCAACCAATCTTCAAGATTATTACTACAATTGTAAAGTAGGTAATAATATTACAAGTGTCTTGCGATAATTTCAATATTCCAACAAGATGGCGCCCCCTTGTTAGAACTGTTCAGGGAGTTTCTATGGCATCTCCGAATTTTTGCTCTGTGGTATTATTTTTTATCCACTTCAATTATTATGCACAATAACCGACCTATATTACGTAACATGCCATAAATATTACAAAACATAGAGTCACATAACACAAGATTATGAATAAAAATAAAAGCAACTACATGAGAGGCTAAGATCCAGCCAAAAATTCTAAGTAATGTTCGGATGAATTCTTAGAACTGGCGGATAAATATAACCTCAAATTTCTTAAAAGCTTCGAAATCAGGCGCAAAGTTTTGAAAGAGTTAATTAATGTGCAAGAAGAGAAAAGCTTCTAAAGGTGTACAAAAGTAAAGGATTTTGATAAATATTCATCATCTCTTCATTACAACTTAATTTCAAAGAAACGTTGGAAAAATGAAGGAAAGCTTTATAAACAAGTTTTGTACAATAGGACAAAGGAGAAAATGGTCTGAATCAAAACATCTGTTTTATGAAGTTATTTATATTAATATTTCTACTTCCACCACTTTTGTATAATAATACCACCATGCAACCGATTGAAACTGCAACCAAATATTAGTTTCCTATGGATTTGCCATTCGGATCTCAATTCTAGTAGTCACTTCAAGATATGTCTATATATCTATTTTTGTAGTGGTCGAGCCAAGCTGAAGCTATTATTGTTTTCAGCACGAATGGGTCGGCTCGTCCGGGGAAGCACCACCCTCTCACAGAAAACCGACGTGAAGTAACAGTGTTTGCATTGTTGCGTTTCGTTCGGTCAGTGAGAGAGCCGGAGACCCACCTACCTTCCCCTTCCCCTTCCTCCTTCTCTTCTTGTCCCCCCACCCTCCTCCCAAAAACAGGCTGGCAACGCACTTGTGACTCCCCTGATGTTGCAAGTGTCTATGGATGGTGGTGCCCACTTAACATCAGGTGACCCATCTGTTCGTTTGCCTCCTATAATATAAAAAAAACTGAGTTAAATTTGCAATTAACTTGATATTTTGCGTTCTTCAAGGTCGGCAATTCAACAGTGATGCTCTTGGTATTGCAGTTGTCTATAGGCGACGGTAACCATTTACCACCAGATGGGCCGCCAGCCTGTTTGCTGCCTTTTCGCATAGAAAAAATTTAAAACCCAATATGAAATCTACTTATAAGACTATAGTTTATAATTTCTTTAACTCTAATACTGCAATGAGAGTTCACCCGTTTTAATACAAAAAAAATCGAGGATGTCATAAGGACTGCCGAGAAAAGTGAAAACTTAAAACAACGGTATAACCGTGGTCCCATTTCAATTTCTAAAATTAGGAATACTGTGAATTATATACATTTCATAATTTATTTATTGATATTAGTGTGGTTTTCATATTTATTGGCACTCGGAGCAATAAATAGATACAGTATATGTATACAGTTTATTAATTAACCAAATATATGAATGAACTGCATAATATCAATACAAAATATTATATGTACGCAGACCGCTATATTACACGTCGCTAGTATGACGGAAGCACAATACGGACGGTCACATTAATGTTGAGGCGTGTATGCTTGGTACACATATACGTTTCAACAACTCATATATGTATGAATAGTTAGCTTAGGTCAGCTCAGATAGATCCCGAATTGCATGTATCATCAGGCAACAGCCCAAGCCGAGGTGTGCCGTGCACCCTTGAGCTGGTTGGCAAAATAAAATCGGCTGAGTGCTTTAAGTGCTCGCCTTAGTAGTCCGGTGAAGCTGTTAAGACCTTACTGGGTCAATAGCTTAGACATTTCGAAAAAAAAACGGACGGTCACACTTACTAGCATGTCATAACATGAAATCATTAGTATGTTCTGCCAAAGAAATACCGCTCAACCCGCCTACAGAAGTTTTCACTTCAATAAGATGTTCTTTCCAGAACTTAGATTTGTTTTCTAGCCTTGTTTTAAACGATTTAATGAAGCATTAGTAATTCCATATACAGCATGTAGCCAATAATCCGTTAAAATAACACGACGGTGACGGATAACCCACATAGAGCGGTCGTGTTAATAGTCTGGGGAACAAAGGCGGTCATTAGAGCTCGGATACCGCTGAAATGTCGCAAGTTGTGGAAACTTCACACGTTACTCGTGTAACCACGTCTCGTGTCTTAATATGGACGTAACACATATTTCATAACATTGATATTCTTTACGCGTCATCCACTGTGTTAATTTTTTAAAGAAATATAATAAATAAATATAAATTTGATAGTCGATACTTTGGGTTGTTTACTATATAAATCTTATGTTTAATCTTCATTTTATGTATACTGGAAAAAGATGGTTGCCTGTAACGTCGACTTAGGAACGATGATACTACGTGATAACGTTATAAGAAACAATGCTGGAAATTGCATACTTTTATTGAAATGAATTATTATCCCAAAGTTAACAAAAAAATTCACGTGTAGGTTGTGTGCTGCCGCTGTCTCTCTTCTACTCGGACGCAACGATCGATGGAGTGGACGGGAATAGATGCTTCATAAGACGAACGCTTAAGCCGATCGTGCCTTTATAACGCTGGCATTATACGCTCGGCTCAGGCGGAACGTGACAATGTATCATTATACATTTTCGCGCGTGCAGCCGGCGTTCATCGATTTATAAGACGTTATCACGTCAAAACATAAGCGCCGTACCGCTTGCCCGACTTCTCCATGGGAAGAAAATATAAGTGGGGCTTAAGACTTAAACGATTAAAAACAGCAATTGTACTAGCTCTCTCAAGCCTGCTGAAACATGTCAATGATCTTGATAATAGATTTTTACCTTAAAAATGGTAGCTAGTCTGAGGAGTATTAGTCAATTTACTTACCGACGCGCTATGTTTTCGTAAGGTTTTCCGGCATAAACAGCTCAGGATTTTAGAATTGAAATATACGGAGATTAATACCGTGAAATACTTTTTTTTTAATTATTTACATTATGAATTTATATATTACAATATAATTTATATTATATGTTATGAATTTGACCACAATCTCATGTATGGTCTAAGATGGTAAAAAGGCTAAGCTTAAAGAGGGCTAAGTCTCAACTGTAGCTGCCTGGAATACAGTTACAGGTACTTGGCGACAGATTTTCAAATTGAGGGTGATAATTAGTCAAGCGAATTTAGAAAAAGCCTAGCCCCCATGCTATGGTTTTATCACGATGTTTTTCTTCATCGAATGGTCCGACTCACTTGTAAGGATTCGAATCTATGTCCATTGACGCAGTGTTCGAACGTGCCATTTTCAACTAAGTGATTCACGCTTCAAGATATCTTTTAGAAGCTATACTGGTTCCAGAAAACAAATACCTTCATCCAAAATATTATACTATTCCAAGATCTGCAAATACTGAGGGATAAGATACTAACTAGAGTCGTATTTACACGACGAATTGATAACTGTAAATATTGGCTGATAAGGAAATTCTACGCTCGAAATATCAATCAAGTTCAAAATCAATCCAAATAGGAACCGGTATCTAAGTTAAGGTTTTGATAAAATTCAATGAATAATTAATAAAAACACTCAATATTCACACAGGAAACAGAAAGATTAAACTATACTATATTAACTGCAATTAATATGCCAGCAAATACTCAACGAAGTATACTCTTCAATGAACACTCTTCGTTTTGCCAGCCTACAATAGACCCACTACTGAATCAAAGAGATTTTTCTACTACAGTAGATACGAACATATTTAAGACACCCATCAAAAACACCAAAAAAATCAACTTATATTTATCAAACATAACGTGATATTACAAGGAAATTTCGCAGAATCGACTTCTCTTATAATGTTTTCTTTCATCTTTACCCGACTATAATACAATATTGCAATAAGCATATGTACCGGCGGTGGTCGTCTCACTCCACCCCCTTGCGAGGGCGGATGAGGATACTGTGTCGAGGCATTCTGCCTCTTTCAGTGGCCTTTCGTCGCGGCCCATGAACATGGGCCGGTCCTTGGGGCGCACATTCTGTGCTTTGTGGTGATGGGACGGGCTACCTCTTGGGTGGCCCGGCAATCTGTCGTGCCGTCATAGCCATCATTCATTTTTGCTGGTAGTCTTGTATGAGGGCGCGATATACTTTTTCAGCTTCGGGATTCCCGCGGCTTCGATCTAGGATGTCTTGTATGACATGTAGGATTCTCTATTTGCTTATTCCTTGCGGAGCGAGCGGCTGGGTCGTCTCGCGGCCGTGCTGGGCAGTTCTCGAATCGTTCGAGGGCATCTTAGAGGGCTGTAACGGGAAGCATAATTTGCGCCCGGTATCACCAGTCCGGGTTATGGTTCCCGCACGTCGGTTGCGCATTTCACTGCGATAGATTGGGCACCGCAGGGCGTCGTTTGCTGGGTGTGGTCCTTTGCAATTTGCGCAGGTGGCTGCTTCTTCGCGTGGGCGTTCGCATAGGTGCGCCGAGTGTGGTCTGCCGCACCTTACACAGGCGATCGGGCGGTGGCAGTGGTGCGAGGAGTGCCGAAATAGCTGGCACCGATGGCACTGTGCCGGTCCCCGCTTCCCACGCCATCCTTCAATTCTGACCTTCATCAGTAGCAACTCCTTGACTTCATAAATGGCCGGAAACAGGTCAGGCGTCTTCTTGAGGGCGCAGTGGTAGATGCACCCTAATCTTCCACGGCGTGCTTTAATCTCCCGGACGTATATCGGCTCAAAGCCTGACACAGAGTGCCAGAGATATCTCGTCGGGAGGAGTGCTCGTTGGGAGTCCGCGTATCGCGATCTTCAAGTGGCGTTCATTTGGGGGCGAGTAAGTAAACCAACTCACTCCTTGTTCCTCTAATGTGGAGACGTATTCCTTGGTTATTCTGTCTTCCTCGGGGTCCTGCGGGATAAAGCGCACCCCGTCTCCAAACGGGCGCGCGTTCGGCACGTGCCCCAGCAAGTCCACCAACCGTCGGAAGTGGGCAACCCAATTGGGTAGGCGTTCGACGACGATCGGCGGGTAGCGTTGCCGAGACGCCTTCGCGGCGGGTTCCTTAGGTGGCTGCTGCTCGGTATAGCTAGGCGCTGATTGGTCAACTTTCTTGGGCGGTGGTGCTGCGATCGACGTATACGCAGGTTGCGCGCGGGCAACCCATCGCGACGTAGATGGCGTAGGCGGCGCCATCGGGCGTTCTGAGGCGCTCTGCGGCGATGCGTTCGCGACTGATGCATAGGTGGGCTGCTCGCGGGCAGCCCTACGCGGCGTAGCTAGCGCTGGCTCGGGTGCGGACGCCTGCGCTGCTAGGGACGCGGTAGTGGGCGCACGCGGTTGCAGCGCGGAGTCTACTTGTTTACTTGGACGCGCAAGTACAGCGCCATCCAGCGGGTCATCCCCACCGACAGTGTCCCGGCTAAAATCAGCTGGGCGAGAGTGAGAATATCACTCTCGTACACATCTGCCGGTGTTGACGCCCCGCCGGTCGGCGTCTGACGCGCATCCGCGGGCTCCGCGCGAGGCACCGGCACGGGAGTGCGTAGTCCAGATGAGAAAGCTGGTGTCGTCGGGTGGGAATCCTCGGAGTCTGGAGGCAGGCTTGTGGTCGTCGATTTCGACGTGGAAGCGTCGATTTGGCCTCGAAAAGGGCCGGTCTTCTTTCCCGGATGGGAAGCGGCTGCTTTCTTGCGGTGCATCGTCGCGCAGGACTGGGTGAAAATCGGACGGAGCGACTCGCGGAGCTCAAAAGACGTCCTCGCGCGCGTGACTACGGAGCACTCCAAGCATATGTACACGAATTTGGAAGAATTTATTACTACCTTGAAACAATATATGTCGTGGTGGGGCGTTAGGGGTGGCGGTTGTGAAGGTATGTCATCAATCATAGATCACATCCCTTTGTCATTTAATCAATTAGTCACTGAAGACCAGTTAAGTATTCATAATACATTTTACCTTAAACAGCAGACACTACTGAATATAGTTATGTAGCTTTAGAGATGTGAACGGTTCGTCGCTTTACGCAAGTGTGATCCCTCTTGCCTTATAGATTTGCCTGGTATTTTATAGTAGGGCGTAATATTTATGACAGTATAAATATTCTTTAAAAGTTGAACGAGCATTTGCGCAGACCTATCCATTTCAAGACTCAAAACATGGTGACGCTACGGGCATAGTTGTCTGAAGGACACATCATCTGACCTGGTTCTACTAATGCAAGTGTTTTGGCAAACATGGAACAATGCTCTCATTATAAATGCATATTATGGTAATTAACAAGCGGTCTCGATTTAAAACGTTCTCTATTTAAGGGGAATTCCAGCTATGTGACATTTACATCAACGCAAATGGTGAAAACCACCAGTATTAATAGTAAAGGCTGTTACAATTTTTCTATTATAATAGCTTTTAGAACCACGTTTAAGTTCCTTCAAGCAATGATACTTATTTCAATCAAGAAGGCGCTACTTTTTGGAAATCCATCATTAATATTAGTGGACGAACCAAGTAACGCGTTTTTAATTATTTTTGTTTGGTTACTAATATTTAGCTCTTTCTTTTTCTTTATTTCTAGTGTCAGATTAACTATTTCAGTTTCACCTTGTATTTTTTTTGTTACAGTGAGACGTGGTAGCAGCCAATCGATTCCAGGCGAATGTGAAATATAACATCTACTAATATTTAGCAATAGTTCTTAGCCTTATGCCACATATATATAGTGGCCGAGAGGTTCTTAAAGAGCGATTATGTATATGGTTTTTTCGTCCTGCATCCGTTAAAAACAATTGTAAATTGATTTAATCTGTATGAAAATATATGTGATAAAAAAAATTTACACAGATAAATCCGTTTGAGTTTCTCGCCAAATCTTGATCACCGGGCTGTTTGTCCGAACCGGTGTTGCGTTTGTCATTCATAAGCACTTTCTTAGAGCCTAAATGGAATAAAGTATTATTAAATTTGATTTTATACATATGATTTCGAAGTGAACGTAGACGTATAACATCTGCTAGTTCAAAATAAAATACAGAAAAGCTTGTATAACAAACGTTTCACTGGATATATCTTAGATTGAAGTCGGATTTAGATCCGCATCAATATAAATACGTGTCTGAGTACAGTCCACGTTATTTATTCTAAACTCGTTCGTACTACGTACGCTACCGTTTGCTATTAAACTGCGTGAATGCCCGCCTTGATTGATATTTCGGACGCTTGGTCTATGGTATAAGTTACAAGCAATCATATTGTAATAAATCAATATCAAATTTATTTTTTCATATGACAATACTTTTTAGTTCCATTTTGTAATTATGTCTTTTTTTAAAATTCGGTATGACTTTTGAATGATATCTTCATTTAAGATGAAGTTATTGGAGTTTTAAGAAACCTGTACTTACAAAAGTACTTCACGTTCAGCGATATATGTTTTCTTGGCGTTAAAAAATTCTTTGTTGTACTGTTAAGTACATTGCATATTGTCTTACTTATAATGTGCACATCAGCACAGTTGAATTAAAATTATATTTATAAAATACTTAGATTGTCAATCGCATTCAAGTACTCAGTTAAGTTGATCAACAACATCATTGTAACGTATTAAATAAAATAATTGTGACCTAACAAACAATTATATTCCCATGAAGGGGCACCTTAAAAACATATATAAGGGAAGAACCTAGCTCCCCACCCCTACAAGTGAAGTACTATTGTTTTCTTCTCTGTACATAAAATATGCCGTTAGGATAAAAAGAACAATGCAAACGAAGTCACAGTTATCAGCTATTTTATATAAATACAAATGTAAATGCACGTTTGTTTTAAATCTCAAATTTCCAAAAGTTCTGCACGGATTGTCTTTGTATACTTTTTATTATGTAACGCCATCTATTAAACGTACAAGTAACACGTCCTATCTATATCACGAAGTTAATGTACACATAGCGAAGGTAATCACAGATAAAGTTACTTCCAAATGCATTTAATAAGAGTTTATGATGCATACCAAAATAATATATTTTACAATGCGGTTTGTCGCTATTGTCTCAACGCTTAGGCCACAATACTTACTCGCAGTCCGCTCGGAACACTTTCAAACTAAGTACCGTTGGGGAAACTTCACAGACCAATAAATAATCGACAAAAATATGATTCTCCTCTCTTAATTATTAATTTCGTGGTAACTAAACGGCAATTTATCACTTACTTTATGGTAAATATGGTATTTAAATGCAAAGGAGACTGTATTTACTAATAGCTTTCTTTATCTTTCTATTGATAATTGATTACTGTATTTTTTATTTAATTATGGAGTTCTCGATTTTTACTATCAGAGAATATTATTTGTGGTTCTATAATTTTAAATTAATTTCTTAACTATTCACGAGGGTGAAGACTAAGGTTTTTTACTATTGAATTAAATCATGCTTTCCAAGATCTTGTATCTTATAATAGAGCTCGAAAGACTCGTTGTTTAACAGGCGACAGCCCAAGCCGGGGAGTGCCGTGCACCGTTGAGTTAGTCGCCCAAACATTCCAAATCGGCTGAGTACCTTCAGCGCTCGCCTCAATAGTTCGGTGAAGCTTTAAAGACCTCTCCAGGTCAACAGCGTATTCATTTCGAAAAAAAAAGACGTATTTATTATTGAGTAACTAAGAGCTTCTTAAAAACTATCTAAGTATTACCGTAAGTCGTATGATGAGCTGCAAAATATTAATATTACATGTCCCTATGTTGCCCGTCGGTAGTCTAACGCAAAACATACAAGCTCAATATGGCCGCATGCTGACGTAGTATTTTATCATGCGAAATTACAATTTTAACTCCTGCCAAAAATACCGCTCAAAGCGTCTAAAAAAGTTTTTACTTCAAAAAATGTCTGATCTCTTCACGAGTTAAAAAAAGGACTCAAATGACGTTATAATCGCCTTTCAAACTCTTCGCTCCATTCCCCAAGATAAAAAATAAACAGAGCCTAGATCTTCTTACACCTTATATGGTATTCAAACTGCCATCAAGTAATAAGAGGTTGTTTTTTTTCTAAACTTCGCAAAAGGATCATTTGGAATTGGCAAAAGAAACGGAGAGAGGGTTGAACGCAATTTGATAAGATTCAGTACTCACTCCTATGACGTGTTGCATGAACGTAATGTTAAGTCACAAAAATTTGTTAGTCCTGATATAGCTATATATAAGTCAGAGTGAAAGTCATGGTTATTTCAAAAATATTTAGATGCAGGTAAGGGAGTCGTATTCAAAGTACGTTGAATGTCTTAAGATTAGCAATCACATGCTTGACATAATTATCTATACATATAATTATATTAAATTGTAGAGGAATAAGAGGTAGTTAGGTATGAATTATTTCGTATACGCGTCATGCCTCTAGCAGCGACACTTGTATAATATACTAAGTAATACAAATGCTTAAACCACGAATATTAACACTGTAGTCGTCACTCTTCGATAATACAATTAAAACCAAACGTCACGCCAACACTCGTATATTCTTAATAATTGGTTCGACCTTCGAATGGTACGGCTTTATTACATTAATTCCTCTTGTAACTTTGACCTTATATCGTGCATATTATATTTCATCTAATTTGATTAACATATACATAGTCTATATACATTTATTTGGTGACCAATATTCTAGTAGATTATTACTGCCATTGTCGAGTTGGTAATGATTACAAGTTTCTTGCGATCATTTCAATAAATTAACAAAATTGTGACCGTCTTGTTAAGACTTTCCAGGGAGTTTTAGTGGCGAATCAGAATCCATACTCCGTGGTATTATTTCCCATCCACTCCACTAGTGCACAACAACCGAACTCTATTATGTAAAACACCACCAATATTACAAAATACAGAATCGAATAACACAAGATCACGAATAGAATATAAAATCCACTACATGACATTCCAAGATCTCACCAAAAACTACGTCTTCTTCTTCTTTTTCTTGTTTTGGCTCCGTAGAAGCACTAGGTCAATGTTTGTTTCAATGGACGTATAGACAATAATATTAAAAGCGTCGTGTGACCATTTCAATATTCTAACAAAATGATGGATCCCTTGTTAGAACCTTCCAGGGAGTTTTTTGTGGCATCTCAGAATTTCATCCTCCGTGGTATTATTTTCCATTCAACTCACTTATGCACAATAAACTGACTAATATTACGTAAAACACCACGAAATTAACAAAATATAGAGTCACATAACACAAGATTATGAATAAAATGTATGACAACCTAAGATCCCGCCAAAGCTCCTTTAAAAAAAACCACGTCTATACATATATATTGTAGTAAACCCCTCGGTTGATTTTTGAAGACTCAGATCTCAATAGCAGATTATGTATTAAAATATCCAGCCTTTTTTTAATTACATAATATATTACTGTTCAAATATTTCAAATTTTATAAAGAATACGGTATTTTTTTTAACTTCGCTACCAACAGTCTATTAACCAATGCATCATTCGTTTGTATGGAGCTTAAACGCTTGTGAATTTGGACAGTCCAGTTGTAAACACTTTTGCTGAAATTACTCTAAGACTTTATATTTCTTTGCATAAACTTTATTTCTAAGAATATACTAAATCATTGTTTACTATATCTATATTAGTCATGCTATATCTTTAATAATTGTACCACTAAACATAATGTCATATAATAAATTAGCCTTCAAATCTATACTAATATTATAAAGCTGAAGAGTTTGTTTGTTTGTTTGTCTGGTTGAACGCGCTAATCTCAAGAACTACCGGTCCGATTTGAAAGTTTCTTTCAGTGTTAGATAGCTCATTTATCGAGGATGGCTATGGGCTACATACATATCATCACGATAAAACCAATAGGAGCGAAGCACTAATGAAGAATGTCTCAAAATCGGGCTATTTTGGAAGCTTCCGCTGCGTGTTAATGTCAGTATTATATGCGTTGCCATGGTAACGCGATAATATTCTGTCGAAAATTTTCATGGTTTATTTTGTGTTCCTATTCAAAAAGTTTATTCTACGTTAGTTTTGTTTACAATTTTTAATTATACGTGTTACGTTTATATCGCAAACATTTCTAAAGTTTATTTTGTGTTGCTATTCAAATACTTTAGTAGTAATTCGTCCAATAAGACAGTCGAAGGAATTAACCCATACTGCCAATTCTGAAGTTGTCAATATAGGTAGTTTTCTTCTATGTCCAAGTTAATGTAAAGGTATAAGCGCCAAATCCTCTATATAATATTTCATAAATTTTTATCTTTTTAATTTTCAAGACCACAGAATTCATGCTCCGAGATATTATTTTTCATTCATTTCACTTATGTACAATAAACGAATTATATTACATAAAACGTCACCAATTTAACACAATATAGAGACAAATAACACGAGATTATGAATAAAATATAAAATCCACTACATGACAGACTGAAATCACGCCAAAAACTTTATTCTACGTTAGTTTTGTTCCCAGTTTTTGACTTGTGATATATTACGTATTATAAAAGTAAAGTAAGTGTATTTTATATTAAAATAAATACTTTTTGATGAATAAATATATCTGTGATGCTACAAATATCAACATTTTTTTTTTAATTCTGTCGATATGTCTGTTTTTTTATTTGTTTTGGGTAATCTCCGAAACGGCTGGACCTATTAGAACAGTTTTTTTTTTCTTAGAAATGACTACGCTATTGACTTAGCAAGGTCTTAACAGCTTCACCGGACTATAAGTAATATTTGAACGGTAATTTTACGGGTAAATAACTAACTAATTAGCCATTTTATTTTAAGCTAGCGGGTTCAGCAGACGTTGCCCGCCCTGATAATAAGACAGACCATACCTAAACCTGCATTCTGTATGCATGTATGCATTCTATAGTTTTTGATCTTATTGCGAACAGACATATAGACAGTCATGGAACAGGACTTTTTTTTACACTATGTAGTGATGAACTGTTATTCGTGCAGTCGTCTGTGTGAAATTAATCAAAAATATGTTGTTCACTGTAAATATGCGCGTGTGACGTGCGCTGTACTGGAGACTCCAAGAATAAATATAATTGAAAGTCATATGTTTATATGTGATTTAAATTATAGCTAGGTATATTAATAACTTGATTATATCAAAAATATAGACATATTATATCTATATAATAAAAGATTTAACACATATTATTCGATAATGTATAGCTTAATATTTTCATTACTTTCTTATATAGTGTAAGTGAGCACTATGTATAGATAGTAGTTTACAACTCCAGCTATGTGGCTTATGATAAATCCCATCCCATTCGATACACTATTAGTATTTACATATATAATGTACACGTTACCTGTTACAGTAGATGATGTGCGTGTGATACAAATATTTTTGAAAGAGTATTATTGTAATTTACACTAGATGTGTGATCACAATTTTAAATTTTTTAATATATTAAAAAAAACGCGTGCATAGCCGCGGGTAACAGCTAGTGTTATTTATAATGTAGTACAGTGCCCTGCTTTTGATTTGGCATGTATGTCGGAGAGAAGAACGAGGTATCTAGCTAAATTCGATTTCATATAGCATCATTGTCTATCATAATTAATGAGATGTGTGATTTAGTACGCTTTACTGAACAAGCTGATCGAAATCGGACTTCTCACTCTTCCCGACGTGCCAAATCAAAACCCGGGTAGTGTAATCATATTGACTGGATAATAAATATAATGTAATCAAAGGAATTTTTTACTCTTAAAACAATTTCATATAAAAGCTCTAATTATTGATTGTTTTTTATGTTTACGATAATGCAAACACGATTTATTCACACAGCATGATGTTAAAAATCTATTCTTTACCATAGTATAGAACTATTATAATAATTTCATGCAACGTCATGCTTTCTACTTTTAATTGTAATTTTTTTAATGCTTCTGTATGTAATCGTACATTCACATCTATTTACGTCGAAAAGTTACATGCTTGTTATAAGAATGTAATAAGTATTTTTTTTGTTTATCTCTACCGACGTACGACAAGACAATCTAATTTTATTTTAATTATGATATGAAAATGAAATTTAAAAGTTACACAAATTGCAAGATGTAATACATAACATTGCCGTGTTCATAGTGTAACAACGTTTATGCTGCGAGTCTGGCGCAGTACTGTAATAGTCCCTTATAGCGTGAAGGTTGAACGACCTCGTACTATATTGGGACGAGGATATCTATAGGACACGTCCGTTACAGGCATCCAAATGATCATCTATAAAAAACTATAATACAAGACAACATTTAAAGTCATTCAGTAAGCTAACAATTACACTATGAATACATAGATGGCTATAAAAAGGTCACTCGTATTGTATAAATCTGAAGAAAATTAAATCCTATCGACTTTATAGGCGGTTCTTCTCAGTGACTGGGTTGTTTTTCTTAACCCGTGGTAGTTTTGACGTTCATAAGAGCCTGATTAAGCTCTAAATTTAATAAAGTATTTTTGATTTTCGAATCTTTTAACAACATAGACCTTATGCCTCTAATCAACAAATAACCTTTGACTATAATCTCCTCCAATATTTACCTACCTCAATTTTTATGCCGAGCTTAGGGCTTGCGATTGATATAGCCTAGAATTTAATACAAAACAATTTAAAAATATGATTATAGGATTATTTTCATTACATAATATAAAACAAAATCTGTCCACGACTGTCTGTCTGTCTGTTCGCGATAAAGTCAAAAACTATTGAAAGGATTTTCATGGGGTTTTCACCAATAGGTAAAGTGTTTCATGAGGAAGATTTTGGTATATAATTTGTATTTATACTAAGGACAGAACAATGTCTGCCGGGCCCGCTAAATGAATATAATACGTATTTATACCTAAATTTGTGATCTGTGCACATATTCAGAATGATCAAAAACTTTTACCGCGGACTGTAACATGTTATGCATATTCCAAATGAAACCTATAAATACTGTCGCCATTGAATCCCCAGCGCATTAACTAAGTACTAGTTAATCCATTTGGTTCATAACCATTACCTCGAGCATACATTACTATATAAGTACCCTGTTAATGTTATATAGGTAGAACTGCCTATACATTTCAATATGCCAAACCGAACATATGAGTCATATACCTAAGAGGATTCGTTTTCGTTTCCATTTTAACGTACACCAGATCACTTAAATCCTTGAAATCCATATAATATGGTCCATATTTGTACCTAAATGTATATTCAAAGCGGACATAAAGTTTGGCGAGGACTATACTCATAAGTAATTAAATTTTCCAGGTACTTAAGATGCCAATCCTAGAAGTAGATCTGAGTCTCTAATAAATTTGGTGATTTACAACCGTCATAAATTCTAGGCGAAAGATTTTAAAGCAGTGATTGGACAGGCGAACTGTCGAAACAACACGATTTCTCCATCACCGTAAGGACAATTCAGTTGTAAATATTCAAGTCTCTATTGAATTAGGTGATTGAGTTACCTCGCTCGCCCACACAAAGGGTAGGCAGAGACGGCCACCGCGAATTAGGTGATAATCGTGTACGCTGTCATTCAGTCATCGATTAATATAAGTAATCCTTAAGCAACAGACTAGCATGATCACATATTTCATAGTGCGTATAACATGTGAAGTATCAACATACTATTTTAAAAAATATGCATGAGTGTGTCAAATTTGTGATATGGTAATACTCCTAAAAAAATGTCTTCTATCTATCCCAAAACTCTTAAGTCTGGGCTGCTAATGAGATTTGTCTAATTACTACATATTTTTGATTTTTGTAAAATTTGAAATCAACAAGAGATTTAAAAACTGCAGAAGTTCAAATTTCGTTACCAGACCAGATTCAAAAGTTGAGGAATGGTATAAATAAAATATGAAGAAGAAAGTGTAGAACTTAACTCAATGTCTGCCGGAGACGAGGAACGGTCACGTAATAAAAAATCAAAAATACTTTATGCAATTTATGCCCTTAGAAGCACTAATGAACGTCAAAGCCAGCATCAAATCGGAAAACATCCCAGTTATAAAGAAGAACTGACAAGAAACCCGATATGGTTTATCTTTTCATGATACATATTTTTACAAATATACATTCGTTATTGGAGGATGTATAAAGAAGGGCGTCATTTCCTGAAGTCACCATCGTTCTCATATTGATCCACCCTAGATAATTAGGCATTAAAACCCGGGTGACCTGGCGCTTGATTTCACAATCCGGTAAATCGGTAATTTGCTCTGGGACTCTGTTATAAATCCTAACACTCTTATCATTATCCCTATCCTATATCTTGCATTCGATTTAATTAATAAATTCAATAAAATTCATGCTAACAGAGTTACCTTAACATTAAAGCGTCACATACTACTCTACACAACTCTTATTAATAGCAAACACTCAAGCACACAAACTCACACTACGAATGATGCCACAAGCAGACACTGATATACGATACAAATAAAACCAAACATCGTTCATCCAACTTCAGAAGATCCACTTTAGTCCGAGTCTTAGTAGTTAATGGCATCAACTTAAAATACTTTACGACTAAAATAGATGATGCGACTACAGTTTTGAACTAAATAAACGAAATACTACCAGTCGAATGGATAATATATACAAACCTATTCCTCGCTTTATAATAATTACCATGAAGTAATTTTAACAAAATAAAACAGACTTAGAAAAAATTACTGTAAAAGATGCACCAAATTCTCTTTGCACATAGTTAGTTTTTGTTTCTTATTTCTTCAGACTCGTGGTTTATACTTTTTTCTACTTCCATTTAATAAAATCATTTTAAATTTGAGCAACAGCGCTAACTGCCTTTATAACGGCTTTGTTATCTCCTTTTATAACCATCTTTCATTTATAATCCACAATGTCCCGTGCCGGAGCGTCAATGGCTCGATGTATGAAACTACTAATTGCGTTGTTAGTCACGTCGGTATAGTAGACACAGATTTGGTTGGACAATGGTTAGGTTATCTATCAGTCCTAGATTGTCATGAATCTACCAATATTTCAAACAATATACATTTCCTCTTCAATTTTGATGAGTTCCCGGTTTAATTCGAAATCTAAGGTCCAGTGTTAATGAAATTAAAATGGGACCCAAATGGTGGTCCCTTGAATATATTACCTTTTGTAATTAAAAAATGATGTATTCAATCTAGATCAGATCAAATCGATTTGGTACTACCAATAATAGAACAGACTTTGTTGACAATATACCTGAAAACTACATAGAAGGATCACATACAAAATATTATATTACTTTTGTTGAAGTAAATGTATTCATATCATGGGAAGTAGAGGGCTTCTTAGCGTTTATTTAACTATTTGCCTCGCATGTAAAAGTTAAAATTTTAAAACACATCATTAGTGCATTTAAATTCTTGTATTCAATAGTCACTGGCCTTTTAAAGTTAATTCGAGATATCGTTAACCGTATCTTCACTTAACAAGATGTTAAAGTATTCTCAAAGTTACACTGAATAATTCTTTGCTGGAGTTTTTAGCTTCCGGTATCTACCGGACAAAAGAAAGAATTATTGAAATCTCCACTAGACACATTAATTTCGTAAGTTGATTTTTTTTTTTTGTAACAAATGAACCTGAGTCTTGTATTTGATTGAAGAAAGAAACGCCACTTTGCGGATATCCATCATTAAATATTATAGTAGACGCTACTTTCCACTTCCGTCTGAAATTGATGAACACCACTACGTCTAAACGTGTTTCGCTCTTCCACGGAGCATCTTCAGATCGATGTTGACTCTTCCGATACGAGCGGCCGGTAGCGGTCCACTATAATACTACATCTTGTAATCTTAAAGACTATAGCTAAAATACAAGCACTGTTTTTTTTTTCGAAATGACTACGCTATCGACCCAGCAAGGTCTTAACAGCTTCACCGGACTACTAAGGAGAGCGCTTAAGGCACTCAGCCGATTTTATTTCGGCAACCAGCTCAAGGGTGCACGGCACACCTCGGCTTGGCTGTTGCCTGTTGCATGCAAAATCGCGACCTATCTTAGCTAACCTAGCTAACTATTCATATATATATGAGTTGTTGAAACGTATATGTTAACCAAGCATACACGCCTCGACAACTGCTCCATATATTTATAATCGGAAAATTGAGAGTTTTTCAGTTCGATAAGGGAAAAAAAGTAAACCCTTCCACTTTCATGTGTAAGCGTGTAGACGTGCACGCGTGTGGGGATGATCGTGTAATGTTGTAGCAGTGATGTATATTTGTGTGTCACCGTATCGCGCAAGCATCGCACTCAAGGGCTCCCTACCGAGGGATCGAACCTAGGCTTGAGCCGCTGCCGTGGGAGGCCTAATCGGGTACACAAGCATTGATAGAACTATTATGATTGGTAAAGAAAATAAATTATAACCACCAGAACCATAGACAAAAGCCAATAAAACAATATTTGTTTGTTTAGATTCAGAACATCAAAGTTTGCGATTTATTTGCCTCGAGACGTATCTATACTGTTATATCAATATTGTAAAGCTGAATACTATTTTGCTTAACACGTTCACGCCGGCGCGTACCAGCGGTGGCCCGCACTAGACTGTAGAATAATGAGAATTTAACAATTATTTATTAAAAATAGCACAATCGAATACGTACCACCGGTGGTACGGACCGCCACAAAAGACAGTCTAGTGCGGGCCACCGGTGGTACGCGCCGGCGTGAACGTGTTAAACACGCTGATCTCAGGAACTACTGGTCCGATTTGAAAATTCTTTCAGTGTTAGCTCATTTATAGAGGAAGGCTACATTATCAATGGAAGCGAAGCATCAATGAAGCATGATAGCATTAGCCCAAAGTAACTATTCCACGCAGACGAAGTCGCAGGCGAAAGATCTATTAATACATCTATATCGTTAAACGTGAAGACCGCGACGAATTATTAAATTACTTAAATGCAAAACGAAACCAAGTGCAATATTCGATTTAGACATTAAAATTTGACGGACAGATTAATGTGTCTTAGGAAAATCGTGACCTGAATGGCTTGTGGTTAATTACTAAATATTCTTTGGAATGCGAACCCGTTAGGTTATTAATATTTAATGAAGCAATTTAAACATGATTTATTGTAATTATGTGCTTGACATTTTACATACAAAATCAGTACAGGCCTTACAATTAGCAATGAAAGATCAAAGGTTGTATAAATTCAACGCGTAACACTTTTAATATCACAAAGAAGTTATGAACACCGCGTCGTTTGGCGTAGGTTCCAATGCTTAGTAATTATGTTGAGCTTTAAGTGAAGAAAAACATCCTAATAAAACTATAGTATGGTGATAGGGCTTATTCTAATCCCGCCTGGCTAGCTAGCACCCTCAAGGTGAAAATCTATCACCAAGCAACTATAGGTTGTATATGTTATGGATTATGGTATAATTTAGGATAAATGTTATTAGCAACTTGGACAACATCGTCATTAAGATTAAATGAGGTTGCGGTCAAGCGTTAACACCTATAGTGTAAAGAAACTAATAATTTTGGCAACAATAAGTATAACAACTAATTTTCATATTATCCTTTTTTATGTATCATAGGAGGTAAACGAACATGCGGGTCACCTGATGTTAAGTGATCACCGCCATCCATAAACACTAGTAACACCAAGGATGTCGTTAGTACCTTGCCTGTCTGTGTTTAGGGGAATGGTGGAAAAATGGAGAGGAGAGGAGCGAAGAGAGAAGGTGGGCCTCCGGCACTCTCATTGACCGAAAGAAACACAAAAATGTAAGCACTGTTACTTCACGTCAGTTTTATGTGTGAGAGTGTTACTACCCCGGAGCGAGCCGACCTACTCACGCTGAAACCAGTAATAGCTTTAGCGTGGCTCTACCACCTACAAAATCCTATTAATATAAACATAATATTGATTTCAATTGCAGTATATCCCCTTTCTATTCAGTATTTTCTATAAGACGATTATATACCTTTATTTGATCTTTCTTAATAAATCTGATTAGTGCAATAATATCTATATATACCGTGATTTTCGACATCTACAAGAACTCTTAAAGTTGTAAGATTTGAAAAGTAGTTTCTTGAATAAGAAATATAGATTCTTGTATTAGACTCCATCACGACTACTTGTATATTTGCCATGTTGTTCCAAAATTGGTCAGCATATCTAAAGTCTTCCACCAAAGTATATGTGATGGCAGCAATTCCCATCATATCCATCTATAGATCACTTCAGCGCAGTAATAACATATTCTTAGACTAAACTTTACCTGACATCAGTAAAAGTATTGCAAAATGTGATCCATTATGAAATCTGTCGATTTTGTATCAACTCAAGGACTGAGTGTCGCAAATTATGCAAAAAATATAGTCCACTTTTGCATAATGTTTTGATAATTACAATATATGTCAAACACATAAATGGCACCCAATCCATCAACACCTAATGTCATATGCTGGCATTATCTTGACCTTGACCTAATATTTTATGTTCTCCAGGAAATAGGAAGATGTCGGACTGTTAAATTAATAGATGATACGAAATCCGATATCGAAATTTATTTTTTCACTACTTGATCTTTTTAATGACAAATTATCATACCCAGTTGAGAAGTATAGGTAGTTAGCTTCAAACGCAGTAAAAAAATATGCTTGTTTATTTTTCCATGTATGAATAGTAAATGCAGCGTTAACTAGCATTTATATTTATCTCTACATATTACAAAACAAAGTCCTCTGCCACGTCTGTCTGTCTGTCTGTTTGCGACATACTCAAAAATTAATAAACGTATTTTATGCAGTTTTCTCCAGTAGATAAAGTGATGCATGGGACAGTTATAGGTATATAATTTGACAAAGTTTTTTTATCAGGACGGCATAACGTCCACCAGGTCCGCTAACTGACAATACCTTCACTAGAAGCAAATGGTACTAACGTAAGATTAACAATCTTACAGAAATTCCTATAAATTCCATGATGAATTGACGTACCACAACGTAGCGGCATTGGTCCAAATCTTTGCTTAATATGATTATTAAATCGTATATTATCTATACTAATATTATAAAGAGGTAAAGTTTGTGAGTTTGTGACGCTGTAGGGGGTAATCTCAGGAACTACTTGTCTGATTTGAAAGGCTATATATCACCACGTTAAAGCCAATAGGAGCGGAGCCCCAATGAAGAATGTTTAAAAATCGGGTTTATTTTTCCTCTTGAGAACTTCCGCTGCGTGTTAGCGTTTGCCCAAAGTATATATTCCACGCGAACGAAGTCGCTGGCAGAGGCTAGTCCCTAATAAGGCTCTTAGAGTCTTAGACTATAAGAATATCTTAAGACAAAGTTAGTGGAAACTATAAACTGTCGTCATTTCTGGCAAGAATCGTACGTTAAGAGTTTTTTGATAGCCAAATATATTTTTACTATAATACTTTGACGGAGATTTTACACGTGTAGTATCGTAGCTGTTTTACTTTTAAATACGACAGTACCACACATCAAATTTGGTTTAATATTTAAAACGTTATGTGCCACGTGTACCATCGGTGGTACAAGTTTAAACTTGATCCTTAGGCCACGTGTACCACAGGTGGTACGCGATTTGCTAACTATCGAAAACGAAACAATTGCTTATGTCATGTTTTGTATGATGTTCTAACATAATATTGTATAATATTACGTGATGTAGTGCGGTGAAGTTGTAAAGGCCTATCAGGACAATAGCGTAGATTGTTCCAAAAAAAAAGTATGATGATACATATATATTTTTGTTAAAATATCAAATGGTCTTAAAGATATTAATGCCATTTAGCTTGACACGGAACGTTTTAAGGGTCACAACATTTTGATACACGATTATATGCGATTTACTTTGTCTCTTTTCTAATATTTATACAATTATAAATCAAACATGAATTATCCTACTTAGAGTCTAATAGTAAACAGTTAATTCGTTTGACGTGGAAGTGGGTCGATGGAGTTTATTGGAGCGATAAATCTGGACAATTTAACGGTTCGATGCTCGCTCACATGCAATTCATTCAAAGCTTGTTCCTAAACAATTCACGTTTCCGACGCATTCAGTATTTTATATGGGACTGTGCACTTTACATCATCGTTTGAAAATAGTACATCCTGTACCTCGAACATTATATTATAACATTATAACTAGATCCTGCCCCCGACTTCTTCCGCGTGGAATACTTTTACATACGCTTAAAAATAACTCGATTTTGAAATGGTCCTCATTAGTGCTCCGGTCCTATTGATATTAGCGAGTGATGAATTAGCTTGCCTCGATAAATGAGCTATCTAACACTGAATTTTTTTTCACATAGTAGTTCCTGAGACTAGCGCATTCAAACAAATAATCTCTTCAGCTTTGTAATAGTAGTATCATTTGTAATAATAGACAGTATACTCTAAAAAGGACGAACCGGCAGTATCTGTTACCCTAAAAGTCCGGTTAAATGTAAGCAGAATTTTTCAAATTTCAAACCGCCTCTTCTCCCTGGTCAGCAAAAGTAAGCAATACTCTTACCCCCAATGGTTATGTGAACATTTATATAAGTATTTATTATCTGTTTTAGATTCCTTATTGATTCATGGACAGCAATTAGATAGTATAGCAATAAGGAATTTATAGTCTATAGAGGAATTAGCTAATAGTGATTCGCTATTAGGGCTATGGTAGCACGCGTCTTACACATCAGATCCATACATCCAGATCCCCCAACCATCATGTTATAAAAAATAAGCAAATCAAAAACCCCTGTCCTCTTTATTTCTTACATAATACTTGAATTATGTAGACCGATGAAGCCGTGAAGGCCTAGTGAGGCCAATAGTGTAGACAGTTCGAGAAAAAAAAAACTTGAATTACACTACAAGAATAATCATAGTTAAATCCGTGGCCTTTTTAAATAAAGACCTCGCACTTTATCAGCCAATACATTTAGAGCATAACAAAAAAGCAAAAAAGATATGCTTTCACTATAATACAAATGAATAAATAATCAGCAGAGATAAAGCCTTACAGGTAACATGTTCTTCAATAATAACTTGATGCGTACAGAAGCATTTAAACAAGCAATGCTCAAATTCTCTAGCATTTCGCCTTTCCGCATTAATGTACATCAACTAACAGTATGTATGACAAGTAGCTGCCATCAACTGATTTACAAAAGTCTTTGTACACGCACGTTCTGAAAATAATAATATCTTTCATAAACCAACATTGCCGTTAAATGTTAGTGCATAGAAAAATAAACAAAAACAGTCAATAACAAATTCAAATACATCTGCTGCAACGGTTTACAAAACCGTTAACGGTTTTAAAAATAGATTGAAAATAAACAACCATTCAGTTCATCGGGTCAGTGGTAATAGTTCCATTTCTTAGTAAAAGCGTTTCGGTAGCATCAACATTCATTCAAATACTAGCACAGAAAATTCCAAGGCAAATTAGCAGTTTACATTTCGTGCAGTTTATTAATTTCAACACAGTAAAAGATAGTCTTAAGAAAGATAAGTCTTCGAAGTACTTGATATTGTTGTGGTCACTAAATGTGGGATCGCCGAGTAGTCGCAGACGGTTGCAGGAGATTGGAGAGAGTTGGACACACGATACGATTAATTCCTCGTGATTTATTTACAAAATTGTGTCATTAAAATACAAAAATAAGGTACAATTATCAGTAGTATATATGTACATTAGGATTAAGAATTAAGGCAACCTTTTCATAACATCACGAAGATATACGCGTAATAATCATCACGTCAGCCCAGTTCTATGTTTTTCCATATACTTGAAGGACATGTCTCAGATTCAAGTTTCCTCAAGATGTTTTCCTTCACCGCCAGCCGATACTGTTACCAACATAAATTAGTAAATGTACGCGAATTCCGAAAATTCGTTGGTACATTCTAAGGTTCAAACCTGCGGACATCGGATAAATATTCCACCGAAACATTTTTTTTTTTTCGAAATGTCTACGCTATTGATCCAGCAAGGTCTTAACAGCTTCACCGGACTACTAAGGCGAGCGCTTAAGGCACTCAGCCGATTTCATTATGGCAACCAGCTCAAGGGTGCACGGCACACCTCGGCTTGGCTGTTGCCTGTTGCATGCAAAATCGCGACCTATCTCAGCTAGCCTAGCTAACTATTCATATGTGTATGAGTTGTTGAAACGTATATGTGTACCAAGCATACACGCCTCAACAACTCCTACATATATTTATTATCGGAAAATTGAGAGTTCCTCAGTTCGATAAGGGAAAAAAGTAAACCCTTCCACTTTCATGTGTACGCGTGTAGGCGTGCACGTGTGTGGGGGTGATCGTGTAGTGTTGTAGCAGTGATGTATATTTGTGTGTCACCGTATCGCGCAAGCAACGCACTCAAGGGCTCCCTACCGAGGGATCAAACCTAAACCAAACCTTGAGCCGCTGCCGTGGAAGGCCTAATCGGGTAACCACCACCGAAACAATCATTAAACCACCTAGACTTTTATCAAGCAGCAGCTGTGCCCGTGACTTCGGTCGCGTGGAATCTTATGTAAACAACAGTGACCAGTAAATTCACCTGAATGTTATTAAGTTTACTTAACTATTTTTCTCTCGTACTTAAAATGCGTCATCATTAAAATATAATAACTTTTGATAGACCAAACCGGTTATAATGAAATAAAGACTAAATATTACTGTAAGATATACTTTATGATTTTCTTGAATAGGTGTTATCATGAACCCAGTACTTTAGTAGTGATACCTGATCAAACAAATAGACAGACAGCCAATTCTAAAAATGATTGAGATATGTCTTATGGCTTATACCTAGACCACCAACAACAATTTAAATAATTACAAAGCTTTGAAAAGTCCAGACACGATCGGCGTTATTACAAAAAAGTTAAACACGTGTTGAACGCTTGCTATAAAAGGGTTACGTTTTAGATGGACCGCGCTCGCGGAATGTTTCGCCATCTTGCTTATCTGTTGTCTCGCTTTGGTTACATTAGGTTGGACTTGCCAAAAAAGGATAACGCGAACTTACCTCGGCCGAGCCCGGTGCATTTCGTATGAAACCTTTTTTAAACTAAGTATTTAACTTTTTTGTAATAACACCGGATAGGTTTACATTCTTATTATATGTATGGATTTATCAAGAATTCCTATGTATTATGTACGTCCCAACTGACGCATGTAATGTATAAACAAGGATATGTAGTTATTAAATCGAATAGATCGCATAGCCGTATAAGGGTGCATGTCGAATCCCAATGCAGTGGTTCTGTTACTGCGTGTGACGCGTGCCTTGTGTTTACAATTAAAATAGTATATATGCCTCTCACGTCGTACCTACACTAAATTAGTACGTGTAATTAATACCTCACCATATATCTAGATTGTTTTTTAACACAGTCATTCAATGAAAATAGTTTGTTAATAAATGTGTACGACGGAAATGTCCTCAAGGAAAAATGGTAGACCTATTATTTATTTTAATATGTAAAACTTTAGCAATGTTTGTCCGTGTCATAAATTCTTTTGTTTATAAAGAAACAACTCACACGTCGCCTTTTTAAAAATGATTACACCATTTCAGGAACCTTCATGGGCGACCCAATAAGGATTATCTCGTTTTTTATATACTGTATTATTATTAGAAGCTAGCTGTGCCCGCGGATCTCCGCGTAGGACCTACTTAAAAAAATATTGATTAATAAAATCATCTGAATGTATTAGGTCCTTTTACTTATCTACTTTTATATGATACTTAAGTCGCGTCGTCATTAAAATTACAGTAACTTGTAATAGAGTGAAACTTTTGTTTTTCGAACTGACTACGCTATTGACCTAGCAAGGTCTTAACAGCTTCACCGGACTACTAGAGTGAACCGATTTCAATAAAACTAAGACTAAATGTTACTCGAAGATTTGCTTTATGGTTTTCTTCATAACTAGGTTTTATAATGAACACGGTATTTTAGCAGTGATGCATGTTAAAACAAACACACAGACAGACAGAGAGACATTTCTAAAAATGATTGAAATGTCTTTTATAACTTATTCTAGGACAATCTTGGAAAAATCTAAAAAGTACAGACCGGTATATAATTTACGAATGTGTTTGTAACCCCTAGAACTTTCTGGAATCCCATTCAAATAATGATTTCTCTGATAAAAAGTCACGTTTGAGGACGACGGCTAAAGGCAATTATTTTATTGTTACAAATCGTTTCAAAGCATTTTCCCGTGCTCCAAACAGCCAGTTATAAAGTCCACGATTTGTGAATGTATGTTCCATCTCTTTCTTTGTAATTGTAATAAATGAGACAGCGTGCTGACTCATTGCAAACGTCCGTATATGTGTCGTTGGCATTTACAAATGGCGGATAACGGTATTATGTTGCATAAAACCAAGAAACACAAGAATTACGTAAGAATAGAGAGAAATTTAATCCTAATAAATGTATAGACCATCACATTATTAGTACATTAGAAGCTTTCTATACAAAACGCTTTATAATTATTTACACACGATCCGTATTCCCGCGGCTTTGTTCGCAAATTGTTTTTTTTTACGATAATTCCATGATTAACTTTGATTAATTGTAAGTAGTGTACCTGTGAAAATCTCGTTAAAATCGGCTATTTCGGAAACAAACCGGAACAAATAACAGACGTTCTATATTTCTTTTTGACTCGTATTTGTTTTTATAATTCATTAGTAAGCATTTAAATACCACATTAATTTACGAGATGGCGCTAAAACACAAGTTTAAGTTATTAAGTTAAATGAAATTTGAAATTGGGGTTTTTTTCATGGAATACACCAATAAACTTATAAATCGAAGACCTATGTAATTTGATCCAAATCGTTAGAGCTCTTTCCGAGATACACGGAACAAATTTATATATACTTAATAATTTAACATTGTGTTCAAGATAATTAGTCAATATGTTTTAGTTTGTTGTTAAGAGATGGCGCGACAGTACAGTTAGCTCGCGCTTTCATAAGGTCGTGTCTTTTAACGACATACAGCTGTCGATCGGACATTATTCAATTAGCCAGGTGCCCCCAAATAAACAATTGTCCTCTTGTCTGCTCGTTCTCTAAGTCGCTGTCTTTGTCGTTTCGTTCATTGTGGTGGTGTTGGTTGAAAAGGTATCGGTCGACAAAATTTCCGTAAGCACATTGTTTATATAAAAATATGAAAAAAATATGAAATTAAAATTCATAGGATTATTTCCAATAACAAGTTTTAGTACTCATCTAACGATATTTTGAGAAAAGAAACATTAAGGTTTTCTTGTAAACGATTTTCGTGTAACCGCTTCTATGAATGCGGCTTGTTTTACTATGAAAACGTCTCAATTGTGAACAACTTTTATGTCTAGGAAGAATGCCTTTATGTCTATTATCTTGTTGATTTCCTTACCCTCATATTAGGGCTGTTGATATTTTTAAAAATATCGGCTTTTCGATATATCGATATTTATGAAAATATCAATATCGGACCTCGATATATTGGAAAAAAATATCGATATTTCGATATATCGGCTATGTTAAAAAAATGTAATTTAGCTTAACATTGATTTACAGTTTTTAATCCAGTATATTTGTACAGTTTATCCCATATATGTTTTAAAATATAACAGTACAGTTCTAAGAGCCACAAACGTCATTCAATCATATTGATAATCGTCATCATTATTGTTTTATCTAAATAAGATAATTATGTGTACCAATATTTTTAGTCCATCAGTTACCAAGTTTTTTAAATAGTGGTAGTCTACTAGTTTCACTAGTAGAATAACATTTCGATGTCTGCTGGTTCGAACCCCGGTGTGTAATAATGAATTTTACAAAATTCGCGTACACTTACTAATTTAAATTGGTAACAGTATCGTCTGACGGTCAAGGAAAACCCCGTGAGAAAACCTGAGCTTGAGAAATGCTCTGGTAGTATTACTATATGTGAGAAAACGTACAATTGTGATTTTCTCAGAGTTTGAAATTGCCAATACGCCGTGGGCTAGTGTGGTGATTATGTCCGTACCTTCTTTCAGGAAAAGGTCTGTAGCCCTGCAGTGGCTCTCTTACAGGCTGATGGTAATGAATATTTTGCAGCAAGAGATTTTTAAAATACTATTTGCTTCATACGTTCAGCTGTTTCACTAGGTACTACGATTACTACGAGCCTGCTTCATATTCATTGATTCAAAACGTGGCAGTGTAGACAATAACGGAAGGAATAGGATAAATGCAGGATGTACTAAATGGAGAAAGATGTTCAGGTTATGCGATCCACGAACGCCCTTGAAACTCACGGGGAAGGCGTATAAAATTGTTATAAGACAGTCATACTGCATGCATCTGAGTGCTAGGTTACAAAAGAAACGTATGAGAAAAAACTGTACGCGGCAGAGCTGCGATTGTTAAGATGTATGGTGTAACTAGAAGTGATAGAATAAAAACGTATCAGATAAAGATTGAAAACATCACCAGTGACAGACAAGTTGAGAAATAATAGGTTAGCATGATACAGGCATGTCATAAAGAGAGATGAAAGACTTATAACTAGAATAGTTTTAAAGTATGGATAAAGTATGTAAAAATAACATATGTAATAGGTGTGAATTCTGAGATTATATCTGACTGAGGAGACTGGAAAAGAAAAACATAATGTATCGAGTCAACCTAGGTGGAATAAGGCTAAGAAAATGATTATGAATAAAAAAAATATCGACCGCCGATATCCAAATTATAATATCAAAATATCGATATATCGCCCAAAAAATATTACTAAAAAATTTCGATATTTTAAGATAAAAATATCGATATTTCGATATTTTATCAACAGTCCTACCTCATATATAATACTAAATGACAAAGAAAAAACAACCCTTATAGGTTAATTTAGGTCAATTTATAATTGAATAACTGAAATAAACAATAACACAACGAGCGAAACTCGAGTAATGCACGTGCACATATCACCAACAGAGCGAATAACATACGTGACTTTCTTGTAAATATGTCAAGTTTTACAAATTCCACTCTTCGTATGTTTTTTCATAGCGTTACTACACACAAAACTGCTACAATCACATGGAAAAGAATTACAAAATAAATAAAACTATTTTAGAATGGTAATGCCCATTCTGATGTATTGATTGGCAATAATATCGCGGTAATAGAAATTATCAGCTGTGTCCGTGACTCCGTCCGCGTGGACCTAATGTAAAAAATAATTACATAAAATCATTTAAATATATTAAATCCTTTTACTTATCCACTTTTCTCTCGTACTTAAATCGCGTCGTCATTAAAATTACAATGAAACCTAAATACTATTCGATGATATGCCTTATAAGTTTCTTGGTATGAGTTTATTGTAAACCCAGTATTTCAGCAGCGAAGCGTGTCTAAACTAATCACAGACAGATAATTAGACCATCATTTAATTTATAATTTAAAAATATTGAAGCCATTTATGGAAATATAAAATATCCTATTTCTAAAGTTGGACCAAACTATGCTAAATGCCAACTTTGAACATCACTTGAGTAATTTTAATGTTTTTAAAAAATTTTACTTTGTTTAAAAAGGCTTTCATTCCAACGAACATATCAGCCCCATTATTTCCCATTCTTACTAGCTCTATCATGAGAGTCGCTAATGAGATACCATTACCATATCATACAGCTTCCTAGCGTCACCATAACAGACTTCAGCCAAGATGCTTTGACAAATACCTCTGTTCTGGCCACTACTTTTTACGACTCTCCACCAAGTGATGCATATCCTCAATTTTTTTGCATACATCGCAATTGGGAGATTCAGCTTTCTTCATTAGGTATGCAAAACTTCTCGAAGGATTGTGCCCCGAACGGAGTCTTGAAGCTACCTTAACATATAGTCGGTTTAGGTTACCTTCATTAATCCACGGTATATGAAGAGGCTGACACTGTATTGTTTTATACCAGATACCTTTTTCCTTACTTCTCTCATCAAAATATTCTTTCCAGTTATTATAAAACCTTTCTCATCGTGAACAAACATCATGACACTGGATTTCTATATACATACCCAATAAAATTGCATAAATAAGAATCATTAATATTGAAAGAGTATAAAATTTCATTGCAACAGGTCTGTAATTATATCTTCAACACGAGTGACTGACAAATCGGTTTCATCAGCGTTGAGATCCTCGCGAATGCAACACGTGGTGCAACTGCATTGCAGCATGCTCTCTAACAATGTGACAACATTTTAGTTCGCTTCGAAACTTATAGTACTGCGATGTATAAGCAATATTCAACGCTTATAATTTACAATTTAAGTGAATATGATACATTTTTAACCGACTGCGACAAGAAGGACTATATGCATACAGGTTTTGATAATGTTATCCCGTGATCGGGAAACTAACGGAGTTGTACACAAAAACAATGTTGATACTTTTAAGCAAAAGGTCAAATTAATTTAATTTAATTCTTCGTTTTCATATATCAATGGACTAGCTAAACCGTACTCACTCCGCTATGAGGTAAACGTTTTTACTTGTGATGAAATAAACACCACGTAACGATTTAAATAATTTTTTATCATAAAAAAACTACTTTTTGTCTATTAAATATAGAAGTTAGATACATGCTGTCGGTGACTTTTTTGTAGGCATTATTATACTCTACAACTTTTCTCTAGTCACATCTTTAAGACAGCTCTCGTAAGAAACGTTTTCGTTCGACTGTTTTTTCTGACCTACCTTACAAATCTGACTATCATAAAAACGTCTTTTAATTATCGGGTTAATATATGATGCCACTCACAAATACGTGGTTTTCTATGGATTAAA
>JACEII010000016.1:11560845-11592615 GCA_014332785.1 Antheraea mylitta
CGACATTTAACATGAGATAGTGGACATCCACTAAAACCTATAAAATATATTAAAAAAAACACACAATCTTCGGATTTCGCGCCGAACACTCTTGCACGAATCAAGTACACCGCCTCACGGAGTACATTTTCTCTAAATTTAACGCCGATCCGAAACGTAAACCGAAACGCACAATTGCAGTCTTCTTCGATATCGCCAAGGCCTTCGATAAGGTCTGGCACGGAGGGCTCATCCATAAATTATGTAAATCTCGCGTACCCGATAGGCTTATTCATATTATCCGCGATTATCTCACTGATAGGACATTCCGCTTCAGAGTGGATGGTGAACTATCGCTGCCCCACCCGATACGCTCAGGTGTGCCACAGGGCTCCATACTCGCGCCCACGCTCTTCAATCTGTTCATCAGTGACCTACCTCGGTCTTGGGGGGTCGAGGTAGGTTGTTACGCTGACGATACCGTTATTTACACTTCCGGCTGGCGGTCGGACTTTCTTAGGAAGCGCATCGAAAAAGCCGTTCATACTCTCGGTGAATGGTTTCGTCGATGGCGCATAGAAGTTAATCCCGATAAGAGTGCCGCAATACTCTTCGATCCAACGAAACGCGCAAATAAATTTGAGCCCATCAGGCTATACGGAATCGATATCCCTTGGGTCGAAGAGGCCAAATATCTCGGCGTTACATTAGATAAACATTTAAAGTTCAATTCACATATAGACAGAGTGCGAAAAAAAGCCGCTATGGTCTTGGGTCGCCTCCATCCGTTGCTTTGTCATAAGAGTAAGATGTCCCTCAGACACAAGCTCACTTTGTATAAGACGTGTATCCGTCCCGTGATGACATATAGCTGCCCCGTTTTTGCGCATATGTCCAAAGATAACTTTCATAAGCTGCAGGTTCTCCAAAATCGTGTTTTACGTAAAGTGACCGGTGCTCCGTGGTACATTCGGAGAGTGTTCTCCGAATTGTATTGAATTCCAAATATTATTGTAATATCGAATTGTAAATAATAATGGACTTATTTTGAGTTTTTTTTCATCCGTCGCATAGATGTTTTCGATCAAATCGATATCAAATCGATTTAAATGCGTAATTTATATAATCGATTTTTAAAAAATCGATTAATAATAATATAAACATCGATAATAAAAAATCGATTATTTTTTAACATTCCTACTACCATCTACAATCTTCTATTTATGATAGAACTCATAAACGGCGGGACAGATTTTGATGAAATTTTTTGTGTGTTCAGGATTCAAGTATAGTTTAGATTCACAATTAAATCCGGTAGGTGGCAGTACGGTTGACTCTTACGATTTTTTTTTTATCAAGGCGGGACAACGTCTGCCGGGACCGCTAGTACTCTACCTATATATAAATAGACTAATTTAAGTCTTCCGTTAATATTGTTCAAATGGGGTTAGGTCAAATCGATATTAATGCAAGAGAAGCCTCTCTAATTCAATAATACTATAATCTACCGCATTGTTTAATTTCAATCACAAACACCGTAGGTGCTACAAAAAAAAGCTTACCCAGTATCAGGATTTCGATGTCGAGGACATGTGAAAACATAATGTAGATTGTTGCCTTACCTGTAAATTTAATATAATTTTAAACGCTTTATTTATAATTTGGTCCAATTTGAGAGAGAGGATATTTATATTTCGATTAATGGCCTCAATAGTTTTTTTTTTAACTTTATTTTTGGCAATCAATCTTTTAGATTATTACTGCCATTGTCTCGTAGTTAATAATATTACAAGCGTCGAACAATCATTTCAATATTAAGCATCAAGTGAATCAATATTATAACAAGATGGTGGATCCCTTGTTGGAACCTTCCAGCAAGTTTTTGTGGCATTTCAGAATTTCATGCTCCGTGGTATTATTTTCCATTCACTTCACTTATGCACAATAAACGAACGGTATTACGTAAAACACCACCAAATTTACAAAATACAGAGTCAAATAACACATTGTGAATAAAATATAAAATCCACTACATGGCAGACTAAAATCCCGCCTAAAAACTCGCCTCAATAGTTTTATATTACAAATTAAATGATTGTCAATGTTGATTATTATTATGAATTGTAAGTTCATCAGTCTCGAAAAGATGGCGCTTTAATTTAGTTTGATGACAGCAAATTATAAGATCGACTATTGTATATATATATCTGATAAATGACGTCATATATTTGTTTTGATTAATTTTTTTCAGTAACGGAGTCTCAGCAACGCGTGGCCGTGTCACTTAGTAAATAATAAATATTTGTATTCTAATATCAGTGGACGAAAATTATTTTTTTTATTACCGCCTCTTCTTGGTTTCGTAAAAATGGGGCTTTGGGGAAAAGTAATGAGTATATTAATCCGGTTCGGATCGTACTTATGAGTTCCATACAAGCAAAATTATTCAAATATATAAATACATCTTAAGCGCTTCGACAGCGCCTTGTTAAAACTTGGCTAGCTAGCTTCTTTTTAACGGCTGCCCCGTGAACCCGTTCGTAACTGAGCAACATATAACTTTTTTTTTCACCACGGACATAGAGAATATGTTATCTTATTTCCACATTTTAACTAAGACAGTTTACGTATATGTGTGTTGTTTGTACCATTTGTTTTGTCAAATTATCATATACGTAACGTATCTACGCGTTTTTAATATCATTGTTAATAGATAAGTTTTCAAGCTAAAAATCATTGTCCTCAATTCAAACACAATATCCGTTCGATTTTGCTTATTTAAATTCAAATAATTAATTGATTTCCTTCAAAATTTGACAACTTTATTTGGTATTTAAATAGTGTTTCACAATATTAACCTCTTAAACTATTCGTTTATGAATTAATATATTAAATAAAACTGAATAAATTGGAATAATCAGACTTATATACAGTATGCTTAGTATGATATTAAATTGAATCACTTTATATATACCAGGTGAAAGGTTAGAAACAGTATTCTAGGATTTGATACTTCATGGTCACATTTAACATATGAAATAGTAATATTAAAACAAATACTAATAAACTACCAAGAAAATCTAAGTAGTCCGGTGAAGCTGTTAAGACCTTGCCAGGTCAATAGCGTAGTCATTTCGAAAAAAAAAAATGAGTTAAAGTTTGTTCTAAGGCTTTCAATAGTATAGCTACAAACTTGTGAATATAATAATAAACCTAAGGGTAATGACCGGTGCCAAAAGCTACAATGAACGACTCGGTGTTCATAGCTTTCGTTAGTAAAACGGGCACTAAACCCTTTTGTTTTGTTCCTGACGTTTCCATGGTTCCTTTCAAATTAAAGTGAGATCACCCGACGGTCATTGACACCGTGCTTAACATAGACGCATAGAGGATTTCATATATTTTGTTTTTTTCTAGATAATTATGTCAAACATTAAGCACCTCCTTTTTTAATTGATTTAAAACGAGAATCGAGTGTAGTGTGTCCACCAAATATATTGCTAATGTCTAAACAGTCACCTGGTATGTATAATGTATATAGTAATATATTATAACACGTGTTACATTCATAAACTAGTGTTATTTGACTCTATATTTATTAATATTTATGGCATTTTAGTTTCTAGAAATTTATTGGTTGCATGTGTTTCCAAGCCAAATTGTTAACACAAAAATTAATACCACTAACGTACACTGAAATTAAAAGCGGTGACACCTGGATCAAAAAGGAAATATATTGCGGTTCAGTTTGGAATACACGAAAGTACATTATCACTTAAAATTTAAAAAGAAGCTGAACTCTTGAATAAATGAAATCTGGAGAAAGTATTTTATATGAAAGACGAAAAATTGCTGAAAGCACTATTTTGGAGCAATCTTTATTTACGTGTTTCAAACAGTGTCCACACCAAAACATCAGTGTTAGACCCATAGACCCATAATGAAAGAAAAAACTGAAGAGTACGCCTTTTTACTGAAGGTCCATTATTTTAAAGCTAGCAATGGCTGGTTAGAAAACTTCGAGAAACGGCATGATTTGGCCTTCAAGAGAGTGTCCGGCGAAAGTGCGAATGTAACATAAACCCTTGATAAGTTAAGACTTTATAACTTAAAATATACTGTATATAAAAAAAGTATATAACTATTATTCGGAGTGCCAATTGAAAACCACATTAGTATTAATAATTTCAATAAACAAATTCTGAAATATAAATAATATCCTTCACATTAAAATTAATATAATAATTCGAAAGAGAACACAGTTATTTCATTGTTTGAGTTTTCACTTCTATCGGCAGTTCTTATGACTGCTTTGCCGTTTTTAATACATAACGCTAAAGCTACGTCAATAGCTATTATTTAAAAAAAAAAACGAAGAAAATCGATAGACAAATTGTTTTTTTTTTCTCGAACTGACTACGCTATTGACCTAGCAAGGTCTTAACAGCTTCATCGGATTGACAAATTGAGAAAAAAGTTACTCAACTGTTTTCTCTTTGCCCATGTATATAGATTATCCAAATGTACAACAAAACAGGCCACATTATATCTACACTCATTTATGTGGCTTAATATAAAACGAAGGATGGGTTTCTGGCATGACCTTTGAACTAATAAGGGATCTGTAACAATATACTCAGAGGCTATTATTACAAAGCTTATATTTCATGGTAGAGATGTGAGATGGGTACGCTTTATTTTGATTATAAATATACTAGCCTTTCAGAGAATATCTCACGTTTGTGTTGTTTAATTGAGATTTAAAATAAAAAAGATTTACTGTACCTAAGTTACTACCAACATGGTTAAGCAGTTTATTTTTATAATATCATAACAAAACAACAGTGACCACTGACGAATTTAAGATGCATTGGCAGCAACTGTAATACTAGCAAGCAAGCTGCATATACTCTGAACGATTCTAAAAAGTGACAAACTTTGAATCGATTATGGCTTTATTTTCGTTTTTATTTTGGCGAAGTTCAGTCACTGGATGATCAGTATAAAGGTTTCCAGAGTGGTCGAAAAGATTGGAACGGACAATAAAATGTTATGGATACTTCAAATTACACCTATTAATAGCGTTACAGTTCAATCCACGACGCAATACATAATAAGTACTACAAAATCCATTTAGTTCGTAACCATTATCTCGAGCATACATTTCTATACAAGTACCTTGTTATTGTTATACAAATAGTACTGCCTTACATTTCAATATCCTAAATCGAATATATGAGTCATATACCCACATCTAAGAGGATTCGTATTCGTGAATTCCATTATAACGTGCACCAGATCTCTTAAATGTTTGAGATTGGTTTCACTCAGGCAACTTTTAAGAGGCAGTATCCATCTTTATTTATCTTCTATCTATAAGTTTAAAATGGATGTTTTTATATTTGACACCAATCTGATTAGTTGAGAACATGTTCGGACAGTTTCGACGGACGTAGGTTCGAACCCTTGCAACTAAGTTGAAGCTTCCAGTGAAGGACAACCTCGTGATGAAACTATAGCTTGGTAGTAGGGTTTCTCTAAGTCCACCTGGCTAGCTACCACCCTCGAGTCTGAAAATCTGTCGCTAGGCACCTATTACTATTCCGGCCTTTTTAGTTTTTTACTTTACTTTTAACTTTTTAGTTCAAGCAATCTATAATTTGGGGTCTCGCGAATCATTAAAGACTAAGTTTTAGGAATTCGGTATTTTAATTCTGCCCTCCCAATATATTCTTCAGAATTTGATATACGTCCGCAAAAACTTGGATAATCTGGATTTAGTAAAAGACCGTCATAATGTAAATACTAGAAATAATAACAAACTGGTTACTCCATGTTTTAGGCTGACTAAGAGACCAGTAATAGTTTTTTAGGTAATGGTGTTAGCTTTTATAACAATGTCCCAAAACACATTACCGATTTGCCAGATAGTAAGTTCAAGGGTTACGTCAAGCGAATCTTAATTCATAAATGCTATTACAGGGTTGATCAATATGTGAACGATGGCGACGTCTGGAAGTGAGGGCTCTCTCTATGCATCCACCAAGAACAAAGGTAACCTTATATGTTTACTATGTTGTAATTATATAAAAAAAAATGTATTATGAAAAGATAAGCCAGATCGAGTATCTTTTTTTTTATTGAAGCTCGACAAAGTGACTGCACTATACCTGATGGTAAGCATAGTACAATCCAAGAACAGTGGCGACCACCGAGAGACAGATTATCCATCGTCGGTCGCCGCTGTCATGCCGGCCATAATGACGAAAGTCACCCGGTACTGGATATGCACAGACTGTTCCCGAAACGCGACGCGCAAAAGCGAGTCACTATGACGGGCTTTTTCGTCAAATACATGGTGGTTGCGACCCAGTCGAGCTTTATAACCCTACCACCCCGCTGTCGCCATTGCCTCGATCGTTGATCAGCAGGGTGCACCACGTGCAGGTAAGGTTGGCTTGGGTGTCTCAAGTCTTAAGATGTTACTCGACACCCCTTACACCCCAAAATCTTGCCGGTTCTTCTAGATGACTGGATTGTATTCCGAACCGGTGGTAGTTCTGACGTTCATAACTGCCGTTTCAGGGCCTAAATTGAATAAAGAGTATTTTGATTTTAATTTTTGATTATGAACTACACTCGAACGCCAACCTCCTCTAAGTTTAGATTGTTAACCATCTTAGACTACATTTAGGTCCCTTCTATGTTTAGCGTGTTTATCATCTTAGATCACGTTGTCATTTAACACTGAACGTGCGGTTATGTATAAAAACCTTTTTCTTTTTTTTTTTTTCGATCTGACTACGCTATTGGCCCACCAAGGTCTTAACAGCTTCACCGGACTACCACCTTTATTATATTTTGTCATAACTGTTAGGCTTATGAAAAAACACAATGAACAGCGCACGCAGCAGAAACTCTCAAAGAAAAAAAGTACTCGTTTTTAAAACATTCATCATTGGTCTTAGCATGATGATATCTAGCCTTCCTCGATAAATGAGATAATTTTTCAAATCGAACCATTACTTCGTGACATTAGCGCGTTCAAGAAAACAAACTCGTTAGCTTAATAATATTAGTTTTAAAGTACAGACACCTAACATTCTAGAAACTCATCCGAAATCAGTAAAATTGTAGTCATATTCCTTTCTAAAATTTCATTTCGTTTATTGATTAATAATGCTGAATAATTAAAAAGATGTTATGTATATTGGCCCTATTTATAGGACATGTGACGCCCTCTGATATTTCTGAATGTAGCCCCAAGGTCGATAAACATTGATATTGAAAAATGAACCCACGTAAGTATGTTAATAAAGTATAATAGCATCCATTTTGTTTATACGAGTCATAGTCTGCCTTGCCTTAGGGATTTACTCTACAGGTTGCTTTTGATAGAACGACGCATACATTTTACTTTGTGAGATATAATTTACAATGGTATATACCTATATCTTTCGTCTTATTTACGAGTTTAATTTTTCTAGAGTGTTCAAATCTCATAGGGCGGGAATTCTCTAAGGTTTTCTTTTAACTTTATTTTTGGCAACCAATCTTTCAGATTATTACTGCCAGCGTCGTGTAATTATTTCAATATTCTACCAAAATGGTGGCTCACTTGTTAGAACCTTCCAGGAAGTTTTTGTGGTATCTCAAAATATCATTCTACTTGGTATTATTTTCCATCTTTTTTTTTATCGAAGCACAACATAGTGACTGCACTATGCCTGATGTTAAGCATAGTACAATCAAAAACATCGGCAACCACCGAGAGACAGATTATCCATCGCCGGTCGACGCTGTCATGCCGGCCATAATGACGAAAGTCACCCGGTACTGGATATGCACAGGCTGATCCAGAAACGCGACGCGCAGAAGCGAGTCACTATGACGGGCTTCTATCGCCATATGCATGATGGTTGCGACCCAGTCGGGCTGTAAAACCCTACCACCCCGCTATCGCCATTGCCTCGTTCGTTATTCAGCAGGGTGCACCACGTGCAGGTGAGGTTGGCTTGGGTGTCTCAAGTCTTAAGATGTTACTCGACACCCCTTACACCCCTAATCTACTTCACTTATGCACAATAAACTAACTATATTACGTAAAACACTACCAAGTTTACAAAACAGTAAAATAACACAAGATTATGAATAAAATATAAAATCTACTACTTACATGACAATATAAAATCCCGCCAAAAACTTGATCTAAGGTTTTATCTTATGCAGGGCAGTGAAATGTTGGGAGTTCAAATATTAACCCCTCGAATGACTTTTAATGACATTTCAAAATAGCGGATCAGTTTTTTTTTAATTTCACGACATTAATACTTGCGTCTATCGGCACGAAATTCGTCTATGCTCGCAATAATACATTTATTTATATGACAATGAAATACATTGTTTATAGTTTTTTATATAATCATATACTTAAAATTGATGTTTTATCGTTTTGCATTCTGAAACGTCTAAAATCCGACATCTATTAGATTAAAATTGTTATCTTTTATTAGATCTACTGGATTTAAATCTATAAAATTTAAATAAAATATGAGACACATTTATTTTTTTGACGTGATAGAAAAAAATCTATAAGATAAATCTCACGGGTTAGTAAAAAAAGCTATTCCAAATTTAAAAAAAACTTATTTGTACATTTTACATACAAATTATAATTTTACGTTACATAATTTGTTATTGTTCAAGTTTTGTAATAAATCCGGTTTTTTTTAAACTTATGCTCCCAACAGTGAATTGACCTGGGCCTTATAAGGACTTCATTAATTTGTGTGGAGATTAAATTTTTATATTTTCAGACAGTCCAGGAGTGGACAATTTTTCCAAAATTGCATAAATTTATAACAATTTATGAACCCTAAATTGTTTTGAACCACACAATAATATTAAACTCAAGGAAATTATTCTTTTGTTTACTCTAAATTCGTTTTGTGTATATAAAATGTATTATTAAGATATCAAACAATGGAGACAAAGCCGCGGGTATCAACTCGTACAAAAATAA
This sequence comes from Antheraea mylitta, assembly GCA_014332785.1. NCBI lineage: Eukaryota > Metazoa > Arthropoda > Insecta > Lepidoptera > Saturniidae > Antheraea > Antheraea mylitta. The sequence goes on from JACEII010000016.1 coordinate 11,569,847, forward strand.
TAAGTACATATCAATTATTATGCTAGCCTTAGCCGATTTACCCACTAATGTTTCTCGAAGACATGATGATTTCAGACCCAGAGATATGAATTCCATTAAAAAATATAGAGATGATGCACCAAGCGCTCAGTTATAACAAAAACTACGTGCACAATCAGTCTAAACAGCGCAGCCATTGAATCGTGACCGAATCAATGACCAAGTATTACCACTGTAACTCGTAACTCGATGTGTGCACGATCTTAAAACTTAAACGACACAATTAAACAATAATATTTTCATTTCTTTTGCCTCTAAATCGAATAATAATTATTTACAATAACAACAGAGTTTTCCAGTATGATACAAAAATAGAATTAAGGAAGTTTAGAATATTCAATTCCAAAATCGTAATGAAAAATCTAAAAATACTTTAGTTATTAAACAAGGAAAAGCACCTACACTTGCATTAAATAAGAAAGAGAAATGAAAAAAAAATTTGCACACCTTTAAGTTCAAGAATTATCAATAAACATTATAACGATATAGTAGCTAGAATCTCAACTACATATATAAATATAAAAACTACGTAGGCATCTACAGATAAAGAATATGATTTACTAGTCATAATTCTAGCCCTTTTACCTGTTAGAAATTCCGATAAAAAAACGAAGTACAGAGGTACTTATGATGTGCTTTAGAACTCACTGAAATTTATTAAGATGTTATTTAACTTATGACTATGTTAGACTAGAGTTTTCTCGTGGCTTTGTTCGCGTTAATGTAATGAAGGTTACCTTAAACCCCTACCTGTGCACGCCGACTACGAGTAAACCAAATTTCATGATAATTGATCTAATAATTTAGGCGTGAAAGCATAACATACCAACAAATTCGCTTTCGGATTTATATTATTAAGTAAATTAGACAATATAATAACCAAAGAGACTAAACGTACTATATTCAAGAAATAAGCAATACTAATAATCGGGTACACGACATAAATATATATCTATCTATATATCTGAACCCACGATCTATCATGCTAATGGTATGGTTACCACCGGTAGTCGATTAAGGCTAGTCAACGGACAGAATACATCATACTTTAACGAGCAGTTCGACCGGTTTTTACGGCATTAATCTAAGCAAAATAAATAATTAGGTAAAATATTTTTGTGAGAACAAAGTGAGAATACAATGAATTACGGAGGTACTTACAGTTGAATTATAGCTTGATGGTATGCGAGTATCTAAGTACGACCCATTCTTAGGGTTGTCTATTATTTTACTTTTTTTTAATATTTACTTCTACACTAATATTATAAAGCTGGAAACTTTGTTTTTTTTTTATGGTTGAACGCGCTAATCTCAGGAAGTACTGGTTCGATCTGATAAATGTAGTATTAGATCCCTCAGTTATCGATGAGGCTATCATATATCTTCACGTTAAGATCCATAAGAGCTGAGTAACAATGAAGAATGTTTCAAAATCGTGATTTTTCTTCATTTTGAGAGCTTCTCTACTGCGTGTTAGCGTTAGGTCAAACTACTTATTCCACGCGGACGAAGGCTGAAGGCTGAAGCTAGTCTGGTAATAAAGCGAAACGCGTACTCATATTTTTTATGCTCGAAAATAGATTTTTTTTTTTCGAAAAGAAAACGCTGTTGTCCTGGAAAGGTCAGTTTCACCGAATTATTGAGGCGAGCGCTGAAGGCACTCAGCCGATTTGGGATGTTTGGGCGACTAACTCAAGGGTGCACGGCACATCACGGTTTAGGCTGTCGCCTGTTTTGTGCAAAAATCGCGACCTATCTGAGCTAACCTAAGCTAAGCTATCTAGATATACGTATATGAGTTATTGAAATATGTATGTGTACGAAGCATGCTTGCCTCAACAACTCCTATATGTATTTTGTGTCGGAAAAATTCCTCTAAACTATATATGTATGTATAATATATGAAAAAAGCAACGATTAGGGAAATCGCGTAATATTTCTTCATACTAAAGGGTCCGGCATCAAGAAAATTTTTGAACAACACTTAACTAAGCCGTAATTGCTTTATCTACCGTTTCCAAGAGATATATGAAATCTATAGTAACACAAAGGAAGCCACGGGCAAAAGCTAGTAGAATATATATCCATTTCTCTAATTTTATATCTGTACTAACATTACGATTAGTGTAGTTGTGATCATAATATACATACTGATTGTCTTAGGAAACCTTCAAGACCGTTACGTAGAGTAATTTTCTACTGATGACATAATCAAAACTTTCCTGTTTAACCCATGAAACCTTTGAACTATCACGCGTCTACACAACGTTTAAAGGCTGTCTCTAATCTCAGTAATCTAAACTAATCTCTGGAACTTACAGTTAAATATTAAAAAATATTTTTTAATTTACACCTCACTGTTTTTTTTTTTATAGAAGCACGACAAAGTGACTGCACTAAGCCTGATGTTATGCATAGTACAATCCAAAAACATCGGCAACCACCGAGAGACAGATTATCCATCGCCGGTCGCCGCTGTCATGCCGGCCATAATGACGAAAGTCGCCCGGTACTGGATATGCACAGGCTGATCCCGAAACGCGACGCGCAGATGCGAGTCACTATGACGGGCTTTTTCGCCATATGCATGGTGGTTGCGACCCAGTCGGGCTGTAAAACCCTACCACCCCGCTCTCGCCATTGCCTCGTTCGTTGATCAGCAGGGTGCACCACGTGCAGGTGAGGCTGGCTTGAGTACCCCAAGTCTCAAGATGTTATTCGACACCCCTTACACCCCAAACTAGCTAACTCGCACAACTTCGTCTGCTTTAATCTGTTCAGTTATTAATTTTTTATAAGAATTTGTGATGATGATGATTGGTCCGACAGGTTTCAGCCATGGCGACGACTTTGACCCCTAAACTTAGAACTGGAAGTCCAGTAATAGAAGCGGTCAGATGCGCAGGATATATTAAGGTGCACAAGTGTACGCGCAAAACACAGGTGCACATACTCGTCCTTGTTTTTCTGGACCCAGTGGAACGGGGACCGTTACAACCAGAGAAGGACTCAGATCGATGGTACAGAATATTTGTGAGAAAATACAAGGGGTGCAGTACTATCTTACACTCCCTTAATCGCCTTTTACGATAGCCACGGAAAGATATGGGTGGTGCTATTCTACTCTGCCGGCACCACACAGCATGAAGAATTTGTAAGGTATACGTGAAACCAGTACCCAAGCTTAATCTTGTATGATATATTTCATTTTTGACATCTTGACACATTTCGACTGTGATATTAAACTTACATATATGCGGTGTTGTTACAAAAAAGTTAAATACGTATTAAATATGTATTTAATACCTAAAACACTTGCAGCACTTTGAGTGTATGTAAGCGTATCACTTCAAAATATGTACCAAGTAAGTTAATGTTAATTATTCCAAGGCGGTACGAAGTTCGCCGGATCAGAAAGTTTGAAAATAAAAGATATTCATAAATCCATCGCCCAACAGTAGCAACATGTGACCAGGAAATATCGCCGAATGAACTTTACACCGCACATAGATTAGAGTGGAACGAGTTATCTACTCGTGTAAGCAAACCGTTTATCATAATGGGTGTCATTAGAAACTTTGTCATTTGTTCAAATTGCCCACTTCAATGATAATGTTCTACAAGTACACGCAGTATTTCGGAATAATAGTCTTATGTGAAATTAGGTTACAATTATTTTCTCTAGCCTAAAATTATATATTCAGTGAGTCACTATATCAGAGTTTTGAATAGTTTATTTCTTAGTAATATCTATAAGAATAAGACATATAATAAAAATTTAAATTTAACGTGTCTGTATTTTTTAGCTTTTATGAAAATAATGATTGCATGTATCTTAGAATAACTAATAAAATACATTCCAATCATTTTCAGAACTGTCTATTTGTTTGCACATACGTCACTGCTAAGGACTGTATTCACGATAAAACTACACCATTTAATCTTGGTTTTATTAAAATCGGTCTACTCTATCAAAAGTTATTGTAATTTTAATGACGACGCGACGTAAGTATGAGAGAAAAGTAGATAAGTAAATGGACTTAATATATTCAGATGATTTAATAGTCACTGTTTTTATTTATATTAGTTTCCACGCGGACGGAGTTGCGGGCACGGCTAATATAGATATATTTCGTTTGGTTTGTGTGTATTACTCAAAAACGACTACATATATTGCCCGTAAACGTCCGAACACTCTATCAACTAAATCACTATAGTTCAAGCTTATAATATTATTCGACTTATTGAAGTAAAACGGCAATAATATTTAATAACTATATAAGTTTTACTATAATTTGAAAATTGGTATATTTATTTATTGCGCTAAAAATGTTATAGATCGCTTTAGGAAATCCCAAGCGTTTGCAAACCTTAAACGAAAAAGCATTTTTGGTATGTAACACAATGTTGCATTAATCGTTTTGTTTTCAATGGATTGTCGATTTAAAAAATATACGGGAATAATCTAACATTCCGCAAATACCAAACTATTTCGGTCTTTATCACACATATAAACTTGGCCGTGTAAGAAAGAGTCAGAAATTAGATTACGCGTGGTAGCTGCAAACGTTTAGAACTTGTTGATCATAGGAAAAACGTGTAAAAATGGATGAGTAACATTTTGTTTCCATTACCTTGGAAAATAGTACAATAAAATCACACAACCGTGAATAGGTTTTAAAAATGAGCTAAAACAAAATGGCCGCCGTCGTCCTTGACGTGCGACACAACTAAATACTATTAATTATTGTAATGTAAATTAACAAGTCTCTTCTAGACTGTTTCGATGTTTACTTTGTGTCGACGAAACTAGTTCAAATAAATAGTCGTTTAATTTAACGTAATATTAGTTATATTCTAATTTCTAGTATTAAAAGTTCGACTAATATCGTTTGACCCACTACCATTAAAATTCGGCAAATAACACACAAATAAAATAATAAATACATATAACAAAAATATTTATTATGTACGCACTCATACACATACACATCCTCATCCACATTATATATAAATACATAGCCTATCAGTTAAAAATATATTTCTTTTATTTGCAACCAATCTTTGAGATTAATACTGCCTTTATCCAGTATGTCATAATATCACAAGTGTCTTGCGATAATTTTAATATTCTAACAACATGGCGTCCCTTTTAAAACTTTTTTAGGAAGGTTTTGTGCAATCTCAGACTTCATGCTCCGTGATGCTATTTCCCATCCAATTCACTTGTGCACAATAACCGAACTATATTACCTAGCACACCACCAATAATACAATTTATAGAGTCAAATAACACAATACTATGAATATAATACAAAATCTACTACACAACAAACCAATATCCCGCCAAAAAACCATAATGTCAGTAATACATTGATATTGGTAAAAAAAAATGACAACTCAAAATTGTTTTGAGTCCTTTAATAAAATTCTTCAGAGATATTTCCTGAACTCGAGAAAGGTTTATTTATATTTAATCTTTGAAATACTTGAATAAAATTGACGAAACTAAATTTAATGTATAAAGAATTCCTGTTTAAAAAAACATACATAACAATTAAAATACGTGCATTTGATGCGTTACGCTAAACGTGAAATTTCTCTTTGTAAATTATTATTAAAACCGTTGTACGCAAGAGCACAGATGTTTTCACACACGCAACAACACGCCACAACAGACTGTCGCGCCATACTTACAAGTGTCTATTGTTTTGTCTCATAACTCGCATTAATCAAAACGAGTCAGGACCAAGTTCTTTAGAGTATGGAGTATTTTCTAGCATATCTTTCTTATATTAGCAACTAATCCTTTTGATAAGCATGGACATATTTTATTGTAATCTCTATCTGTTTAAATTTTATAAGAGTATGCTTATATTTGTTTAATTACTATAGGACATACTATCTTTGGCCGCGTTTTCGTCCGTGTAGAAATTTATTTAAAACAGTGATTAATAAAATCGTCAGAATGTATTAAGACCATTCACTTATCTACTTATCTCTCGTATTTAAGTCGCGTCGTCATTAAAATTACAATAATTTTGATAGAATGAACCGATTTTAATGAAACCAAGAATAAACGATACTCAAGGATAAGCTTTATTATCTTGATGAGGTTTTATCATGAAGTATTTAATTATTAATTCTAAGACACTTGTAACCATTTTTTTTCAACAATCGTAGTCAGGTGAAGCTATTAAGACGTTGCTAGGTCAATAGCATAGTCAGTTCGAGAAAAAAAATCACAAGAATCTAAAAATTAGAGACAATTTAGATTTACATTCTTATTATATGTAAGATAAGATCACATATAGGAGATTAAATAGGTTTGTAATGTATGTACAGGTAGAGCCATAAATCATATTTTACATACTTACTGCATTTCTATCGATAACAAAGCGGTAGTAGGCGATGACTCATGCGCGACATAAAGCGTTCTCACTCATTTGTAAATATGGCAACGCATAATTATAATTCATTACGTATTCGGATACATAAGGAGATGGAGCCTTATTTATCGATACGAGTGCTGTACTTCGTTACACGTTTAAAATTTGTAAATAAATATGAGCGAGTTCACAAGTTTCATTACCGCACCTGCAGCGATATTTCCCCATCGGAATAATATATGATATATTCGTTAAGTTTCTGTAGGTGGTAGAGCCACGCTGAAGCTACTACTGCTTTTAACATGAATGGGTCGGCTCGTCCGGGGTAGTACCACCCTCTCACAGAAAACCGACGTGAAGTAATAGCGCTTGAATTAATTGTTTCGTTTCGTTCGATCAGTGAGAACGTCGCTTCCCGTCCCTCTCCCTCTTCCCCCACCAAAAAGACAGACTGGCAAAGCACCTGCGATTCCCCTAGTGTAGCTAGTGTCCATGGACGGCGGTGATCACTTAACATCAGATGACCAGCCTGTTCGTTTGCTTCCTATGATATTAAAAAAAATGAAATGAATAATTTTTATCAAATATATCGATTTTCTACATAATCCAGCTCGTTATAGGTTTTGACAACATACATAGGATTATAAGGATTAAAGGAGGACAAAGTTAAAACACATTTTAATTAATCTCTGTAATTTAATGTATTCAATAAACAATACGAGACGCTAGGCAGAAGTAATATCATATTAATTCGAACAATATGTGTCTATCGAGCTATGTGGTCTACGAGTTGAAAGTACAAATGCGTAAAACCATTATATGTTGTATATCTTTATAAATTAGGATGAATTTTGCATGCAAGGAAACACAGTGTGCAGAGGAGTAACTCAAGAAACTAGTAGATGCTCGCGTCAAATATACTATTATTCGAGTTCTTAATAACAAAAAAGGTGCTCGGTCCCTTAAAAAAGACCTTACACTGTATATCCAAATATTGTGGGACATAAAGCTTATAAATGGCAAAGCTTTAAACACAAACTCAACAAGTTATCCAGATAAAACACAGACGGACGGAGGTAAAAGCAACATAATGTTATATATAAAACCAGTATATTTTACATACAATTAACCGAAGGGTCCGTGTATTTACACATAAGTGATCCTTCATTGTTTTCTGAATTGTACTTTCGAAATGCATAGCACGATTTCGGAGAACAATCATCACAATATGCATTGTTTGAAACAGAATAATATCGGTCTAGACCCATCGAGAGGGTTGTTTGAACTTCTATTATACATCAAGTTTTATATAACATACGCTGGAGCTTTTCTTGGATTCGTATAAATACCGAATGGGCATACGGGTTATTCCTATCCTAAGTTTAGTTTATCTGAGGGATCGTCTACTAATTATCTGATGAGTTTTTGAGTATTTTTTATTTATCTTACGTACTGGGGAGATGTCGTGAGATTAGTCTCAACTCTTTTAATTTGTATTTGCGCTTTCCTTAATCTCACGCGATATCTTTCTTTCTTTATTACTTTTTACTAATATTACATTTAGTTATAATTAGCGGACACGGTGGACGCTGTCCTGCCCTGATAATTAAAAAGATATAGGCAGATTATATACTTAAATCTTCCTCAATCACCCTATCTAATGGTGAAAACCGCTTGAAAATCTAAAGACAGACTGCCAGATAGACGCGGCAGAGAACTTTGTTTTATACTATCTATAATATTTATTTTATTTTTACTATATTTTTGGCAATTAATCTTTCAGATTATTACTGCCATCGTCACGTAGTCGATAATATTACAAGCGTCGTGCAATCACTTCAATATTGCGTCGTGTGAGTCAATATTCTAACAAGACGGTGGATCCCTTGTTAGAACCTGCTAGGGAGTTTTTGTGTCATCTCAGAATTTCATGCTCCGTGGTATTATTTTCTATTCACTTCACTTATGCACAATAAACTAACTAGATTACGTAAAACTCCACCAAATTTACAAAATATAGAGTCCAATAACACAAGATTATGAATAAAATATAAAATTCACTACATGACAGACAAAAATCTCGCCAAAAACTCCCTATAATATTTATAGTCACTAATATAATTTTATTTTAAAAGGGACGCCAACACACATGACGTTTATTTGTTTTCACTCCCATAGCCATCGCTATTATCCAAGATATGTAAATGACCAGTACACTACACTATGTAGTGATTATTATCACTAATATATAAAAGAATTGTGCCAGGTATTTAGTCCAGTAAAGCCGTTAAGACCTTAGAGGGTCAATAGCGTAGTCAGTTCGCGAAAAAAAAAATGTGCCTGATTTCGACATATTTAGTTTTAAAACATGTTTTACTTTTGATTTTCTCACATTTATATACAGTACCTGGGCGACCGAGCCTAGCTCGGTTCTTTAAAAAACATTTTTGATTGAAATCTTAGTAAAAAAAATTTTTGTCTGAATTATATCTAGCTAGATCAATTTATCGTCCCCGAAACTACCTACATACTAAATTTCACGGAAATAGATGAGGCCATTTCCGAGATCATGAATATATACAAATATAAAAATATACAAGAATTGCTCGTTTAAAGGTATTAGATATATTCCCACATGAGATTTAGTGAGATTCAGCTTGATCCTCCCCCTAAAACCCCGCGTAATTTATAGGCGACTCCTTATGGATAAATAAGACAAATCTTTACCAATGATATTATAATTTACTTACTATTACATTCAACTCTCTAAATATATAGTGTATTTCTTATTCTGTCCTTCTCTAAACAAGTACCGGTTCTTTAGCGTCAACCGCGATTCGTTCATAGTTATGTCCGGTGAAGCTGTTAAGACCTTGCTGGGTTAATAGCGTAGTCAGATCGAAAAAAAAGCGATTCGTTCAAAAGCGTTGCTTTAAACTTAGTCCTCATAATTTAGCTTCGTATTAGATTTAAAGTCACATCCTTTTTTTTTTTCGAACTGACTACGCTATTGGCCTTACTAGGCCTTCACAGCTTCACCGGACTACTAAGGCGAGCGCTTAAGGCACTCAGCCGATTTTGTTTAAGTAACATGCTCAAGGGTGCACGGCACACCTCGGCTTGGGCTGTTACCGGAAATAACCCGATCTGACCTAGCTAAACTATGCTAAGCTATACATGTGTTCATTTTTGAATCATACAATTAAAATTGCATGATTCAAAAACACAACATGTAAATCGGAAAGAAACAAACTAAACTACTCGATTCAGTTCGAATAAGGGAAAAAAGTAAACCCTTCCACCAGTTTGTATAAAGGTGCATGTCTGAATATCTGTGTGTGTGTATAATCGGTGTGGTGTGTACTGTATCGCGATAGCAACATCTTTGTGATCACCCGGATAATCTCGAGCAAAGATGCAAATGTCACATCTAAATATATGAAATCGGTTCATGACCTGTGAACTTGTAAAAAGAATTATAGTTTTAACTTACTTTTTACTCGACTTCGTATGAGGAAAGTTTTTTAAGTTATATTTGTAATGTATTACTTTTTTCTGTGTTTACGTTATCTATGTTTTAATACAAAAAAAAAAACGTTTCCTTTTTATATGAAAGTATATTATTACCATAAATTCAGTTCGAGGAAAATTGTATCTTTTGAATAAATGATCCGTGAGATCTAAGAGTGGTCCTCTATTGTCCCGTGATTTATTTGCGAGCCGTTTGCTTTAATAATACAAATATGAGACTATTCGTTCATAATACTTTTTATCTCACTATTCAGTGTAATTCATATAGTAAATCACTTATATATATACGGTAAAGAAAACTTATGTTTGTTTGAACCTGAGACGATCTTACAGTACCATCGTATGTGGGAAAGTATAAAACTGTGGATATCTCGACCTTTGAAATCGCCAATACGTCGTGGTAATTTAATACGGCCCTGCAGTGGATCTCTAAGGGTGAAATCTATAGAACGCACCCAGACTTAGTTCCGAGTTTAAATTTATAGTCGCTAGCTAAGCACTCACTTAGCTTATGCTAAATTCAAGTCATCAAATTCAACGGCTTACGAAAAAGTTGGGCATTATTTATGCAAATAAAAAAATTATAAAATAGTAATGTACCAGTGACATTTCCACACCTTTTTTCATTATCATTATTACTTGATTGTCATTGGCTTGATCCTTCATTACAGAAATGTCAAGAAGGCTTCCATCGTTTATTTCATTCTCGGTTGACTTGTTTATTTATTTCATTTTTTCCAATATTTTTCAACATGCTTGGTTCAATTTATATTTTACAATTAAATACATTTTCCAGATTCGACGCACTATTGAAATAAAGCTAATCACAAGATTAGCGTAATTTTTACATAGCATAAAATAAAGTCGCTTCCGCTTTTTGTTCCCTTAGATCTTTAAAACTATTCAACGGATTTTAACACAGTTTGGAAAGTGATTAAAAAAAGTGTCCTCTTCACAGACGCTGCATCACCTGGGACGCGATTAAGGAAACGTAGGTTTGCCCAAGGCCTACGTCACTCTCTCGACCTTACCGGCAAGAATCCACAGAAACGACAAGTCGATACGTGTGGAACCGGTTTGGTTGCAGGAATTTGGCACATATTACGAGTTGAACTCTGCTTGCGTCTAACAAGGATTCCAACCCCGGGTTTTTCCTAGGAGTTTTCTGTCTCCTGAGCGGTTGCAAACCAATGGTAACGGAGTTCGTCTCTCCGGTTTTTGCAACATGATGTTTGGATCGCTGATGGAATTAGTCGCCTCTTCCGACACCCGTCTAGGGGTTGTACTATTCGTCACCGGCACAACACGGTATGAAAGTGATTCAAGAGGAAGGTTTATACGTATAATACATACATATCATAGTACAAAAAGCCGAAAAATTCTGTAGTCCGGTGAAGCTGATCTAGTAAGGCCAATAACGTAGTTAGTTCGAGAAAAAAGCCGAAAAATTCAAAGATTTTAATATGATGTCGTAACAAACACATTTTTGTGTGCTTAAATCGCAAATTCTGGCTAAACCTTACGAGATATAACAAATTAATATACCACGGATTTGTATATCTTAAAAAGATCGAATAAAAGGCCGGAATGGTATATATTTATCTCTAAAGGAACCACAGTAACTTTTTTTATCTTTTTACAAAAGTAATTATGTGTTATTTATCAAAACTTTATATTATACAATACAGTATTATTCCTTATCCAATTAAATACACTACATACGTTGTACATGTCATGAAGATCAAAACTGTCTTTAATAGTATTTCATTAAAATGGATGTCTACGCTGCACCCGTGCGAGGCTAAAACGGATCGCTAAACTATAAATTAACTCTAAGATCGCGCTGAGTAACTACTGAGCGAAATTTAAGCTGAGCTAATGATGAGTACACTGATGTGATACTGTTTACCTACCCTTTCATAACATAAGCGTGAACATACTTATGTAAATAAACCGTTAGCGTGTTGAGTTCATATTTAACAAGTACATAGAAGCGTTGTTTACCATTGCGACTTATATATGGAACTATCACACGCTAGGTCTGCGTTACACACCAATTATTTAGCGCGGCCACAATCAATAAACAACATCTCGGTACGTTATTTGCGTGAAGAAACTTTCTAACAACATAACGCTAGTGTATGTTTTATTGGGTAAGTGTGTAAGTTATTAGACTGTTAGTTTGAGCGCCATGTCAAGCGGGTTTTGGTGTCAAAAGGCTATTATAGAGTTGATCAATATATGAGCGATGACGTCTGGAATTGACACTCTGTGCATCTACTACGATTGTTATGTGTAATGCATTGTAAATCTTTATATATGTAATTCATCTATCCGTAGGTATGTGACTGAACCTAATTTAAACGGGTGGACAAATTTTGATGATTTTTTGTGTGGTGGATTAATGAATGGTTTAGATGCACAACTGGATACGGTAGGTGGTAGTGCGGTTGACTTATTAAGATTTTATTATTTTTTCCGACAGGAAAACGTCCGTCGGGACCGCTACTAGTATAAGCACATATAAGTTAAAAACATAAAACAGATCGAGTTTCTTGAGGGTTCTTCTCGATGAGTGGGTTGTGATCCCAGCCGTGATAGTTTTGACGTTCATACGCGGCTTAATTGAATAAAGTATTTTTGATTTTGAGTTTAAAGAGAAACATTTAACGTGATCCGCCATTTTGAGACCTGGGTCATAAAAGTCATGTAGCAATTGCCACAAGGTGATATTCTTTGTTTTAATCAAAGTTAACAGACCCTTTCAACCGCCAGTTCTACGTACTTTTTTACGATAAGAGATATATGTAGGAGTTGTTGAGGTGTGTATGCTTGGTACACATATACGTTTCAACAACGCATACATATATGAATAGTTAGCTAGGTTAGCTAAGATAGGTCGCGATTTTGCATGTACCAGGCAACAGTCGAGCCGAGGTGTGCCGTGCACCCTTGAGCTAGTTGCCAAAAATAAAATCGGCTGAGTGCCTTAAGCGCTCGCCTTAGTAGTCCAGTGAAGCTGTTAAGACCTTGCTAGGTCAATAGCGTAGTCAGTTCGAGAAAAAAAAACGTACTATTTTAATTAAAAAAATCACGAAGGAAACTTATTCAGTTATTTTATATTACATCAGAATGAAAACATTAGAATTACTGTCGGATTCACAATGGCCGACATTCGACGAAGGCAGTTTATGAATCGACTGCATTGTTACGAACACCATATGTTGCAAAACACACGAATGCAAGCGCATACTAAATTTGTTGGAAACATTATCATATAATTATAAATACGATATCCATACATAGCTATAGTACACACATTTAAGTATATAGTATATGAATTAGCGAACAAAATGCAGAGAATATAAAAAAAAAATCACGTTTTGCAGTTTATAAATGTCTAACAATTTCAATAGGTACCTCTAATCGTCTAATGTAATAGCAGCAGGTGTGTATATACAGATCTGCCGTAGTGATTTGATTACAATATTTTTGAAACCGTCGAAGTTCTAAGAAATATTACTGAAATTGGTGGCGCCATTTTTAGAATTCCCTGAAAGTTTTTGTAGCAAATAGAAATCCATGTTTCTTTTGTTTTAGCCACAATTCATTTTATTTGTGCACTATAACCAATTTCAATCACACAAATAACCACTATCCGTATATCACTACCATATATCATACAAAATGACAAAAAGTATTAAAATAGGCTCAAATTGCGTGTTTTAAATCAAAACAAATACCAGTACATGACAGATTTAAACTTAAGTTGTAACGTACTTTTACTATGCTTATTTATTTATTTTATTTTATTTTCCATAATATTATATTCCAGATAATTATTGCCATTCTCGAGTAAATAATAATGTTACGATTGTCTCGTGATAATTTCAATGTTCTAACAAGGTGGATTAGCCTCATTGTTAGAACTTTCCAGGGAGTTTTTGTAACAACTCAGAATTCATGCTTCGTGGTATTAGTTTCCATCCATTTTAGTTATACATAATAACCGACCTATGTTACGTAAATCACCATACAAAATATAGAATCAAATAACACAAGATTATGAATAAAATATAAAATCCACTACATGAGAAACTAAGAACTTGACAAAAAGTATCTATTTATACATGTAACTCTTTTAAACCCACATTAATACAATATACACACACACACTAACTTATACTAAACTAGCCTGTGCCGGCGACTTCGTTCGCGTGGACATAGTTAATTTGGGCTAACTAATATGCAGCGAAAGCTCTCAAGAGGAAAAAACACCCTGATTTTTAAACATTCTTCATTGTTGCTCCGCTCCTATTGGTCTTAGCGTGTGATATATAGCTTATAACCATCCTCGATAAATGAGCTATACAACAATGAAAAAATATTCAAATCGGATCAGTAGTTTCTGAGATTACCCCCTACAACGTCACAACATCACAACGTCTCAAACTCACAAACTTTACCTCTTTATAACATTAGTATAGAGTATAGATAAACCACGAAATGATGCGACGGTCCAAATGTTTATTTAATTATTCGAAAAAATAATCTTTTTCTGTGAAACGCAGACACTTTTGATCGTTCGTATGAAGGTGCCGCTAAGTGTTATGTTCATTTGTTGTTGCTTCCAAAAATAAATTATTTAATAAAACTTCATTGAATCATCTTGTCATTCGTGACTCCATCATTTGAACTTTCCGGGGCCAAATTTTATAAGCAAGTTCGTTTATTATTTTTTATTGTAACACGACTAAATGACGGCACTATACCTAATATTATAAGCAGAGTAATTCAAAGATGGCGGTGAACATCAAGAGGTCTAAAAAATCCGGGTATAGACAGTAGTAGTAATAATATTCATCCAATAGGACAGGCGAAGGAATTAATCCATACTGCCAATTCTGAAGTTGTCAATCCGGGTATAGATTTTTTTTACTCGAACTGACTACTCTTTTGACCTAGCAAGGTCTTAACAGCATCACCGGACTACTAAGGCGAGCGCTTAAGGCACTCAGCCGATTAAAATCCGGGTATAGACAATTAGATACCCTACTAGGATGGCGATATGATTCGATAATCGATTTTTGGACATAGATAAATAATTTTATTTTAATCGACATTGAATCGATCCAATAAATGCATCTATGAAAATATCAATAGTAATTCGAGTTTTTTCTATTTTGATAAAAGTAAAACCATACAATAATGTATAATTTAAAAGATATAATAATAATAGCTATTTTTTTCCATGAGTCAATTCTAAACGCTACGATTCTAATTGATTTAAGTATTAATGTTACACCCTACGATTCAGCCTAGTTTTTATATATACATTGGCTGTATGATGGTAGCTATCCGACCAGACAAAATTACCGTATTCTAATAATAATTGTTCATGTCATATGCATGGAAAAAGGTCAGTAGACATGTATTGTCATACATATTTAACCATACTTAAAGGTACTCAATGTTATTCCAGTACACTTAACAATATGTAAGCATAATAAATAATAAAAAAACAAATCCAGATTCGTAATCTATCTTTACATGTAAGTAATAAGAATATAAACCTAATGTACTTTTTAGATTTTTGAGAAAAAAATTATTACAGGTGTGTAGACATAAGTAACACATTACATTACAGTTAGATACATTAGTAGTGGTAGAGCCACGCTGAAGCTATTATTGGTTTCAGCCTGAATGGGTCGGCTCGTCCGGGGTAGCACCACCCTCTCACAGAAAATCGACTTGAAGTAACAGTGCTTACATTGTTGCGTTTTGTTCGGTCAGTGAGAGCGCCGGTGACCCATCTCCCCTCCCCTCCCTTCTCCTCTTCCTTCCCCTCCCCCTTTCTCTCCATTCCCACAAACACAGGCTGGCAACGCACTTGCGACTCCTCTGGGGTTGCTAGTGTCTATGGACGGCGGTGATCGCTTAACAACAGGTGTCCCGTATGAATTTCTAGAAATTTCTGTCTATTTATTTGAGCACGCTTCACTTCTGAAATACTGCGTTCACGATAAAATTTCGCAAGAAAATTATAAAACACATCTCGGATTTATACGATTTATCGATAAACATTTTAATCTTGGTATGAAACCTAGAAATCGGTTCACTCTATTAAACGTTACTGTAATTTTAATGAAGACGCGACTTAAGTACGAGAAAAAGTAGACAAGTAAATGAACTATATTCAGATGATTTTATTAGTCCGTTTTTGTATTAGGTTCCGAGGGGACGCAGTCGCGGGCAGTTAGTAGTAAATATAAAAGTATACAACAACTAGTAACCTCTTTTGTTAGTATAAAGATCTAACAAGTGCAATATTATATTACAAAAAAAAAACAGAATAGATGTCGCCCGCATCCTGTTTTCAAAATAGACCACCGTCTTTAGACGTGTTGCGCGCCGGTGTTATATTATTTTCGACTAGTCTTGTTTACACTAATTTCTTGCAGCGGTTATGCCTCTGATTTATTTGCCTCATTTAAATCTAACTTGGATTTATTCTCTCAGATTTGTCATACATATATCTTAATCTATATTTTTTTTAAATTACACAATAATTCAAGATCACAATATTGTAGTCTCGTTTGTTACATTCTGATCGCGGAGTACTTTGTGTTATATTATTTTTTTAATAACGAATACTCCAGGTTATTATTGCCATCGTCGACTAGATAATAATATTACAAATATCATAATTCATGCTCCGTGGTATTATTTCCCATCCACTTGAGCCGTGCACATTAGTTGAACTGTATTACGTAAAACAACACCAATATTACAAATATAAAGTTAAATAACACAAAATTATGAATAAAATATAAAAACCACTACATGGCAGATTGATATCCTCCCAAAAACTCCATATTAATCATTATTAAATTAAAATGTGATTAAGTGATATCAAGGCTAAGCTATAATATATCACGGCAAGAGACT
Source organism: Antheraea mylitta (assembly GCA_014332785.1). NCBI lineage: Eukaryota > Metazoa > Arthropoda > Insecta > Lepidoptera > Saturniidae > Antheraea > Antheraea mylitta. The sequence continues at coordinate 11,586,754 of JACEII010000016.1, forward strand.
AGCATCTTAGACTCGGCTTAATTCAGGCGCTAGGATACATCCCGGGCCGGGTGCTCGGCATTGCGCTGGGTCATTTCGGGGGGTGGCTTCGGGAGCTGTTCGACCGGTGTTTGGCGGTCGGACGGTTCCCGAAGTGCTTGAAGCTTGGGCGGCTCTGCCTGATGGCTAAGGAGGGCCGCCCTCCGGATTGCGCGTCTGGTTATCGGCCCCTTGTTCTGCTGGACGACGTCGGGAAGGCGCTGGAGAGGGTCATCGCTTCCCGGGTCGTCCAGCACATGAAGGGAGCGGGGCCGAACATATCGGACGCGCAGTTTGGCTTCCGAGCAGGGCATTCCACAATAGACGCCCTGTGCCTCCTAAAGTCGCTGTCGACGGAGGCGACTTTCCAAGGGGAGAGGGTCTTGGCGGTGTCCTTAGACATCGCCAATGCTTTCAACAGCTTGCCACACGGGATCATACGGGAGGCATTCCGATATTTCGGAGTGCCCCGTACCTGCGGCGACTGTTGAAGGCGTACCTGGAAGACAGGGAGGTCACCTACGTCGATGGCGACGGGCGAATGGTCCGGCGGGCTACAAGGCGGGGGGTTCCACAGGGGTCGGTCCTGGGGCCGCTCTTGTGGAACGTGGACTACGACTGGGTACTCCGCGGCGCGCTCCCTTATGGAGCGCGCCTAATTTGCTACGTTGACGACACCCTAGTCATAGCCCGGGGTGAGGAATGGAGGGAGGTGGAGAGCCTGGCCACGATGGCCACAACCCTCGTGGTCAGGCGTATAAGGAGGTTGAGCCTCAGGGTGGCCCTCGAGAAGACCGAGGCTATACTCTTCCATGGGCCTCGGCGGGGGCCGCACCTGGGGCCCACATTATGTTGGAGGGCGCCCGGATCAGGGTGGGAGCCCAAATGAAGTACTTCGGCCTCATCCTGGACGGACGCTGGCGGTTCGAACCCCACTTCGCGGGGCTCAGGCCACGAATTGCTAGGGCGGCGGTGGCACTCGGCCGATTGCTCCCCAATATTGGGGGGCCGGGGGCCAGGTGCCACCGACTGTACATGGGAGTCGTGCGGGCGATGGCCGCTTACGGGGCACCGGTCTGGGCAGACGCCTTTGGTGCCGCCAACGTGCGCGCGCTTCGTAATGCGCAGCGCACGGTGGCACTGAGGGCTATCCGGGCATACCGGACTGTGTCCTCGGCAGCGGCTTTCAGGCTCGCCGGCTCCCTTCCTTGGGAGCTGGAGGCAGGAGTTCTCGCCGCCGTATACGAATTCACGGCGGCGAGGAAACGTAGTGGGGAGCCCCCGGCTCCCAGGGAAATAGAGGCCAAAAGGCAGGAGTTGCGGGAGTAGGCGGTAGAGCGGTGGATGCAGGACCTGGCGGACGCGCGCTTCGGTATGTACACCGTCAACGCCGTCCGCCCGGTCCTGCTGGAGTGGATTGGGAGGAGATGGGGCTCCCTGTCGTTCAGGCTGGTGCAGGTGCTGACCGGACACGGCTGTTTAGGGTGGTATCTGCACCGGATCGCTTGCAGGGAGCCGACCGCCGCCTGCCATGAGTGCGGCGCTGAGAAGGATACTGTGCAGCACACTCTCTCCGAGTGTGTTGCGTGGGAGGTGGAGCGCCGTACTCTGGCGGCGGTGGTGGGGGAGGATTTGTCGTTGCCGAGCGTGGTTTCGTCCATGCTCGGCAGCGAGCAGGCGTGGCGAGTAGTGGCCTCCTTTTACGAGGAAGTCATCTCGCAAAAGGAGGCGACGGAGAGGGCCCGCGAGGCGGTCCTCCTCAGTGGCCGTCTTCGCCAACAGAGGACCGGCAGGAGGAGGCGGCGCTTCGCCCAACTCCTCCTGCCACCGTAGCCGGACCTGAGGGGATGTAGTCGGGGGCTCATCCCCTTATTGCACAGATCCGGCGGACGAGGGGAGGCAGCTGGTGTGTACCCAGCTGCCTCTCTATAGGTAGGAGCCCGGCGGCCACCTTCCGCCGGGCCGACCGTTGGGGCGGCTATCTAAGGGGAATAGCTTAGAACGATCCCTTGCCGCCCCAACACTACGGTCGGTGGGTACACCGTGGGGTTTTAGTCCGTGCGAGTCGGACATAACCCACCCTCTCCCCCCGGGAGGGTGGGTATCCATAAGGGATTTCCCCACGTTAAAAAAAAAAAAGCGCTAGGATACATTAATATCATAGTAATATATTATAGGTATATCGAAAATAAACATTCTGTATGCTAGTGTATTTTATTAATTAAATATTTATAGATACCTAGTATACTCGTTGTTATATATATCTACTGGTGAAAACCGCATGAAAATCTATTCAGTAGTTTTTGAGTTTATCACGAACAGACAGACAGATAGACAGACGTGGCAGAAGACTATGGTTTATAACATGTGGTGATATGACCAATTATACCTCATGATTATATCAGTAATGCTTCGTTGATCTAATTACGCGTGAAAATTAACAAACAGCTAATGAAACGTTCGCTTTCTGATACAAGACTTACATCTAATTTAAAAAGAATTCAACAGTCGACGCACACGTGTTCAATAGTATAAAAAAATACACGACGTTCAGTGTTGCCAGATGTCTCGTGTTTTAATGTAAACATAATAAAATAACATAAACAATATATTCATACGCTCCAGTGTAGGATATTTGTACAGTATCAATATTATAAACACAGATTTCAAATACTAATTCTGAATGTTAACACATTTCAGCTCGAAATGTGAACAAATTTATCTAAGCGAAAGGAAAATCGATAATTAATACTTGAATATTCATATAATACATACTGAGTTTTTGATGGGATCTAGGAATGCCATGTTTTGGATTTTATATTTTATTCATAATCTTGTGTTATTTGTCTCTATAACTTGTAATATTGGCGGTGTTTCACGTAATACACTTCGCTAATTGTGCATAAGTGAAGTGAATGTAAAATAATACCTTGGACCATAAATTCTGAAATGCACCAAAAACTTCTGGAAAGTTCTGACAAGAGAGCCCCCATTTTGTTGGAACAATGAAATAATGACACGACACTTATTGTGTAAAACGTGTTGTAATCTCGTCTCTATCTCTCAAACAAAACATTGGCCCTGGCAAATGATACTGCAGAGCCAAAACAAGAAAAACGTTATCCATATAAGAATACATACTGAGTTTTTAGAGGAATCTTGGAATGTCATGTAGAAGATTTTATATTTTATTCATAATTAGCGGACTCGGCGAACGTTGTCTTGCCCTGATAATAAAAAAAAATCCTAGAATCAGACTGTAGCGTCACCTACCGGCTCTAATCACGAACAAAGTTGCCGAAACCGGGCTGCGACTGTTGCTTTGGATGCAACATCGCGAATCTATCTACACTAAGTGAGTGCCTAGAAAGGCACATATTGCTAATTAAATACAAAAAAAAGACTACAAACCTAGATTACATTTTTGCAAAATCATATTTTTTTTAAACATATATTTTGTCTGTTACTGTGTTATCTTACATTAGTCGGAACTTCCGATGCAGAAAAATATCGTAATGTAACCACAGCATAGTGGTAAGGTTTTTTCTAAGTCCGTCTGTCTAGCTACCACCCTTGTGTTGAATATCTGTCGTCAAGCACCTACTGGTGTGTTCTGGCAGCTGCATTTGAGAGCCAATTCCCTCTAAGTTAAGCGTGTTTACAAGCTTAGATTTTCACGTGAATTCTCTGAGCTGCAGTGGTGCCATAGACTGCACAATATCCTCAGCAATAGGTTTAGCTATGACCTGAAAATTATATTAAATATCGTAAAAGAAATAGATTTAAACTAGTTTTTGTTTTAAAACTTTTTATAATCGACCTCTTTATATTTAGAGTATGTTTTTGAAGACTTCAATATACTTTTATCGAAATTGCATTTTTATATTCTTCCTATTGAAGTCCATTTAAAATAGTCTTTTATTTCGTGTATCATAAAATCCAGAGTTTATAATAAACCTGTATTTGTGGCAACACAGTTAACAACGTTGTGTAGACTAGCGTGCACGCAGGTGGCTTGTGTCAACATAAAACTTTATTTGTTCTCTCGTGGTTGAGTTTTAAAATCCTCCATCACGATAACATTGGGTACAAAATAAACAATATTTAAAATAAGGGCGCGGTCGAAGCGACTCGAACCTAAAAGACTGAATTATAAAAGGAATTATTAAGACACGGATCCAAAAAACAAAGACACTGTGTTCTTCGAGCGAGAAGTAAAGAAGTTTTTAACCCCTCGGATGGTTTTTGAAACCCAGATCCCAAAATGACGGATCATTGATTTAAATACCTACCGAAATTTATAAACTTATAATTTTACACTACATAATTTGTTATTGTTCAATTTTTTCAAATGTTGCAATAACCTTTGTTTTTTGTTGCCAACAATCTGTTAACCAATTCATCATAAAGTCTACATTCGTTTGTATGGAACTGAAACACACATGGATTTAGTTAGTACAGATGTTTAAAAGTCAGGAACGCGCATGTGTTATCTACGGTATTGCATGCGTACATGCACTGCGGTGATCAGTTACCACCAGGAAGCCTGTATACTTGTTTACCACCATCATGGTATAAAAAAAATTATGGCACTATCGCTGTTGCTACACTTGACGTGTGGTTGTAGTCAGCCAATCTGTATAGGACCATCGTGACTTACCATTCGAATAAATGGAATTATTAAAAAAAACATTAATTCATTTTCAGATTTTTATCATTGGTAACCAGTCTTCTTTATTATTACTGGCATTGTCTAGTAAATATGGATATTACAAGTGTCTTGTGTTAGTTTCAAAGTTCAAACAAGATGGTGACTCCCTTGTTAGAATTTTCCAGGGAGTTTTTTTTTTTATTGAAGCACGACAAAGTCACTGCACTATGCCTGATGTTAAGCATAGTACAATCCAAAAACATCGGCAACCACCGACAGACAGATTATCCATCGCCGGTTGCCGATGTCATGCCGGCCATAATGACGAAAGTCACCCGGTACTGGATATGCACAGGCTGATCCCGAAACGCGACATGCAGAAGCGAGTCACTATGACGGGCTTTTTCGCCATATACATGGTGGTTGCGACCCAGTCGGGCTGTAAATCCCTACCACCCCGCTATCGCCGTTGCCTCGTTCGTTGATCAGCAGGGTGCACCACGTGCAGGTGAGGTTGGTTTGGGTGTCTCAAGTCTTAAGATGTTATTCGACACCCCTTACACCCCTTTGTTGCATCTCAATGTTCATACTCTGTGGTATTATTTCCCATTCACTTAATTTGTGCACAGTAACCGAACTATATTATGTACCACCGATATTATAAAACATATAGTCAAATAATACAAAATCATGAATAAAAAATAAAAACCATTACATAACAGTCTAAGATCGCGCCAAAAATTCCCAATTGATTCTTATTAAAGAGTGACTGAATAAAAACGCTTTTTTGTTATGTTAAAACGCGTGAATTCGTATATAATTAAAGACACCATAAAAGGAATTATTGAATGACTTCATCACATACATAACAACGAATTAAGAATCCATGTTTGTTGTAACAACAAACCTTATTTGTTTAAAGTTTACACAAAAGCAAACTTTATCGTAAATTGTACGATTTGAATATAAGGAATTGCGTTGAGTAACGCGTGTGGGATGGCCAAGTTACCAAATGTGGGTAAACTTCATTCTAACGACTAAGGGTTAAACAATTTATATATATCTATACATATAATAATAATGTAAATCGAATGTGTCTGTACGTTTTAGGTTTTTGCGAAAACATTATTTCAGATGTCTAGAAATTAACTAATAATTTCAATCGTTTTTAGAAATGTCTGTCCGTTTGTTTG
>JACEII010000016.1:11599200-11628756 GCA_014332785.1 Antheraea mylitta
AATTTAAATGTTAAGTTATTGTAGAGTTAACATTTTCACATTTAGCACCAATATTGATTACATTTACATCTGTGTAAATAAGAAAAAAAATTATTTAGTCTATCAGACATTATATATTTTTTTAATGTATAACATATATGTACAGACTTTTTTTTTTTCGAAATGTCTACCGCTATTGGCCCAGCAAGGTCTTAACAGCTTCACCGGACTACTAAGGCGAGCGCTTAAGGCACTCAGCCGATTTCATTATGGCAACCAGCTCAAGGGTGCACGGCACACCTCGGCTTGGCTGTTGTGCTGTTACATGCAAAATCGCGACCTATCTCAGCTAACCTAGCTAACTATTCATATGTGTATGAGTTGTTGAAACGTATATGTGTACCAAGCATACACGCCTTAACAACTCCTCCATATATTTATTATCGGAAAATTGAGAGTTTTTCAGTTCGATAAGGGAAAAAAGTAAACCCTTCCACTTTCATATGTAAGCGTGTAGGCGTGCACGTGTGTGGAGGTGATCGTGTAGTGTTGTAGCAGTGATGTATATTTGTGTGTCACCGTATCGCGCAAGCAACGCACTCAAGGGCTCCCTACCGAGGGATCGAACCTAGGTTTGAGCCGCTGCCGTGGGAGGCCTAATCGGGTAATGGGAGGCCTAATCGGTTTTTTTTTTTACTGCCATCTTAATCTATCACATAGTGTCTTTTATTTTATATTTATTGTTATGGGTTATTTTGAGCTTTATTGTTAGCACTGGTCGTAATTCACATAATATACTTTGCTTATTGTGTATAAGTCAATAGGATATAACAATATTTAAAATAAATCTAGAGTCGCCATAAATTCCCAAGTTCTGACAAGAGGCCACCATCTTGTTGGTACACTTAACTGTCAAGAGACACTTCATTTTAATACAATTAAATAGAAATGTATAAAAAACATCAATTACTAAAATATCAACAAGACAATTATTACTTTAATCCTACAAATATTACAAATATACATATAAATAGATCACAATTAAAACTTACAGTAGAAGTGATTTGTCGTAAAAATAATATATTAGTACAAATGCAAGTTGTATATAGTAAAAAAACGTTTTATAATACTTGTGATATTATTTATTTAAAACATTTATGTAAAAAAAAATAATATAACCATTTAAGAGTTTGCAGTTTGCGAGGAATATTGTCTGGTTGTTCAATGTAAAAAAATTTATAAATATTGATCAGTGGTGCCAAATGTTACCTATATTGCATACGTACATTAGTATATTTAGTATTACAGAGACAATCACATTGATTGATATTCAGATAAACAAAGTTAGAAAAATAAAACTATTGGACGTCAGCAATATTATTATACATTACTGTATATCAAAATATATCATAATAGTACATAAACCATGTTATAAATGTATAAATTACGTCAGTAAAAGAATTATTAAAATCATTTTTGAAATTACTAAAAGTATTGTACACATAAACAATTAAAAATACTAAGAAAATAGACAGATCATATTCTGATGTCATTTAAATATTCGAAATGTATTTTGACCCTAAAATCATATATAATTGTGTATATTAAAAAATTATATGACTCTAACATAAAACAAAATATATTTATCTATAATTGTTTTACTATATCAAGAGGAACACTTAATTCAGTTGTGTTAAACAAAGGATTTGTTTTAGAGATATGTGACTTAGGTTCTATTATCAGCTCCTGCTCTGGTTTTATATGTGGTGGATTCACTTTTAAGTAATTTGACTTAGCTATTGTTATGATTAAATGTATGTATCCACCTATTATATATATACCACCAATTACAGCAAAAAGTCTTAATGTTAACTGTATTAAATGCTCATGTTCTTGATATACCTTCACTTTTAATGCAGCCATGTCATATTTGAAGAATATTCCTGGTACACCGTGGGAACCGTGGCTATGACTAATAGGCCTCTCCAGCTCTTTTACAGAGTATTGGAAGGTTTTTATTGTTTGAAAGTCTGTATCTATATCAGTTGGTACGACTTCGATGAAATACTGATAAAGCATGTTTTCCTCATTGGTGAATTTTTCATCACCCTCCAAAGGATAAATTATACCATTCGCTGGGCTACCGAAACTGAGACGATGTATTCGATGGCTAAAATTTTGTGGGGTGTCATCAAATAACCTATTTAAGTGGATATGGCCTCTAGGCAATTGTAAGCTTTTACCAGCTGTAATGTGAAAGTTTCCAGCAACTTTATTTAATGTAAGAACACCATGGAGTCTGCATGCGTCAGGTCTCCGGTTCGGTTTTGTTTTACGTGGTGGTATAGTCGCGTGAACTGATCCATGTCCCTTTTTCCAGAGCAATTGCCAGACAGAATGGTATTCCTCTCTTAGGTATGAGTTTAAGTACTTAACGCCGTCAAATGCGTCCTGTTGCTCCTGTGTCAGTTCGAACCATGTATCCTCTTCCTGTAGTTCACCGAAACCAAACACGCTCTGGGATGTAGAGTCAAGAATGTCCGCTCCTATGTTAGAACATGGCATTGCGACCGTTATATCAATGTTTATTCGTAATTTCTCATCCATATCAGTGTCTGGCATAAATTTAAATACTAAATTACTCTCTAAATAATAATTTGCTTCACAATAAAAGAGCCATAAAATAATAAAAAATGTTATAACAGAAAATAAGACGCCCTCCAGCGTACTTTGCATGTACTCTTGTGGAACTTTTGGGAAAGCATCCAGTTCTTTTACTTTGTCCAAAACTTTTTTCTTTCCTCTATATCTCAACATTTTTATTTACAATCGGCACAGATTACTAAGATGATAACAGGTTTGCAGTTTTTTTCAGAAAAACATCATACGTGTTATGACTTTTCAGGGTTGACACTGTTGAAGTGTTGACAGTGCACTGTTAACTGAATTTTTCGTTTCAGCCAAAACGTTAGGGTTTTTGAGCATTGAAGAAATAACCCATTGCTTTGTTGAAAAAGGAAGATACCGCTGTGTATGACACAACGCCGGCTTTTTTTGTATATAAAGGACTACGCCGGAGTTTTTGGCGGGATTTTAGTCTGTCATGTAGTGTGTTTTATATTTTATTTATAATCTTATGTTATTCGACTCTATATTTTGTATTGTATATTTTGAAAAGTTGAAAAATGAAGTAAATAAGAAATAATACCACGGAACATGAAATTATGAGATGCCACAAAAACTCCCTGGAAGGTTCTAACAACGGATCCACCATTTTGTTAGAATATTGATATAATCACACGGCGCTTGTAATATTATTGCACTATAACGTCCATTGAAAGAAAACATTGACACGCGGATCCAAAACAAGATAAAGAAGAAGAAAAGGACTACCATCTTTACTCCAGTAAATATATTATCGATGTATAAGTGAACGATACTATATATTTTTATAGTTCACTTAATAATAAAATTGAGAACAAATAATATGGTTTCGGTGTAGCATGAAAACTTCTGTTTTGTTTCAGATTTCTGTATATATTTCTGAACGAACGCGTTGTAGGCAGCCTGTGAGGCAGCCTACCATTATTTTGACAATCTTGACATATAATCTTGTCAATGTTGCGAAGTTTGTGATTTCTATTGGTGCAATACGAGATTTTCTATTTTTACCTTTGTCAAACGAAATTATAACAAACATATGCAGGCTGACGAAGAAAATATATCACTGCATTCATGCTTCAATTCTTTGAAAACGGCAGTGATGGGGTGTTGCTACAGTATTTGTCACAAAGACAACGATCCTGAGGTATTTATACTGAAGATTCCTATAAACACTAATTATTACAATAAACTGTAAGGTATAATGGTATTTTATTATAAAATGCAAGAAATTTGTGTATATATACGTATGCAGCGCTTGTGCGTAGAAAATACTTCCTGTTTCATATGACAATGATACATTGAACTTTTATCATATTTTATCGCTAATTCCTATATAGTTGATTGACTTTTTACCACACACGTTGTAATCACTACATTTTTACTATTTTATTCAGGTAATCCATTTAAACTTTGAAGTAATATTTTGGCCCTTTTTCGAATGATAATATTATTAGTTACAGATAATATAAGCAAATCATTCTTTATCTGTCGTGACAGGCATTCTTTTCCTTTCCCATATGAGTAATAAGGTTTAAATTGTATTTACTATAATGCTGATTTAGATTTCTATACTTCCAAAAATCTTAATATAATTTTCATATACAAGTTTTTATACTTTACACTTTACACTAATATAAATGTTAACTTCTATTTTTAAATGTATATATTTATACTCCATTTTAGCCATACAAATAAATAAATTTATATGTGAATAGAAAACTATTCAACCACTTTTTAAGCAAATTGGGCCAACAGATGAACATAAAATTTGACATAGTTAAAGTTTATGCAGAAGAGAAGTACACTAAGCAATTATTTTTATGTTAAATGCATGCAAAACACATTAAATAAAGTAATTAAAATGTACATTACACAAATTACTGTTTGAATGACACACAATATACACAGCATGTAAATGATTTGTAGGTTAATTTTGTAACAATATAATATGTAAATTCATAATATACATTAATAATTAATTGATAAATAATTTATCTTTACATTTATGAAGCCACTGAAATAATTACTATTTATTCTCTTTGGTCTTCTTGAATGTCCAAATTTTTAGGTAACTAGAATGCTTTCACTTCATGTTGTCATAAGAGAAAAGCAATATTACACCAGCCTTAAGTCTCAATGTCAATATTTTAGTGTTTTAATATCTTTTTTTGTGGACTCACTTCGAATGATGACTCAATAAAAAACAAGCCAAAAAAATACTTTGTAAACATTTGCATTGTAAACATTTACTTTGTAAACAGTTGCATATGTGTCGTTTTGCATTTCATTTTTAAGTTTAAACTAAAGATTTTTGTTACTGTTTGGTTAGGTTATGTTAGACTCAAGAAAAATGTAACTAATATATGATATAGGATAACTATATTGGTGCATTATTTACATTGTAGCGAGCGTATAACTAGTCTACTATCCTAAGAGATAGGATTGTAGGTTAGTACGATTCAACACTCCATAAGCGATAAGAGTTCACATGATAACAATGGGCTAAAACACATCCCTTTTAAAATAGCCACATATGTTGGTCAATCGCCGTACTCAATGCGCCAGCTTATAATCCTTCGACCGACATAAGTATTATTAAGAATAAGTTAATGCATTGTACCGCACCCTTCAGTTTGAAATAAATCGTTGCACATAATGGTTGTGTTTTCTCTTCCATAAACTCGAGTAAATAAATAAAATTTAATTAATACAAATTAGTGGTTAGACATTTAAACCGCCGTCTCTAATACCTCTAAAACATAAATATCTAGTATTGTAAGCCATCCTACTGTATTTAAACTGTACTACATTTATAATGATTAATAAAAATTGTAAAAAACGTGCAGACCAAGAGTTTGCAGAGAAAAGTATAAGAAAATAATTTATATCAATTTACACTTTTTATGATTATTTGGTAATTATCTTCTAAGTTGCTGCTATTTAATATATCAAACACCATTGATGGTGCATTTAGGATCTTAATATTAAACATGGTATGATATCAGCCATATATACTTTTTTAAGTTGAATGTATTCAACATATAAAAATCAATAAAATATATAGTATGCTTTTAAATGTTATCGTCTTATAAATGCTTTTAATGTTGTAATATTTATAACTGAATGATATTGAAAGAATTTTATATGTGTACACACACAAAAATATTCCTGAAAAATTACACACCAAAAAGGTTTACTCCCATGATGATACATTCAGTAGTTTTGATGTGATTGCATCTCAAAGGAACTGTTTCCATAATATATATATATATATATACTGTGGTTAAATGAAAAATAAATTATGTATTATAATACATCTATTAAAAATAATTTTTATTTTTCAGGATAACATTGTTAATGAAAGGACACACTTGTTAGAAGTGACAGAACAGCAGCAAGAAACGCCGGTGCCAGCAGCATCGGCGTCAACACCACCCCGCAAACCAGATGAACAGAGTGCTCTGAACAGGATACTGCATGAGACTGCTACGTGAGTCTATCACCTTAATTTTATTCAAAGACTAAAGAGTAGTTTAAATCTATACTAATATTATAAAGAGGTAAAGTTTGTGAGTTTGTGATGTTGTAGGGGGTAATCTCAGGAACTACTGGTCCAATTTAAATAATTCTTTAATGTTATATAGCTTATTTATCTGGAATGGTTATAGGCTATATATCATCACGCTAAGACCAATAGGGGCGGAGCACCAATGAAGAATGTTTAAAAATCGGGATTTTTTTCCTATTGAGAGCTTCCGTTGCATGTTAACGTTACCCCAAAATATTTATTCCACGCGAAAGAAGTCGCGGGCAGAGGCTTGTATACTATAAAGCACATAGTAATAGATAGAAACATCTCATAGAAAATTTAAATGCATATACAATTTAGGCAATATATATATATATATAGTACCTATATTGATTAATATATAAAGCTAACTATCAAGTAGTTAGAATAAATGTACACATAATGTACAATATATTTGTATCTATAATACACCAAGTGGGATATATGCTGTAGCATATGTCTGAAATATATATTTCAGACGCACTAACAGTAACAGTTCTCTCGGTAATAGTGTTAATTTTGCAACAAATTTGCAAAGCATATTATCGGTTTACCAGATTGTAAGCATTTAAGCACCATGTCAAGTATGTTTTAGTGTCTAAAGGCTAGTAGGTTAGTGTGTGTATGAATAGACGCCTCTCTGTGCATCCTCTAAAAACGATTGTAAGACCTAATGTTTTATATATATATATATAATATATATGTATATGATTATTAAAAAAAAAACAGATCACGTTCTTTGCCGGCGCTTCTCTCGATAACTGGGTTGTTTTCCTAACCTATGGTAATTTACGTTCAGAAAGAGTGGTATACATTGTATAAAGTATTTTTGATATGATTATGTTTTGATTAATTATATTTGAGAACCAAAGTTCATCATCATCATATTAGCCTACAGACGTTCATTGCTATATATAGGTATCATCATACTTTATCCAAAGTGTCAGAAGTTTATAGGTGAACTAAAAAATAATATTTGAAATTCCTTTGTTTTTTAATTCCAAAAATATATGTAACGAAACTCTTTAATTGAAATAGCTACTATCTCTTTCACATATCAATCTCTTTTATACTGCTATAGATAATAGTATCAAATATATTAATTTTTAAAACATGTTCTCACTTTAATTTGGGCCACACTTTATATATAACTCAGCATTGTAAAAAAAATATTTTCGCGTCCCTCTTTCTGTGACTGGGAGTTTACATCTCTCGTTAATATCGCCGTAAAATCAGGTACAGTGTAATGGCTATTGTCGTAATGTGCAAAAAAAAATCGGTCCGTTTTTTTTTTTGTTTGCTTTCCAGTAATGTGATAGACGTGGGTGCACTAGGTCCGTATGCTCTGGAACCCGGTGCGTATAGCGAACGTGTGAGGCTCTATACTGCACGTGTAGCGGCGACTGTGCCCGCGCCTAGAACCCAGCCGAGGCTGTTGGCTGACGTGCCTAACGGAGAACGCGCACAACTTCTCTCCCGGCCACCCCTCGCGACCTCCGACAAAGACCTCGTGAGTCTATTTAACTTCCTCCCTATGTCGTTTATTATTAACAATATATTCTAAATTATTTATTTTTTATACTTTATAGGTTTTTAGAAAGAAAGAAAGGGCCATATGCGCGTTGTAATAAAGTTTAATTTTGTATGCTAGCAGTGAAACAAAATAACGTGATGATGGTTGCAAATTGTATTAATAATTATATACAACGAATGTATACGCTTTTAAACAGATAAACTGACTGTGCGAGTGAGATGTCCGTAATATAACAATAGAAACAAGCGCGTTAGACCACAATATTAATTGATGTTATACGATTTTGTAGTTTACGATGGTGAAAAATTAAACCTAGAAGGGGTTGGCTCTCCAGTGCACCTGCCGGAACACATCAACAGGTGCTTGACTACAGATTTTCAACTTGAAAGTGCTAGCTATGGGTCGGTTCGACCGTGGTAGTACCACACTCTCACAGAAAACCGACGTGAAGTAACAGTGCTTACATTGTTGCATTTCATTTGGTCAGTGAGAGCGCCGGAGACCTACCTACCCTCCCCTTCCTCTTCCTTCTTATCTGCCTCTCTAAGTGTACTTTTAGATTGGACTTATAGTTTAGAGTAAATTGAATGAAACTGGTTTTAATGTACGGGAAGCAACCTATGAATATCTTGTGATTTTTGTTGGTTTTCAAAAGTACTCAAAATAATAAAGTGATCATTTCTCCCTTAAAGACAGTGGTAATAGGCAGGAAAATTGCCCACGCGATACAGTGACACAAAACCTTACATCACTGCTACAACATCATACACATCACTTATACACACGTGGACGCCTACACGCTTACACGCTGTTTTTCTTTTTCAGAGAAATAAACGACAAAGAGTTCTACCCTTATTTTTCTTTATCTTATCCTATCCTATATAGTTTTGAGGATTTTTTCCGACACAAAATACATATAGGAGTTGTTGAGGCACGCATGCTTGATACACATGCATGTTTCAATAACTCATATACGTATATCTAGATAGCTTAGCTTAGATTAGCTCAGATAGGTCGCGATGTTTGCACAAAACAGGCGACAGCCCAAGCCGAGGTGTGCTGTGTCCCTTTGAGTTAGTCGCCCAAACATCCCAAATCGGCTGAGTGCCTTTAGCGCTCGCTTCAGTAGTTCGGTGAAGCTGTAAAGACCATTCCAGGTCAATAGCGTTTTCATTACGAAAAAAAAAGCAGGGAAATCATAGACTTACAACATTCGAAAATTAGCGTGCCCCCAAAAAAGAAGTGACAAAAAAGGCCATATATAAATAAATATAATTGTGGTTTATTTTGATAGATCACTAACGCAGTGAAGAAAGCCGCCGCGGCTATATCTGAGCTGCGAGTGGAACACCACGAGGACCTGGTGGTGCCGTTCCGTGTCCCATAGCAGAGGAGTTCAGCCTCTTATTCGGAGGATGAACGGACTAACCATTAGGTATTCTCATCTATCTATCTAGCCAATGCTTTTAAACAAGCAATTCTTGTATATTTTTATATGTGGCGTCAGCTGTTTCCGTGAAACTTATTATGTAGGTGGTTTCAGGGACAAGAAATCGATCTAGCTAGATTTTATTCATACAAAACTTTTTTAATTAAGATTTCAGGCAATGAAAAACATTTGCTAGAATGTAAAGGTAAATTTCGCCGCCGCTGTCAAAACAACTATAGCTCAGATGATTTTTGGTTGCTTCGAAAATCCGTGTAATCCCAGTTCGAATCCGAGTGTATATATATATATATATTTTTGTGAAAAATGATAACTCTGTAAGGCAACCGTAACAATCTATTTTAATTATATAAAAAAATGCTAATTTTGTGAGGCAAACCCAACAGTTTATATTAATTTAAATATGATTTTTAAAGAACCGAGGATCACATCGTCACTTACCATCAGGTGAGATTGTGGCCAAGCGTGTACCTGTTGAACATAAAAAAGCCAATTCTGCGGTTTTAACTTACATGACTTTTTTATGATAAAATTAATTATCTACAAAAATGCTTTTATAAAATTTGCTCTAAAGTTGATATATTTCAAGAAAAATAGAAAAGCCATGATTTTTGAGAACAAATCAAGTTCACAATTAAAATTTTTGGCGACTAAGTTCGAAGATTTAATATAAGCTATAAAAGCTTTTAAAGAGGAATGATTCCTCTACAATTTCTGCCCATGTTCAATTGAATAGCGTGAAATGTCGCCAAGTTATAGAAACTTAAAAAAAAAAAACAAAGTTCTCTGCCGCGGGTCTGTCTGTCCGTTCGAGATAAACTCAAAAACTACTCAACGGATTTTCATGCGGTTTTCAGCAGTAGATACAATTAATTCATGAGGCAGATTTGGGTATATAATTTATCAATTTTTTTATTAATATCAAGTCGGGACAACGTCCACTGGGCCCGCTAGTAAAAGATTGACGAACGAAATTGAACAATGAGTGCAAACTGTTTTAGACTAATTTGCAGAGTTCATAAATTTAGATAAACTTCTGAGTTTTTGGCCAAATTGAATTTTAAGTATGTCACGGTACGATGTTTTGAATATATCACGATCCTTCTATATGAAAGAGATTTTTGAAACATATAGGAACTCAACCCAACAGTTTTAATTCCGTCATCTGATCTGTCAAAATGGTTGTAAATAACACAAACAAAATAGCATCTATTTTATTTTTAAACGTCGTTATGTTAACGACGAGAGAAATTTTCATAGGTACGATCTTGGTGTTTTGCCTACATTTAACACTATACATACAAAAAAATACAATAACTAAGGTAAAATATGCGCTTTTAAAAAATTAAATTGATGCTATTTTGTTTGTGTCTCAGAAACTTTTTCAAATTGCTTGCTATATAAATACATACCAATTTTCAAGTTTCTATCTCTATAAATATACTATGAGTTATGAATTTTTGAAATAGTTTTTTGGCTCTCGTGTAAAATTGAGTTTTTTTTTTGAGTTTAAGTTATTTACAACCATGAGTAAGCTGAAGCTTAAAACTTTAGTGTTTAATGATATTAGATCAGGAATATCGATTAGAATGGTAACATTAATGCACACACAGAAGATATAAATTACTTAAAAATAAACAACATTTTTTAAATTAAATAGTATAAAATGTAGTTCAGTTTTTGGCAGGAATTTGTCTGTCATGTAGTGGATTTTATATTTTATTCATAATTTTGTGTTATTTGACTCTATATTGTGTAAATTTTTTGGTGTTTTACGTAGTATAGTTAGCTTATTGTGCATAGGTGAAGTGAATGGAAAATAATACCACGGAGCATAAAATTCTGAGATGCCATAAAAACTCCCTGGAAGGTTTTAACAAGGATTCCACCACCTTGTTAGAATATTGATTCACACGACGCTTAATATTGAAATGATCGCACGACGCTTTATTGACTAGGCGACAATGGCAGTAATAATCGGAAAGATTGATTGGCAAAAATAAAGTTTTAAAAAAAATGTAGTCTCCTACCACGTTTGTCTGACTGTGTGTCTGTCTGTTCGCGATAAACTCAAAAACTACTGAACGATTCTTGTATTTTCAGCAGTAGATAAAGTTATTCATGAGGAAGATTTTGATATATAATTTGTCAAGTTTATTTTTATTATCAGGGTGGAACAACGTCCGCCGTGCCCGCTAGTAATTACTAAGAAAACTGCACGTTTTGTGTTTCATGAACGACTGACTTTAATCCATAGAGTTCATAGACCTTCATACAATGCACAGACAATCCATAAATATACAGAGATTATATATGTTATTAGTATTTACAGTCTATCAAGCAAGAAACTACTAGTATATATCTTATAACTAAATATTTTGATATACTATTAATAGTAATTACTAAATCTATAACTTATTAATCATGTCTAAATGATGATGTTACATGTCGATGTGGTTTAGGATAGGAACTAACAAGAGATAACTAACTAAAGATGTTTGCACTGGAAACTTCGACTCGGTTGCAAGGATTCGAACCTATGGCCGTCGATGCGGTGTCCCAACACATTATCAACTAAGCCATCGTTAATTCAAAACTTACTTTTAAACATTTTATCTCCCACAGGGATATGTATGCCTGCACTCGCAAAACTCTAGCCGTGGGTGTGAAATTTATATATTTATATCAATAAAGTATGGGTGAATCCCCTTAAAAATTAATTTCGGACGAAACGACTGACTGAATATAGTTAGTTTTTGTTATATTATATATGTATAGAATATTATAAGTATTTGCATTCGTCTATATTATGTTTAGAAATTACATGGTTTAATTAAAAGTGTAGGGTGTATTCAAACGTTTTAGTAAAGGAAAATTAATGGGAATTTAGCTCTTTTTTTTTCTTTATTGCGATTAAGATTTTAATAAGGAATTTTAATGAACACCCCATGGTTTTATTTAATCTTATTATTTTTAGTCAGGGTCGGACTCGGGAAATACTTATAGGGGTCTAATCTCGGAACTCTCACGTAAGGGAATTTACCCTATCATAAGGAGACTCCCCTATACCAGTTTTGTTTTGTTTTACTATACATGTTGCGTTTTATTTAAAATCGATTTCATTGTTGTGCTACAATGATATGTGAAACTCTAAATCCAGGCTTTTGTTTAAAATAATACGATAAGTGTTGGATGAAAAAATACTCAGAATTAGTAATAATTTTGCGGCTTTCGGGATCTGTATGATGAAAAGAACATCTTAATAGGCTTAAATCATGTTTACATGAAGTTATAATTTGGCCTTAGAGTTTTTGGCGGGATCTTGGAATGTCATGTATTCTATATTGTATTCATAATCTTGTGTTATTTGACTCTATATTTTGTGATATTCGTGGTGTCTTACATAATATACATTGGTTAGCATGCACAAATGAAGTGGATAGCAAATAATACCATGGAGCATGGATTCTGACTGTCCCCAAAAACTTCCTGGAAAATTGTAATAAGTCGGCAACCATCTTGTTAAAACTTTGAAATGATCATAACTTGTAATATCATTACGTAATCTACAATAACAGTAATTAATTGATTGGTTGCCAAAAATAAAAGTAAAAAAATTAGCATAAAATGGTTACACCTAAGTCTAGAAGTGTTTGATATTTTGAAATCGAGGGTGGTAGCTAGGCAAATGACCATTAAAAAATAGCCATAATACCTTGCTATGAATTTATTGCGACATCTCCCTTCATTGTAATATCATACTCCTACGATCCGAACCTATATATTTGAAATGGTATCCGATCTCTCTATATTTCCATAATTATCGCCTTTCCCATCCTTATCTTTATTTTTATATAATAGACCTTATCACCTATTTTTATAGTATATTTTCGTTTGAATTCTGTTCTCTATCTTGACTAATCCTAGAAATGGCTAAACCGATTTTAGTAAATGCTTACATGGGGCCAGAGCACTTTACAAAGTATCATGATCACGATGATTGAGATTTAGAGCCACGCTGAAGATTACTGGTTTCAGCATGAATGAGTCAACTCGTCCCCGGTAGTACCATCTTCTCACAGAAACACCGCAATGAAGTAACAATGCTTGCACTGTTGCGTTTCGTTCGGTCAGTGAGAGCGCCCGACGACCTCGCCCCCTCTACCCCTCCCCTTCCCGTACTCTCCCACACCAACACAGACTGTCAATGCACTTGCGACTCCCCTGGTGTTGGTAGTGTCTATGGACGGTGGTGATCACTTAACATGAGATGACCCACCTGTTTTTTTTGCCTCCTTTATAAAATTATACCTAAAAAAATATATTAAATTAATCCAGACAAAATATGCAGTATACTAAAATAAACATTACCAATAGTATTTCTATTAAAGAATAATTAATTTCTGACATATTATAGAGGAATGCACATATCATGATTTGCAAATAATAAGGAGCTTAAATTTATTTAAGTAATAAAACTAAGTAAAGATGCCATCTTATATACATGTGTAATTGGAAATTTATCTAGTTTTTAAATAAATGTTACAGCAAAATATTATATTGTGTATTTAAAAAAAAACTATGAGTCTAAAGCGTGTTTTGTAAAAAGCTTATAAAAATAATAATTCATTAAAGAGACTATGTTACTTTTGTAATAATTATAATTTAAAAAGTATATTTTACAAAGGAGTTCTATTTCATTATAAAGAGGATTTGAATTTAGTCAAGGAGTTTTTGGCGCGATGTCAGCCACTCATTTATTGACTTTTACATTTTATTCATAATCTTTAGTTTATTAAGTATATATTTTGTAATATTGGAGAAGTTTTATTCGGTTATCTTGCACAAGTGAAGTGGACGGGAAAAAATATCACGGAGAATAAGTTCTGAAATGTCACAGAAACTACCTGGAAAGTTCTAACAAGAACCTCGAATTATCTACTCGAGTAATCGGCCGACTGCCTTAAGCGCTCGCCTTAGTAGTCCGGTTAAGCTGTAAAGACCTTGCAAGGCCAATAGCGTAGTCAGTTCGAAAAAAAAACCTCGATAATATCAGTAATAGTCTACAAGACTGGTTGTAAAAATAACATTTACATAAAAACTGTCCGTTGAGATTTGAATATTAGGTAAATCTACAAATTTACCTAATTTAATTTTCGTAGTGGTCGAAATTGTAGTGAAACTTTAGTTACGGTCAATTTACAATAGATGGCGCGCAAAGCGTTTCATTTTAAAACTACAAAAACAAACATAATGAAATAGAACTCTTTACATTATTCAAATTTATATCAATAGTGTCTATGTTATGATAATTATTGCGATGTCTGTGTATTCTTTCTCGTATGTATTTGCACATAATATTTATAATTGTCGTTAAAGGTTATCAAATTGTGTTTAGTAACTTTCATTGATATTTATGTTCGTATCAGATCATTAAAACGACATGAACTCGTCTCGACTCTCGGACACTATGTCTCGACATGACAACTAACCAAAGTGAAATAAAGATTTCTTCATACTCTATGGAATTTGGATGGTTCATGACGATACACATAATGTTTGAAGCAATTTATTAATTTTCATATATTAGGAAATACGAGATTATTAATTGTATCATTTAAGATTGAGTTTTTAAGAATCGATTAAAAAGTATATCGCTTTGTGTTTAATTGATTTTGTAATATCCATTTAACATAGGTTTTTCTTTAGTATTTATTTACGTCACGATAACGATTATTTTTTAATCGATTTAAAAAAAAAACGATTCCTGAAGTATGTAATACATCGATAATGATCGAGATTTAAAGAATTGGTACGAAATAATATCGATATAATACATCGATTCTGTGATATCGATTTAAAAGTTATGCTTCTTTGAGACACCACTAACTTCGAGATGTAACACTTTTAAATCGATTTCATGGCATTGATTGAATGATTAGGTATAAGTTAAATACCAAAGATGATAAATTGTCAACAGATTTAATATTATTATATAATTATTGTGAGCAAATATATACGAATAGATTTAATTCCTGTATACGTATAGACCAGTTTCTAGTATTACTGGGATCTACTAGTTGTGGTAGACCTCTCCAATTCTACCAAGGACCCTAAAAGACCATTTTATTTGTCCGGGTCTTACGTATAACGTGAATATTTATTGCGATTAATAATTAAAATAATTCAGTTATTTTGTATAATTAATGCGAATAGAATAAATTCTGTATTAAATAATTTTTATGACATTGTTTTTTGTTTTATTCCATTCCAATTTTGCGTGAGCGTCATAAGTCAAGTTTTACGTAAGTACTAAAGGTCTTTGATATGCTTATTTTTGATGACGTATAGGATGGGGTGTCTGGATGTGTAGGTCTGATATTTGAGACACACAATCTTATCCCCTGCGCAACCAACGTTCTAATAGCGAATCACTGTAAGTTAAGGCCTCTATTGGCTATAAATTCCTTATTTCTAGACTTGTTAACTGTTGCCCATGTATGTAGGTGATAGAGCCACGCTGAAACTATTATTGGTTTCAGTATGAATGGGTCGGCTCGTCCGGGGTAGCACTACCCTCTCACAGAAAACTGACGTGAAGTAACAGTGCTTGCATTGTTGCGTTTCGTTCGGTCATTGAGAACGCCGGAGACCCATCTCCCCTTCCCTCTCCTCTCCTTTTCCCTCTCCCTTTCTCTCCATTCCCCCAAACACAGGCTGGCAACGCACTCGCGACACCTCTGCGGTTGCTAGTGTCTATGGACGACGGTGATCGGTTAACAACAGGTGACCCGCATGATCGTTTACCTCCTATATGATATATAAAAAAAATCATTACGAAAATCAGAAAAGATTAAAAATATCTACCTATGTAAATGTTTACATATCAATGTTCTAAGAGCATTGCTTACATTTGCTGAGCAAGAAGAGGGGGCAATCAGTAATACAAAAATTATGCTTATGTGGCTAATAAAGACGCAATAAAATTTTGAAAGGGTAACGTAAAATCCTAAGGTATTGTAACTAGACTATTAAACGACATTGTAGAATTTCACCTTTAAACCATGTTTATTCATACTATGGAGTCATTTATAAACGAAATTTTCTATTCCCGTTTACAACCATTTTTATCTTTCATATAAAATATAGTTCTATATCATAAACAATTTCATTTAACTTAAAAAGAAATGATGATTATAAGTATGCAAAACTGTAATATCGATAATAAACCATCAATAGATTCATTTTGTATATTAGGGTCTTTACCTATGAAATTCCTGTTTTGTATGAAAAAAATTAAACGAATTTTTTTCATGTATTTTTATTTGTATTAATCGAAGTAACCATCCATTCATTGCCAACGCAGTGGCAGTTTAAGAAGGGTATCTTCTTAAAGAAATCAGTTGGACGGGAGGCAACAAATTCTTCAAAGGCATTTTGTAATGCCTCTCGGTTATTGAATTTTTTCCCGTCAAGGAGTCATCCAAAGTCTGGAAAAAGTAGTAGTCTGTAGGCGCAAGGTCTGGTGAGTAGGGCGGATGACGGAGAACTTCCAACCCCAGTTCTTGCAACATGGAAACCGTCTGCTGTGCAGTATGAGGTCGCGCGTTGTCATGCAGGAGCAGCGGAGACGAGCGATTGACCGATGCTGGTTGGAGATGTGCCAGTTTCTCTATCATTGTGTTCAGTTCTTCACGTTACACATCTGCAGTAATGCTCACCCCATTTGGTAAGAAGCTGTGATGAATCACACCGGCGCTAGACTACCAAACAGTGACCATCACTTTTCTAGGGGTAAGTTTTCGTTTAGGGCATTGTTTAGGTGCTGAACCAAGATCCAACCAACTTGCTGAGCGCTTGCGGTTACCAAACAGAATCCATTTTTCATTGCAGGTAACAATGCGGTTCAAAATTCCTTCATTTGTGTGTCTGTTGAACAGTGCAAGGCACGTCTTGACGCGTACTTCGCGCTAACGATCACTGAGTTCGTGGCGCACCCATTTGCTTTTTTACCTTGTCAATTTGACAAATAGTTTTGACGCTAACGTCGAAAGCTGCTGCTAATTCAGCCGTAGATTGTGTATCCATCAGAAAGAAAAGAAGAAAGAAAGAAATTGTGTATTGTTGGAACAATACAAAAACTTAATTTAAACAAACTAATTAGACAAAATATTGTGAAATACATGTTAAAAAATTAAGAAAAAATAAAGCCCAACAATTGGCAAGCCCATACAGCCATATGTGCAGTAGGGGAGACCGGGGATGGTTGGCTATAGGGGCAGGTAGACTAAGCAGCAATAACTCGCCAACGTCACTTGTTTCTCGTCAACAAATCACAAGCGACGATGCCTCCCCGCGACCCGCTAACTTGTGTGAAGTGAGCCGCTTCAGTCGCGCGGCGTTCGTGAGTGGCAACACACGTTGTATTTTTGGTCTCGGTAAGTAATGTTTCTCATCTGTACTATTTTTGTTATTGTGCCTATGGCTCTGTTAGAAACAATGTTGTTGTTATGCCAAATGTAAATATGATAGTTTTATTCTATATTGCATAGTATTGCTTCCACGTTAGTGCCAGAGTTTGCATATGACACACAGGTAAAATTTAAAATGGCGTAAGGGGTTAGTTGACAAATTTTGTTCGGGGTAGGTAGACTAATTAGTCAACCAACCCCTTTCAAATGAGTATAACATTTTATACTTATTTTGGAGAATTATGTGGGCTAATAGTTAATGTGCATCATAAATGTAAACATTATTATAGCCTTTTCTCACATACTAAACTACAGTTGTATTTTTACAGAAAATGAGGACGTACAAAAGAAAGTCTGAAAGGGGATGTGTACCAAAAGATATCCTAGAAAGAGCTTGCCACGCAGTAATCTTAGATAATAATAGCATAAACGCCACATCAAAGAAGTACCAAATTCCATACAAAACATTGCATCGTTATGTAACTAAACTTAAACAAAAGCTAGAAAGTAATCCGGCCCTCGGTAGAGCTGATTTGACCCTGGACACGGCGGGGTACATTAAAAATAGGCAGGTATTTAGCGATGACGAAGAAAATAAGCTGGAAGCTTATTTAAAGGCGGCTGCTGATATTTATTATGGATTAACACCATATGAGACACGCAAGTTTGCATTCGAATACGCAATAAAAAATAATAAAACTATGCCGGAATCTTGGAATACAAAATTAATCGCTGGCGAAGATTGGCTTGGTAATTTCTTAAAACGTCATCCCTCGTTATCAATAAGATCACCTCAAGCTACAAGCCTATCTAGAGCTACATCGTTCAACAAAAAAAATGTAAGTGAGTTCTTTGTTAATTTGAAAACAGTTTACGAACGATTAAATTTAAGCCCAGGTGATATTTGGAATGTTGATGAAACGGGACTTACAACAGTTCATGTGCCTAATAGAGTCATAGCTCGTCGGGGTATCAAAAACTTGGGAAAAATGACTTCGGCTGAAAGAGGCACTTTAGTGACAATTGCAATAGCGATTTCAGCTCTTGGCAACATGGTTCCTCCGTTTTTTGTATTTCCAAGAGTACACTTCAAGGGCCATTTTCTTAATGCTGGCCCTGTAGGTTCAGAAGGTGACGCTAACCCATCTGGGTGGATGAAGGAAGAAAATTTTATAAAATACGCAAAACATTTTGTGAAAAATGTTAAACCCATTAAAGAAAAGCCTATTCTTCTGCTCTTGGACAACCACGATTCACATTTATCCATCGAGGTGCTGGATTATTTCAAAAACAATGGGGTTACAGTTTTGTCATTCCCCCCTCATTGTAGCCACAAACTACAACCACTTGATAGAAGTGTTTACGGTCCTCTAAAGAAATATTTCAATAAAGCCAGCGACAACTGGCTAGCCAGTCACCCTGGAAAAACAATCACAATTTACAACATTCCGGAATTGTTAAAAACATCTCTGCCAATGGCGGCTACAATTGACAACATACAGTCTGGATTCAGAGTCACCGGAATTTCGCCGCTTAATGAAAATATATTTTCTGAGTCTGAATTTAGTGGAGCCTTTGTGACTGATAGGCCTTTACCAAACGTACAAGATGACGCTAGATCCTCAAACTCTGGCAATGCGGTAGCTGCTCCATCAAATTCGCAGAATAATGTAGACATTGGAAGTAAGGTTGGTTTTCCACCAACCTCCCAAACAAATTCATCGGTTACTTTACTTCAAGTCATAGATCTTCCATCAAATTCAGGCGTAAGTTCTGCTAATCTGATGGCTTCTGTATTGCCCGAAAGGTCAAAGTCATCTAGTACCGATTGCGAATCACCTTCTATTCTTGATGTAGAACACGTACAAGAAGAACCAGAAATAGAAAACATATATCAGTCAGGTATTGATGCACTTCCATTTGAAACGCCACCTCCACCTGCATTTAATCAAGATATACTTTCTCATATCGTACCACCCCCATGTGTAACACCACCTCCACCTGAATCCAGCCAAAGTTTTCTTTTGCCTGAAGAGATTACACCTTTTCCGAAAGCACCACCACGATTAGAAAATAGAAGAAATATACGAAAACGTAAAAGCACCATATATACAGACACTCCTGAGAAAGAAAATCTTCTTGAAAACAAAAAGAAGCAAATAAGTAAAGATACTTTAAAAAAGATGAAAAAACAAAAAACTAACCCAAAAACAAAAGGAAAAAGCAAAGGAACTGGCAAGGATAAAGGTAAAGGAAAGAGAAAGGAAAAGAAAACTATGAATAACGATGATCTTTCCGATATAAGCGACGAAAATGACGTAATTTGTATGGAATGCACCGAATCTTATTCAGCCAGTAAACCTGGTGAAGAGTGGATTCAGTGCATTACGTGTAAGTTATGGGCTCATTCTAAATGTGCAAAAGGCAATTCGTTATTTTACGAATGTAAGAATTGTAATTCTGATTTAGAAGACTGATTTGACGGTCTGATTTTAAATAGATATGTACTAAAACTAGATAACATGAGACAGGTTTTATTCATAATTAGGTTTAGTCTTAGAAAAGAACAGTTTTGTTTTGGTAAAATATTAAATGTATGGTAATTATTAGTTCAGAGTTTTATTAGGAGATATACTTAAAAACTATAATATGAGACTGATTGTTGTTTTGTCATAGATTAGTTATTTTTTACAAAAGAAATTTTCTATTCTAATCATTTATAATATTAGATACTCGCAAGTTTATATACGTTGAATGATATTTTCATAAAAGCAGTGTGATCTTTGATTAGCGATTTATTAAAATAATTCAAGTTACAATTAAGGTTGAAACCGAAAGTACAAAAATTAATCTTACATATTGTTGATTTTTTTAATAGTTTAAAAAGAGACTGTTACCTTTGTTAAAGTTCTTTATTAAGCGAGAATGGATCTCAAATTTAAGTGTGTTTATAATTAAATAAAAAGTTTCTATCATTGAGTAAATTTTAATGTTTTATTTTATACTAATCCACTTTATTTACAGTAATAACTGCCTAGGTCTACCTACCCCACGCTTATGGTCAACTTACCCCGGATATGGGGTAGGTTGACCAAGCGTCAGGGGTTTAAAAAATCAACGAAATTGGTATTAGAATGAAAAGTATATAGGTTTTAGATTAGTATTTTAAGTACCTGAATAATTGTTCTATCTGTATCAATTGTTGTTTTTATTATATTAAGTTAAACATCAGAGATATACGAGCTTCAGTGAAAAGTTAGTCAACCGTCCCCGGTCTCCCCTACAGCAGTAGTACTGCAGCGCTGATTTTCGATGGGAGCCATTGGGATGATAAGCGGACGTTCAGTCGGTTATGATTAATATTAGAAAAAATAATTATCAGCTTCAACAATCGCCTTTAATTCGTCATTGTCGACCAAAGTCTTTGGACGACCATGAGGTTCATTTTACAGATCGAAATTCTCAGAACGGAAGCGAGCAAACCAATAACAGGTGGTGCGTTGGTTTATAATGTTAGCTCCGTAAACGTCGTTGATGTTGCGTGCCGCGTTGCTGCCACGACGGTACTCGCATTCCATAATTACTCGAATTTTTAACGTATCCATGATGAGAAAAAAGATTGAAATGCGATGAAAATGTAACACTAATCAATAATCATGACTACTTTAGGAAAAAGAATTCCATGTTTTTAAAATAAAATTAATTTGAAATTAGAATTCTTAGCCAAACAAAAATTATTTTGATTTGACATGGCCAGTACTGCAGAACGGCAATTTCATAGCTAAATACCTATTATAATCCACCTACCAGTGACTTACAGGCTTTAGCCAAACGAAGGTAGGCCCTATTCGTCACAGCTTTATTCAAATACTAGCTTCTGCCTGTCTCTTCTGCGTGGAATGGAATTTTGGGTCAACTAACACTCAGCGGAAGCTCTCAAAAGAAAAAATAATCCCGATTTTGAAACATTATTCATTGGTGCTCCTATTGGTCTTAGTGTGATCGTATATAGCCTATAGCCTTCCTCGATAAATTTGCTCTCTAACACTCAAAGAATTTTTCTTATCTGATCAGTAGTTCCTGAGATTACCATCTAAAACCTCACAAACTTTACCTCTTTATAATATTAGTATAGATTTCAACCTTAAATAGCCCTGAAATGTTGACAAATTCTAACCTTCTAGCAGACTATACAAAAAAGCTATATTCCTTTTGAAGGCTGCAGATATACCTGGACAAGTCCGGAGCTCTCTCCAAACTTCGCTAACAAACTTGTAAGAAATATAATAGTACCTATAGTGATTTTTTTATGCGAGGAGAAAAAACGTTCAGATTGAAATCTTATCGCTCCGGTTATCGTGAGCCCCAAAGATAGGATTTTAAAAGTTGTGCGATAACTACTACGCAAATTCCGAAAAAATCCTCGGTACATTGCCAGGATTCAAAGCTATGGAAATTTAATTGACATTTTACATACCAAGCCATTTGATTCTCCACTATCCTGTTACCCAAAAAGCTCTAGTTTCGTCACGAAATTTTTTCTACACTGAAAAGTAAGTTGATTAAAGTATCCAAACCTACATCGATCGGTTGTACTTTATCCGAACACAACAACCAGTATGAAGAGTCCAAAGTCCAAATAGTAAATAAATAAGCTCTAATGAACCAGTAACTTTCGATTCCAATCGGTGAATGCCGCTGGGACAAACTCGTGTGTTCTCACGAGCTCATACCGCGACATGTCACCATTAAAATCTCAAGTTACCGACCACGATATAATATCTTATCTCTTGTCTATTTATATTAAATTTTAGAGATATTTCACTAGCGCGATTCAGGTTATTTAGATTTTATTTCAGTTGGAAACATTTTTTCTCCATGACAATTATACCAAATGTTATTTTACTCTGCCATTAATTGTTACAAATAATAAAAAAAAAGCAAAACTATCGTTTGATGAAA
This sequence comes from Antheraea mylitta, assembly GCA_014332785.1. Lineage (NCBI taxonomy): Eukaryota > Metazoa > Arthropoda > Insecta > Lepidoptera > Saturniidae > Antheraea > Antheraea mylitta. The sequence goes on from JACEII010000016.1 coordinate 11,621,826, forward strand.
AGATGTAATGTTTATAAAAAAATAATTTACCTATAGAATTGGTAGCCTTATTTTTGAATTATAAGGGATAAAAATACATTCCAATAATGTCTGATTATTTTATCATCTACAACCCTTTTTCGTTTTTTTATTTTGTGTTAATAGGGTTCATTGAAAAAAAATTAGATAATTATGTGAATGTAACGCCTAGCTATTTACTACAAAAATATTTATGACTGTGTTTTTGCTATTATATTTGTAGGTAGTTTTTTTAAGATATCCTCAATATATGAATATATCACGTTGGGCGCAACTGCCAACTTCTTTCTGCTCTCGCTATTACTACCTTTAGATATAGCTTTTTCAGGTACATCTTGCGCCAATAAAACCAAACGTATTTTGTTGCAGTGACACGTGGTCAATTAATTCCAGGTGGAAGGGCGAAGTGACGTTTACTTTTATATATAATAGAGTATTGTAACCCAACCTGGAATCCAAACTATATATATATATATATATATATATTTGTGTAAAAACATAGAACGTGTTCAGAAAAGATTTTTATGATATCTCTGTTACACTTCATTTACCATTACCATACTTTGCAACAAAATAAAATTTCTTCATAGTTTGCAGGTGCCAATAGTGATAAAAAATGTTTTTCCTGTGTAAATTATACGGTAAAACTTAAAGTTCGATGGAGGATTTACCTCTTAAAACTGAAATTAAGAGCGGCCGTTTAGACAAAAGTTTTGTTTCGATATAATCTTGTGATATTTCAGAGCGAAAAATATCGACGTTTTTGGTACACTTTTTTACTTATTCTTAAATTTGAATTAAAAATTCATGCGATCTAAAAGATTTCGTCAGCCCATCCTGAGATTTGATTTTTATCTCATTGGTATAATTTTCCTATACTCAATCTGCATATCTTTGTGACTGGCAAATATACGACCAACCAATCATAAGTAAAAAAGTAATAAACATCATGTATTATGTTCTCGAAATGAGTCATTACAGAGTTTTTGGAGGGATTTCAATCTGTCATGTAGTGGATTTTATATTTTATTCATAATCTTGTGTTATTTGACTCTATATTGTGTAAAGTTGGTGGTGTTTTATGTAATATTGTTAGTTTGTTGTGCATAAGTGAAGTGAATGAAAAATAATACCACGGACCATGAATTCTGGTATGTCACAAAAATTTGCAGGAAAGTTGTAACAAGAGAACCACCATCTTGTTATAACGTTGAAATAACCGCAAGACACTTTACTTGAATATCGATCTCTTATCTTGATAATTTTATACCTAACTTTGACTTTATCAACTCAACACTTGGAGATATCAGAACATTTTTTAATGTAATAATATTTTTTTTATTCGAAGATTAAGAAGATAAAAAATGTCTGGAATATTATATATAAGATTTGGCGCTTATGCCTTTACATTAAATTGGGCATAGAAGAAAACAGACTAAAGAATACATAAGAACTATCCGTATTGACAACTTCAGAATTGGCAAAAGAAGCGACTTGAAAATTAAGATAAAAAGATGGTTAAAAATTTACGAATATTATATAGAAGATTTGGCGCTTATGCATTTATATCAACTTGACCATAGAATAAAACTCACTACAGAATATACAACAACCACATATATTGACAACTTCAGAATTGGCAGTATGGATTAATTCCTTCGCCTGTCCTATTGGACGAATATTATTACTACTACTGAGCCATTACATTTCAAAATAAACTAAATCCAAATATCGCCGTTTCTAATATGTAACGTTATTTTTCAAGATCTTCAAATTGTTTACATACACAAACTTCGTTCTCGGTGTACTGAGAATATTAAAAGTTTAAACATGTTATATGAACAATTAGATTTGGATTTAACTGATTTTTAAATATAAGAACTCAAATTAAAATCTAGAAATCCGATGAAATATCTTTTTTCTGTTATACATAAATGAACCGTTAGAAGTCGGTTGGTATTCGCATTACACAAAGCTTATTGAATAGATTACGATCAATATTTTGTTTTATTTTTTTTATGTCATAGGAGGCAAACGAACAGACGGGTCGCCTGATGTTAAGTGATCACCGTCGTCCATATACACTTGCAACACCATGGGAGTCGCAAGTGCGTTGCCTGCCTGTGTTTGGGAGAAGAGATAAGGGGAGGGGAGGAGCGAGAGGAGGAAAGGGGAAGGTGGTCCTCCAGCGCTCTCACTGACCGAACGAAACGCAACAATGCAAGCACTGTTAGTTCACGTCGATTTTCTGTGAAAGGGTGGTAGTACACCCGAGCGAGTCGACCCATTCATGCTGAAACCAGTAAAAGCTTCAGCGTGGCTCTACCACCTACTAAATTTTATCTGATCTTATGTGAAATATAATTATATTATAGTATGCTGTTAGTGATATGGGTTTTCTTGCTGTGGAGAGATAGTTATAGAGATAGTAAGGGGCTTGTGTTTTCACGTCTGTATAAAAAAAAAGTATGTTGTTACGATAGTAAAAAGGAAGCGAATCAACGGGTATTAGCTAGTAGTACCTAAAACAATACCATAATAATAAGAAGTCTTTATAAAGGATTATAAAGAATAAAAAAAAAAACGTGAACCTATTTTAATCCTGTTTGTTCAATAAAAATACTCTTTGCAAACGAAAAGGTCGATACAAATTTGTAACGTTTGACAGAATATGTACACTTTATTTGTTTATTTATTTATATAACAAGATATATAAAATGTCGGTGTTCGACGGAGAAATAGAGTTCAAGTCTGTATATATGGTTGATTATGCTAAGAAGATTAAACCGTGAGTATTGAGGATTTAAACATAATGATAAACTTGAATGAGCATAATTTTGGCACATGATTTCTGATCATATTATTCTTACTATTATGTACAAGATATAACAATAAAAACTGCCTATAAAATACCTCATTTTCATACAACAACAAAATCGTTGTCATTAGCACAAAATTGAAGATGCCATCTAATCTAAGAGTTGGTTGGCTTGAACGTGCTAATCTCAGGAACTATTTAGTCCTATTTAAAAGCATTTTTCAATGTTAGATAGCTCATTTATCGAGGAAGACTATAGGCTACATTTTTTTCACAATAAGATCAACAGGATCGGTACACAAATAATAATAGTGTCTCAAGTTCGGTTTTATTTGTTCCTTTTGTTTTTTTTGCTCCTTCCGCTGCGTGTTAGCGTTAGCCGAAAGTAACTACTTAACGTGGATGAAGTCGCAGGCAGAAGCTTATAATATACAGTCAATAACTTGAATATCAGTTCTTTTAATATGTCATGTAATATATATATACATATATATAAGACAATTCTTAGGGATGTCTGAGGAATTATAATTAAACTACTAATTGCGTCGCTCTGTAATCAAAGTATTTTTATTTTAATACTTAGGTACATACACTGTATTATACAATATTACAATTTGACTGAAATTTAATATTTTACCTGTAATCAAAGAAACGACATTTAAAGTGAATTGTTTTAGCTATTAATTCCTTCATGCACATAAATCCAAATTTTACACTCGTTACTTGGCAAAAACTCATTACTACTTTCACCACAGCGTTAGTATTATTATGCTAAAGCGACATCTATTAAATACGAGGTGTATAAATTAAAGAAATAGTTTCTTTACATATATTATTTTCTAGTGTTTACGGAGCTATCGAACGTGTAGAATATCATTTAATCAAACTTTAATATCATATTATCTAATCAAATATTAATAGTTTATCAGTGGTAGCGTGCTCGAAAACTGCTTTGAACGGCGTAGGTTCGAATCCTTGCAATGAGTTAGGGTTTACAGTAAAGAAGAACGACTTTTTCTAAGCCAGACTTTTTAGGTATACTCTCGCATATATAGTAGTGTTCTGGAAGCTGAGCTTGAGGACCAATTTTTGGATAAGTTTCAGATGTTTACACATACAACAGCGTATGTATTGATTGACAGATTAATAGAGAGTGTGATCAACGGCTTAAAAATTTTCAAACTCAGAGAAATATTAATCGAATCTAACAACTATACAGAATTAATTTAACTCAGAAGAAATCGACTATTCGACAGACAATTTTTTTTATGCACGACACAATGACCATACCATACTTGCAATCTAAAAACTATGTTAACCATCGAAAAATGGACAATCTATCGGCAGTTGTCGCTGTTATACGGAGCCTGCAAGGCGTTCGGCTACTGGATATATTTTTAGCTAATTCAGAAATGTGACAACCCAAAGAGAGACTGTCGATTTTATCACCCTGTTATAAACTTAGAGAGGATAATGTCAAGTGTAACTGAACTGGTTATAGGTATTGTCTAACAACAGATTTTGCACTCAATGGGTGATGTGTGGATCGTTACATCACATTAGCTGTAAGAGAGCCACTGTAGAGTCGTAGGCCACTTCCCGAAGGAAGGAAGGTAACCACGCTGAAGCTATTACTGGTTTCAGCATGAATGGTTCGGCTCGCCCGGGGTAGTACCACCCTCTCACAGAAAACCGACGTGAAGTATCAGTGCTTGCATTGTTGCGTTTCCTTTGGTCAGTGAGAGTGCCGGAGGACTACCTCCCCTTTTCCTCCTTCCACCTTCTCCCTTACCCTTCCCTACTAAACAGGGTGGCAACGCACTTGCGACTCCTCTGGTGTTGCTGGTGTCTATGGACGGTGGTGATCACTTAGCATCAGGTGAGCCACCTGTTCGTTTGCCTTCTGTGATATAAAAAAAAACACGGCGGCCCATGGTGTACTGATGATTTAAAACTCAGAGAAATCCATAGTTCTATATCTTCTCACATACGACTGGTACTACAAGAATATTTCTCAAATTATATTTTCCTCACTATATTTTATCTTCATCGTCGACCGCAAGTTAGTAAATGGTATGTGAATTCCATGAACAAATTAACATCCCAACCTGCCAGATCATTTGATCACAACTAACACCCAAACCCCACCCAAGTCCTGCAGTTTTATCACGGACATTTTTATACAGTAAAAGGTAAGAGTTAATTGAAATATACGTACCTACATCGATCGATGGTTCTTTTTTTTTTTTTTTTTTTTTTTTTTTTTTTTTTTTTTTTTTTTTTTGTAACTTTCGATTCCAATCGGTGAATGCCGCAGGGACAAACTCGTGTGTTCTCACGAGCTCATACCACGACATGTCACCATTAAAACCTCAAGTTACCGACCACGATATAATATCTTATCTCTTGTCTATTTATATTAAATTTTAGAGATATTTCATTAGCGCGATTCAGGTTAATTATATTTTAATTCAATTAGAAACATTTTTTCTTCATGACAATTATCGAGAAAGTTATTTTACCCTGTGATTAATGATTACAAATAATAATTACTAAAGTAACGCTATCGTTTCATGGAACAATGTAATATTTATAAACAAATAATTTACTGATAGGATTTGTAATATTATTTTTAATTAAAGGCAATAAAATTACATTTCAACAAAGTCGTATATTTTGTCCTATACATGTTTAGAATTCTTTTTCTTTTTTTTGTTTTATATGTATATAAGTTGTTCGAGATCAAAGTAAATAACTGTGATTGTAACGCCTAGCTTTTTATTACAAAACTACATATGAATGTGTTGGTTGCTATTTTATTTGTAGCGAGGTTTTTTAAAATAATATTCGCTATGAAGAAAATTAAAATGTACATCAGGATGGACTTTGTAAAATGCAGAGAAATATTTTTTTAAATGGAATATTTATGCAATTTTTATCTCTCTCAAATGTAACATCAAAGGTCCAAACATATTTTTAGTCTATGGAAAGCTTTTATGTCTTAGTACTCTCAGCAGGTTAAGTCTTATATTGTCCTGAAAGCTACATTGAAATTGGTTCAGTACATTCTCAAGCAATGCATGATTGAATATGGTATATTTAATATTACAATTATGTCATTATTCTTGTTTATAATATTAATATGCTACAGTTATTTAAAGACAGATATTTTTTTCTAATTTTGAGACAGCATCATCAAGCCGTTTACCACGATTTCTTTACGAACATAAAATTGAGTGGATACATTTAAAAATCAGGTAAATCTAATTTAAAAAAACCTTATGGACAACAAAATTTGAACTTCGTTCTCGATGTACAAAAAATTTAAACATTATATGAACGATTAAAATTGAATTTAGTTCATTTTAAGATGTAACCACACAATTAACCTGGAGACTAGCTTTGGGACAGATTGGTCCCAGCGCACTTTTTTAAAAATTTTTAAATTTCCCGCCATCGGCAAAGACATTTAGTACATGTACCATATGAGTCTATAAATCTATGGTCACAATAATATATTTAATTATATTCAGATTATATATGGTTTTTATATTATCATGTATTTGATATTATTTTCATAAAAATTATATCTAATTTAAAATATATTTCGTTTTTTTTCTTATGATCGATAAAATATTGTATATTTTCTTGAAATAAGTTTTATATGAAATAAGGAGAAAGAATAATAGTAAAGTTAATTGGCTGAAAACTATTGTTATCATATTCATTTGTCTAAATTATTCAATATTTAATTTGATATATTCATATTGTAGTAGTTTAATGTATATTTAGTTCAGTATTTAATGTAAAATATTTTTTCTAACCTAAAAGTATAAATACAATAGCTAAGTTGGACATTTCGTGGTTTAGTACAAAAAATAGTTCTTAAAAATTAAATAATAATGTAATAATACATTTTGCATAATAATTGGAATTATACATTACATCATTTATAATTATTCAAATCTTGTAATAAATCCAGTATTTTTTTAAACCTTATACTGCCAAACTGTTTGCTAACCTTTGCATCATAAGGTCTATTTTCGTTTGTATGGCGCTTAAATCTTTATGGTTTTTCACTAATACAGGTGTTAA
>JACEII010000017.1:6661-32749 GCA_014332785.1 Antheraea mylitta
GGTGGTACCCTCCTGGGGTAGTGATTTTTTTAATTTTGCAGATTCCATATTTATAAAGGAAGAAGAGTCCGTTAAGAGTGCCAAGTCCGTTGTTTACTTGTCGTCATCGTCCAAGTCACCCGTCAGATCAAATACCAGTGTCATCGCCTGAGTTATCGTTCGAGTATCATTACACAAAATTGTGCCCACCCCAGAAAACGATGGGCTGCCCGAGTCCGGAGACTCGGGGAGGGATTCTCTGCTCGCAGAACGAGCAGTACCCTTTTTTTTTTATTAACGTGTGGAAATCCCTAACGGATACCCACCCTCCCGGGGGAGAGGGTGGGTTATGTCCGACTCGCACGGACTAAAACCCCACGGTTTACCGTCGGTCGCATGTTAGGGGCGGTCAGGGACCGTTCTGGCTCTCTTCCTGAGAAACCGCCCCTGCGGCAGCCTGACAAGTTGGTCGCCAGGCTTCGTCCTACTATAGAGAGGCAACTGGGTACACAACCAGTCACCTCCCCTCGTCAGCCGGACCTGTGCAATGAGGGGATGAGCCCCCCGGCTACATCCCCTCAGGTGCGGCTACGGTAGCGGGAGTAGGCGAGTGTTCTGCCTCCCCCTTCTTGTGGCCCGTTTTTGGCTACGGCCGCTCTGAGGGTCTGCCTCACGGGCCCTCTCCGCCGCCTCCTTCTGCGAAATGACTTCCTCGCAGAAGTAGGCCATCAAATTCCACACTTCTTCGCTGCCGAGCATGCAGGAGATGACACTCGACAGCGAAAGATCTCCTCCTGCCGCCGCAACCACCTGTTCGTCCCACGCAGCACATTCTGAGAGGGTATGCTGCGCAGTGTCCACCGCAGCACCGCACTCATGGCATGCGGCGGTGGGCTCCCTATGGGCAATCAGGTGCAGGTACTACCCGAAGCACCCGTGCCCGGTTAGCACCTGCACCAGCCTATACGTCAGGGAGCCCCAAGTCCTCCCGAACCATTCCGGCAGGACCGGGCGGACGGCGTCAATTGTATATCTGCCGTACCGCGCGTCCGCCAGGTCCTGCCTCCACCTCTCCAATTCGTCCTGCCGGACCCTAGCCCTTAGGGCTTCAATTTCCCCGGGGGCTGGAGGCTCCCCTCGGCGTCTCTTAACCGCCGTATAATTATAGACGGCGGCAAGAACCTCCGCCTCCCGCTCCCAAGGAAGGGAGCCGGCGAGCACGATGGCCGCCGCCAAGGACACCGTTCGGTATCCTCATATTGCCCTCAGCGTCACCGCGCGCTGCGCCCTTCGCAGCACGCGAACGTTCGTGACGCCGAGGGCGTCCACCCACAACGGTGCCCCATAGGCGGCCATCGTCTGCACTACTCCGTCGTACAGGCGCCGGCAGGTGGCGCCAGGTCCCCCCCCGTATTCGGGAGGAGACGGCCGAGTGCAGCCGCCGCACCCACAATTCACGGTCCGAGCCCCTCGAAGTGGGACTCGAACCGCCACTGTCCGTCCAGGGTGAGGCCCACATATTTCATCCGGGTCCCTACCCTGACCCGGACTCCTTCCACAGTTAAGTGGGTCCCCGGAGGTGACCCACGCCGAGGCCCGTGAAACAGCAGGGCCTCGGTTTTTTCGAGGGCTACCCTGAGGCCCAACCGTCGGATGCGCCCGACCACGAAAGTTGTTGCCTCCGTCTCCGTCCGCGTAGCATATTAGGCACGCTCCCAACAGGAGCACCCAGTCGTAGCCCAGGTTCCAGAGTAGAGGGTCCAAGGCCGATCCCTGCGGGACACTACATGGGGTCCCCCGGCGAATCACCCTCTTCCGGCTGTCCTCATAGGCGACCTCCCTTCCCTCCAGGTACGCCCCCAACAGCCGCCGCAGGTACAGGGGCACTCCGAAATAGCGGGGCGCCTCCCGTATAACTCCATGCGGCAGACTGTTGAAGGCGTTGGCGATGTCTAGAGACACCGCCAGAAGCCTATCGTCGCGGGAGGAAGAGCAGTACCCTCCTGGGGTATTTATATTTTAAATTCTGTGCTCTCCATTGCTACATCGGAGTCCATGAGCATAGCGTGGATCTACTATTGAAGAGGGAATCAGTGTCCGAGTCAAAGCAGGATGATCAAAGAGTGAAGAATCATAGTCCAGTAGCCAAGCGTGAGTCAGCAGCAGGGAAAGTTACCAAAGTCCAACAAAGCAAAGGTCATCGAGAAAGGTGTAAATCAAAGTCCAGGAGTAGAGCCAGGGGTCAATGTGGAAGGAGAAGATCCAATATCCAGGGACTAGCAAAAGTTTAGTCAATTGAGGCAGAAGCAGAGTCCAACTAACATGCCTAGGTCGTTGGTCAGGTATCAGCCGCCAGTCAGAAGGATCGACGTTGCCCGGGGTGCCCCATGACGAGGTTCCTGACATCACACCCCGAGTGGCAACAGCTGCCTCATTACCGGCCCTAGCCAGTTTAGAAAAGACTCCACCAGGGGCCGGTTCGGGGAAAAATCAGCCCCGAGGGTTGCGAGTTCTCGTGAGGTAACCGCCATGAACCCTGCACCTCTCTCTTTAATTGGTAGGGGCGGAACCCCCCCAGACTGGACCGTCATAGAGCTATTCGTGTCTCCAAGCCCAGTATTGCTGGTCATGGACGTGATAGCCTACCTACCTATTTTTAAGGTCTCATAGCAACTTGGTTACAGATTTTGCTAACACACCCATCTGATCAAATACATTATTGATTTTTAAATATAACTAGTAATAATTACATAACCCTTAATCAAATATTATAAGATTAGTAAAATATATATATGTGTGTATATGTGTATATATAAGTTAACAATATGTTGTACTACAATATTGTACTTATTAATTTTTATATATTGATAGTTGAACTTCTGATTGGGTCCAGTCACCATTACTTTTAGTTAGTATATAACAAACAAATAATGCAATGCCGACTCTGTTCAGTACACTTTTTAGCAATTGATTGTTAATGCAGTATATTTGATTGTATTGGCGCAGGGCTCTATTTGTCCCATTTAGCAAAAATAACAGTATTAGAAGTGTAGTGTATAATCATATGAGTACATAATACCTTTCACTAAAATATAATTCCCTGTTATCTATTATTATATGTAATTAATGTTATCATAAAATACAAGAGTTAAAATAACTTTATGGATTCTCAACTTACTTACTTATAGTTCTCATAGAAATTACTATAGTTTATTTAAAAATTCAATTCTATAGAAATATATTTAGCTTTTTTTTATATAAAATAATGCAAGTAAGTTGTTGGAACTACCATTAGGTAATTTACTAAAAGAGTATTGGAATGGAATGGATATAGGTGCCTACTGAATTTAATAGAATTCAAACATTGATAGCAAATATTTCACAATATGTTATATTTAATATTTATTGAAGTTAGTTGACTGTAGATGACTGTAAAAAAGTTTAGTGTGATGTTGGGCCATTTTTATAGAGAGTAAATAATATAATAATAAGATAATAAGTATTAATTAAGTATAAGTATAAATTAAGAATAATATAATAAGAGAGTTAAGGATTTATTTATTTATGGATGTATGTGTCACAAATTTACCAATGTACCTCATTCTGATAGAATCAGAACTGCAATGTCTGGGCCTAAGTATAATAGTGAGGGTCTTTGTACACATTCTATAAATAGACATTATGTTATGAGTTCTATAAATAACTGGTAGTGTGAACGAATATAAAAATGTATGAAACAAACTACTTACAGTCTCGTAAATTTAACAAATAAACCCACTAAACACAAATAACTTATTATAATGCTTAACACAACATTACCACATATACAGTCATCTCGATATTACGTAATTAGTTTTTCTATATATTATTCACAAAATGTTCTGACGCTATAACGAGCTTCAATAAACCATATTGCGTAATTCGAGACACTTTTCTTTAAGGGTTTTCCGTACTAAAAAATAAATTTTCTCATGTTGCTGTGACATCGATAATTAGAAGCCAATTAAAAATATTCCACTTTCAAGTAGAAGTCCATCAGATATATCACAACAGATACTGCCCAACCGAACTGGCAGCATATTGAATGCTTTGTACTAGACCCCACACATAACACTATTTATTAAAACATGTAGTCCGGTGAAGCTGTTACGACCTTGCTAGGTCAATAGCGTAGTCAGTTCGAGAAAAAAAAAACTATTTATCAATACTAGAATTTACTATGGCCTGTGGAGTTTCCTTGATACTATCATCTCTCCATCTTCGTTTCTCTTCCTATTTCAACCATCCAAATAAAAATCTGTAATTCCCCGAGGTCAGTGTTGGCGATTAAGAAATTAAAAAGTCTCCAGACGTCATTTAAAAAGTCGTTAGATTTTGAAAAATACATATTTTAAAAAAAACCGCCAATAGTCGCTAAATGTTTCATAATATTTCATGGTAAAAAATATGGTGAGAACACTATATTGCGAATATTTCACTGTGATAAAACGAACAAAAGGATTAGTTATAACAAGTTTTAGTTACGTTATAACTCTTCTTGCTGTTTTAATTCTGGTCTATCCCGAGCTCAAATGTCATTCTAGTAGGGAAATTCCAAACACAACATTATTACAATTACATTACTACCAAAATACTTAAATATTTTCAATATTCAATTAGTCGCTAGAAGTCGCTAATTTTTTTTTAAGACGCTAATTTGATAAAAAAAAGTCGTTAAACATGACCAAAATCCGCTAGATCTAGCGACAATGTCGCTAAAACGGCAACAGTGCCCCAGGTTTCTAATAGTGTAACCATTTCCATTCGTTATTTTTAACCAACGGCCTTGACTTGATTCCTTATTGGTCAATTATTGTAAACATAAAACAGATTATAGGAAGTGTACACTTTTGTATATAATTTTACAGATTGTTCAGTATTTACATAAAGACTTTTTTTCACTGGTAATGCTATTTAATACCAATCACAAAGGTATACTATAAAATTATTTCTCATTATTTATTTAATTTGACATGTTTTATAAAAGTTTTTGAAATTGGCACTAAATACGCACTATTAAGTCGGTCAAAGATTTGGATTTATTCAGTAGTTACCTAAAATGGCGAAGTATTGATAATTATAACTAGATGGCGTTAATTGTATAGTTTATATTTTATTTTTTCATAACATACCTAAACGGATCTGTTATAATGCCCAAGAACATTAAAGTAGAGAATATAGATAATGATGAAAATATTTTTGTGTGTTTCGATTTTTTTTTATGTCATAGGAGGCAAACGAACAGATGGGTCACATGATGTTAAGTAACCACCACCGTCCATAGACACCAGCAACATCAGAGGAGCCGCAAGTGCATTGCCAGCCTGTGTTGGTATGGATGAAGGAGATACAAGAGAGAGGGAGGTAGGTGGGCCTCCGGCGCTCTCACTAACCGAACGAAACGCAACGATACAAGCAATGTTACTTCTCGTCGGTTTTCTGTGAGAGGGTGGTAGTATCCCAGGCGAGCCGACCCATTCGAGCTAAAACCTTCAGCGTGGCTCTAACACCTTCAAAAATTCGAATTAGAGAAATATATAATTTTCATATATTTGTTTTAATCCACATTTTACAATACAATCCAGTTTACAATGTGTCTGTACATTTTAAATTATTGAAAGTAAACCACTTGTATTAATGCGTCCGACCTTATGAGACTTATTTGTTATCGCCTGGCGGTGGTACACTAACTGTTCGCGAATACTTTCTTTACTTACTTACTTACTTTCTTGCTTGAATACTTTTCCTTACAATAAAACCGCTGTAGCTGTCTACCGCCATAGAGTTGAGGCGATCGCAATCACTCCACGTTCGAAAAACAATTGACTATAAAAATGTCTGCAAATTTTAATCTGTTATAGTGAGTACTATTTTTTAAATTTGAATTCTTTTATGGGTATCTTTCACTCACTGACATCAATGTGATCTAGATAAGGGGTTTAAAAATTGTTTCCATGAAAACTTGAATCAGTATGGTAGACTGAAATAACTACACCTGCTGGGGCGGCACGACGAAGTCTGTAGAGAACTCGTGTCGCCCCAACTATAGCGGCAGATATACACCGTGGGTTTTTAGTCCATGCGAGTCGGACGTAATCCACTCTTTCCCCCGGGTGGGTGGTGAATCCATAAGGGATTTCCCCACATTAACAAAAAAAAAAGGCCGAAACTTACTAGTTACAGCGGTACTAGCAATTTTGGATAAAACCAATGTAATAAGTATACCTATGAAATTACCGTTCTGCAGTACTGGCCATTTCAAATCAAAATAATTTTTGGTTGGCTAAGAATTCTAATTTCAAATTAATTTAATTTAAAAACATGGAATTGTTTTTTTAAAAGTAGTCATTTGTTTATTGATCAGTGTTACATTTTCATCGCACTTCAATCTTTGGTATGTTAATTCATATTCAATCTTTTTAGACATTATGGATACGTTAAAAATTCGAGTAATTATGGAATATGAGTACTGTTGTGGCAGCAATGCGGCACAAGCGGCACGCAACATCAACGACGCTTACCGAGCTAACACTACAAACCAACGCACCACCTGTTATTGGTTTGGTCGCTTCCGTTCTGGGAATTTCAACCTGAAAAATGAACCTCGCGGTCGTCCAAAGACTATGGTCGACACTGACGAATTAAAGGCGACTGTGGAAGCTGATGATACACAATCTATGGCTGGATTAGCAGCAGTATTTCGACGTTAACGTCAAAACAATATTCTTCCATTTGCGTCAAATTGGCAAGGTAAAAAAGCTTGACAAATGGGTGTCCTACGAACTCAATGATCGCCAGCGCGATGTACGCGTTGAGACGTGCCTTGCACTGCTCAACATACACACAAAGTAAGGAATTTTGAACCACATTGTTACCTGCGATGAAAAATTGATTCTGTTTGATAACCGTAAGTTGGTTGGATCCTGGTTCAGCACCTAAACAATGCCCTAAACGAAAACTTACCCCTAGAAAAGTGATGGTCACTGTTTGGTGGTCTAGCACCGGAATGATTCATCACAACTTCTTGCCGAACGGGGTCAGCATTACTGCAGATGTGTATTGTGAAAAACTGAACACAATGATGGAGAAGCTGGCACATCTCCAACCAGCATTGGAAAATCGCTCGTCTCCGCTACTCCTGCACGACAACGCGCGACCTCATACTGCACAGCAGACGGTCTCCAAGTTGTAAGAACTGCTGTTGGAAGTTCTCCGTCATCCGCCCTACTCACCAGACCTAAAGCCTACAGACTACTACTTTTTCCAGAATTTGGATAACTCCTTGGCGGGAAAAAAAATCAATACCCGAGAGCCAGTATAAAATGCCTTTGAAGAATTTGTTGCCTCCCGTCCAGCTGACATCTTTAAAAAGGGCATCAATAAACTGCCACTACGTTGGCAAAGATGCATTGATTGCATGGGTTATTACTTCGATTAATACAAATAAAAAATACATGAGAAGAAATTCGTTTCAATTTTTTCATACAAAACGGCGATTTCATAGGTAAAGACCCAATACATATAAGAGTTGTCAATGTATGTAATCTTGGTTCGATATAGGTAATCTTGGTACACATATATGTTTCAATAACTCATGCCTATATATTAATTTTTAACCTATTTGACGTGAACGGGTGAACTTGAAATTTGGCATAGTTAAAGTTTATATGGCGGAGAAGTGCAGAAAGCTGTTTATTTTATATAAATTACATTAGAAACACATTAAATTTATTAAAATTTGCACTACTCACACTACTGCTTGAATTTTACACAACATATACACACATGTAAATAAAAAAGACATTTTGACAGCTCCATCAATAACTACGAACTTCAAAAAAGGTTGTGAAGGAGGTTGCTATGCTCGACTGTATGTATTTTTTAACTCTTACGTTCCAATTACCATTTTTCATCCTACATTCAATAATCATATTGTAAAGTATAACTATTATTGTAATGTTTATTATTTTTTATGGTGAACTCACTTCAAATCATGATTTAATAAAAAAATGAGCAAAATAATACTTTGTATAATCAAATTAAGAATTTTATTCGTAAAAGTAATCCATGACCTAGACCTCCGTTATTACAACGTAGCAATTCAACCTCATGTAGCAAAAAAAAAAATATTTTCATAAGCTAATGGTAGTATTAAAAACATCTTTATCTTGGATTCACCAGTTGATTGTATTGTGCATCCATTATTTTTCCAAACTATGATATCCACCACATATCACTATTTCTCATAATGAACAGATTACATTTAATTCAATATCACCCAAAAATACCACCCACCCATGGTGTGGTGTAAAATTAATTGAAAATTGTGTCATGGGATAAATTTCTTTATTTTCGTAAAGTTGTTTGCTTAAAATTTGAGATTTTTGTTTCAAATTTATAATTAATTTCAATTTTCATCTACACATAGTTTTTTTTATGTTTATATAATTAAAGATCATGGCAAATAACTGATGAAAACCTTTGATTATAGAAGTATATACCCTTTGATAAAAGAACCCTCACAAAGTTCAAACTTTAAAAACCGAATAACTATGGTTGAATGTCGACCACTGGGCGCTCGCTAGTAAGTATGAATATGTAGCTTAGCTTAGGATAGCTCAGATAGGTCGTGAATTGCATGTATCAGGCAAAAGCCCAAGCCGAGGTGTGCCGTGCACCCTTGAGCTAGTTGCCCAAATAAAATCGACTGAGTGCCGCAAGCCCTCGCCTTAGTAGTCCAGTGAAGCTTTTAAGACCTTGCTAGGTCAATAGCGTAGTGAGTTCGAAAAAAAAATCATTATTGTTAATGCTCTTTCTTGCAATATTCTTAGGAGTGTAAATACATTTAACGTGATCTATTGTTGGTAAAAGAAACACTTTTTTATTATATTTCAATAACAGCACATAAAAATAAAATACACTCATCAAAAAAGTCTAAGCAACATGTACTAATTTAAATTTTAGGATGGTTCTTCACATTATAACGTTGTATTTTATTTTTATAATAATATCTTTAGGGTTCTATGACGTAAAAATAACAACTGTTGTCTGTATAAGTTCTTTTAATAACAGGAATGAACAATATTAGAATATACTGTAGAAACTAAGATACATAAGAAACTAAACTTTTTTTTACAAAATGAAATTTCTAAAGAAAATGTATGTATTGTGAAAGAATAGAACAATTTAATACAAAGTATGATCTCCTCTGCTATTCAGAACTTGTCGGCAACGATTATTCATTGAATTAATGAGACTGTTTATGTCATCTTGCGGTATTCGCTCCCAATGGAATTGTAACAAATTCTTCAGCTGTTGGGTTATTGTCGCTCCGTCCAAGTCCTTCAAAACACGTCTCTAGAGCATGTCCCATGCGTGCTCGATGGGGTTGAGATCTGGCGATTGTGCAGGCCAGGGCAATACCCGGATGTTTAGCGTTGCAAAGTATTCACTGGTTCGCCGAGCTGTACATGAACGCGCATTGTCATGCATTAACCTAAAATTGGATCCAAAGGTTTATGCAAATGGGTAGACATAAGGTCTAAGAATATCCTCAATGTAATTTTCAGCATTTATGTTTCCATTTACAAAAACGAGCTCAGTTCGACTGTTCTTCATAATACCCGTCCATAACATAACTGTTGAGCCGCTGTATGGATGAACTTCCTGAACGCACCTGAGCCATTCAGTATTTCCGGGCCGACGATACACTCGCACCCTTCTTGTATCAGGCTTAAACCCTAATCGCGACTCATTGGAAAACATAATTTTATCCCATTATTCCTGGGTCCATGTTATGCGTTCTCTACACCATTCATATCGACGAGCGCGATTCCTGTGACGTATCGGTAGGTACTTCATTGGGCGTCGAGCTCGTAGGCCGTACTCATGCAGTCGATTTCGCACAGTTTGAGGACTTACATCAATACCACTTGAAATTTGTAGCCTCAAACTTATCTCTCAAGCGGTTAACATCGGCTGGCGTCTTGCAGTCAGTTGTATGTACCGGTCTTGCCGAGTGGTTATACTCCTTTTACGGCCTGGATGCTATTCAGCGGGTTCTTCTGTATTATTGTAGCGCTGCCAAAGACGACAAATAACACTTCTATGAATGCCAAAATGTAGAGATACATGAGATTGATTACTTCCCGCTTCCAACATCCCTACAACTCTTTACATTTCATCTGCCATCAAATGACGTCGCTTCATGGCGTAAAGAATATCTAACAATTCAATTTTGTCGCTAACTTTATTTAAATGGTTGGTAAAATTATAAAATCAAGACTAAACGTAGCAATTAAAACGCACTTAAATTCAAACAAATTCGCAGTCATTTGAATTTTATGAAAAAACAAAACAATCAATTTTTTTTACAACCAGCCAGTATGTCATCAATGACAAAAAAGTTTACTTACTTACGCACTTTGTTTGAGTAAATACTTAGAAATTAATTAATATAAATGGTAAAATTTGTAATATCACGCATGTTGCTTAGACTTTTTTGACGTGTGTAGTTCGGATTATTTATATCTCACTTGGTTTTTTTACTCGAACTGACTACGCCATTGACCTAGCAAAGTCTTAACAGCTTCACCAAACAACTAAGACGAGCGCTCAAGGCCCTCAGCCAATTTTATTTGGGAAACTAGCTCAAGGGTGCACAGCACACCTCGGCTTGGCTATCGCCTGTTACATGCAAACTCGCGACCTATCTTACTATTCATATATGTTTGAATTATTGAGACGCATATGTGTACCAAGCATACACACCTCAACAACCCCTCCATATATATTTATTATCGGAAAATTAGAATTTTTTAAGTTCGATAAGGGAAAAAAAAATAAAACGAACGAAGTTCCTTACGGCACACTTGGAGGAGATAGGGATTTTGCTGCGCGACCAAACTGAAAAAAATGTGATAGTAAAACCGTAACGAAAAGTGCGTGGAATAAAACCGTTAAATGAGACGTGCGCAGGCGCGACAGTCGTATACATAAGCGAGTAGTGTATAATATCTTTCTCTTTCTCCTTTTTTGTAATTATTTCTATTTCTATGTAATTTTATGTTGGCAAACAAAAATAAAGAGACATATTTTGTTATTAATTGATAATTTGAATTACGATTACATAAAATTGAGCACGATTTTTTTTTGCAAATTGTGTCGATTCTACCTGGTGTCCCACGACAGCACATTCTTTTTTTTTAATTAAAGTACTTATAATATTTACTCAAAATGTATTAAAAATAATACGTATCACTATCTTTTTTTTTAATGTACGTAGTTTTTTCAGTAACATTGCGACTTAATTCGATTAATTTTATTCTGTTACACCGTCTATATTGAAATTATTTTATAACATACTCTATAAAAAATAATTAAGTACGAACTGTTTTTAATGCTCATTTTAACATAAAGAAAATAAAACACAAACATTATAACAACATATTCCGACGTTTTCTACTAGCAAGATCTTAACAGCTTCACCGGACAATGATTTCTACTAGAATCAAATAACAATATACTGAAGAACCTCGATAAGTTAAAATACAAGGGAAATAGGAAATATTTTAAGTTATAGAGTTTTTTACTTATTAAGGTTTATGTTACACTCACACTTTCGTCGCACACATTCTCAAAGGCCATGTCATGCCCTTTCTTGAAGATTTCTAACCAGATATGGCTAGCATTAAAATAATGATTATTCAGCGAATTTTTCATTTACTATGGGTCTGTAATACTAATGTTTTGGTTTGGACACTGTTTTTTCTTTGTGTATAGAATACTTTTTCCAGATTCCCGTTTCTTCAAGAGTTCAGCTTCATTTTTAACCGTTCTCTTTCGTTTATGACACTATCTGCCACAGACAATGCACACTCTGTATCTACATGACATTGGCGAAATTGTGTATTGTTTACACATGACGCCATAAATTAACGAAGGAGAAAAAGAAGTAAAGTGAAATACCCGATTAGGCCTCCCACGGCAGCGGCTCAAGCCTAGGTGCGATTCCTCAGTAGGGAGCCCTTGAGTGCATTGCTTGCGCGATACGGTGACACACAAATATATATCACTGCTACAAAACTACACGATCACCCCACACACGTGCACGCCTACACGTTACACATTAAAGTGTTGTATTAAAGTGTAAAGGTTTACTTTTTTTCCCTTATCGAGCTGAAAAACTTTCAACTCTCCGATAACAAATATATGGAGGAGTTGTTGAGGCGTATATGATTGGTACACATATACGTTTCAACAACTCATACATATATGAATAGTGAGCTAGGTTAGCTAAGATAGGTCGCGATTTAGCATGCAACAGGCAACAGCCAAGCCGAGGGTGCCGTGCACCCTTGAGCTGGTTGTCAATATAAAATCGGCTGAGTGCCTTAAGCGCTCGCCTTAGTAGTCCGGTGAAGCTGTTACTACCTTGCTATGTCAATAGCGTAGTCAATTCGATAAAAAAAAAAGAAAAGTAAAGTGAAATGTATAAAGTAAAGATTACTTAGGTATAATTCCATTTACATTTTACAGAGTAGTTGTTTATAAAAATGATATTCGAATTTCCCGGTCCTGCGCTGTGTGCTAACTAATTTTTAAGAATTGGGTTAACACATCCAACGCTGTGAACAGTTGGCGCAAGTATGCGGCCTGTGTATCCGGTGAAGCGCAATGTTACATATCTCTAGAGCGAAATGAAATTAGCGTTTGGCGTGCTAAGCAAAAATAGCAGTAATTCGCATCTTTACAGCCATAAACTATTGACGTGTTACAACATATACACCACAAACTACTAAGAGGATACTACGTTGTAATACACTGTGGTAATACAATTTATAAATCATCTTAGTGGCTACCGGCGCTCTCTCTACCACCTTTGAGAGTTCTACGTCCGCCCAACGCCGGGGAACGTCGCCTCGCCTCGCCTCATTCCACCTCACCCCGCCTAACCGCAGGCCGGTGACGTACGAGGCCGAGAGGTGTCGCCATTCATATAGACATTTGACGGGCGACGGCCCCAAGTTCCAACAGCTTCTGTGATCTTAGTCACAAGTGACACAGTATTGCCAACCCAAACTAACCAAAAAACAACAGATCGCTAATAAAAAAACAGAAGAAAACAGTAAGTAGGTAAAGTAAAAAGGCAGATTTCATACTTTCTTCATATAACTAAAATAATAACAATAACCAATTTTCTTAGTTACTAGGACTAACATGCATAGTTATATTTACAACATATGTAATAAAAAAAATTAATCAAAGTAAAATGAGTTTCCACTTTCATTCGCAATCGACTCATCTTCAGTATTTTCATTCTCATTTTCTTTTTAAAATCATACATTTTTTCGTCAAAATTTCTTCATGTGCTTTTCGGAGGCTTCAAAAGGGAAGCAATCGGTTATTTCAGGTTTAGTGTGTAATAATACTCCTTTAATAGTTGTATTCGATTTTTATTTTAATAGTTGTAGTCGATATTTGCGTAACTTGGTTTTCATAATAATTATAGCAGAAAATAAACATTCCACAGTTGAGCTGCTGTGTGATAGACACAAAAGATTCTACACCAATTCACATAATGTGGGAAATGTTTGAGTTCCGTCTCCATTTCTCAAATCGTGCACATGTTTTCAAAAGTCGATAAGATCGGAAATTATATTTTGATTAAAAAATAAATAGACATTCCTTAACTTTGGACATTCTCTGTCTAGTCCTATTATATTATTTGGACAAATCTTTGGGAAGAAATAATTCCTAACATAATATAACTTTAGCCTGTAGCTGTCATTAATACACTGGGATTTCCCTGTGCATTAAAATATGACTCTAAATCTAAAATTATATGTGGCACTGAACGCTAATTGAAAAAACAGTAAAAATTAGGAATGAAACAGAAAATTGGGACATCAATGTGAAAACAGATAGAACAGTAGGGTTGGTTACACTGACTTCATACACTATTAGTCGTACAGGTACTCTTAGTAGTATGTGACAGCTGTCAATATACGTATGGTATTAGTACTTAGTAGTAGACATGCGCAAATCATGTCCGGAAGCGGACCGGACATGGAACGATTAACATAGCGTTCGGAACTAGGTGCGGTTAACATGTTCGCGGAACTAGCTAGTTCCACAAGTTTAGATGTATAGTGTCGGTTCATGTCCTGCATTCAACGTCCAAATAGGTCCTTACAGTTCCTCGGTTTTATTGAAATACATTGCCTAGTAAGCAATTTTATACATTCTTAAAAGTAAAATTGTCGGTTGATTTATTATATACTAGCTGACCCGTGCAACTTCGTGTGCACCAAATCGGTTATTATCTGTTTCAATTATTTTTTAAATGCGAAAAATCTTACTAAGCCGATTGCAGCGACATCTACCGTTTTCAATTGGTAATCCGAACTATACAGGGGCTTACTCAAATATATAGGCCATGGTTATGTGAAAGAAATTTAAAAATAACCCTGTAACCCGTTCGCAGCATCACCTATCGGGTCCAATAAAAAAAAAACTAACCTACATATATTGCTGATATATGTCTTCCCAGTATTGAAAATAGATGATTTTTGCCGAATTCAATTATATCCATTGTGATTAACTATTAATGTGATAACTAACTATTAATGTAAATTATTGTGATTAACTATATATGAAAAACTATTGAATAAACATAAAAACACTCGCATATGTGTATAACTTTTAATGCTTCAAAATATTTCAACTTAGCGCCATCTATGGACCTAAAAGGTTTTCTTCATCCTGACTCGCTGTTTTCACTTCTCACAATCGGATTTGTATGGAAAATCTCATCTATTTTCGGTTATCAGTCGCCTATGTAGATGGCACTTTAAACAATTTTTTTTGACAAGTTTGATAACAAAACGTGGTGGACGACAATTACTTTTGACATTTCAAACTGACAACTTTCAAATATTTATTCACTTTACGTTTCTGTTATGTGTGGTCTGGTGGTAAAGTTGCTTAGGTTATATTCAACGAAGACGCGTTGGGGCGAAGGTTCGAAACCCAACGGTTTTTTTTTGTTATATTTTATTTTTAAGTAGCACAGGGTAACATATGTCTTAAATTGTTACATAATCTTACTACTATAAGATTAATTCGTTAAGAATTTTATGAACTTGAAATTTTTTACTTTCGTCCGTTATTCTGCAGAACACCTTGCGTTTTATGGGACAGAGAGTGGATCCTGGATGTAGTCTTGTAATATTAGTTATCACTGTGTCAAGTTTATTTAAAATTGCTTCAATACTTTATACTAGCTAACCCGGTGTACTCCGTTCCGCTTCAGAGTCAAGTAATGAGCATATTTAGGACACTAAAATAAATTCAAAATAATTAAGTTCAATTTTTAATTAGGATAATAAAATTAAGGAAGAAATAAATTGAAAAAAAAAAAAACAAAATAATTTAATGACGTTACACATTTGCAAGACAAAAGCAAGTTATTTGCTTTATGGGCCATATATTTGTGTATATAGATTGCACTCATCAGTAAGGCACCATGTGATAAGCCAACATTTTCATTTTCACTTTTTACACAGTCAATATATTAATGAATGCTGTGTAGTGTATACCAATAATTTCATTATAAATATAGTTTGAGTTCTCTACATCTTTATTCTTATCCATCATAATTAGTCGTGCACTCAATCACTCATTATTTTTGTTGTTAGCGATGATTTTTGGGAATATCTAATTGATGAATTCACCTTTTAATAAGACAAAATTACAGATTATAAATAGAGATTAGAAATTAGATGCACTTTTTGTTTGATGGAGCGCCTTATAGAATTATGATAGCATAATTCAGCATGTAAGAAATTGCGCATGAAACTATACTAATATTTTGGCCGATGTTTTTTTATTAATGGGATGTTGGGAATGGGACCCTTACAGGTAGATTTTTTTTTTAATGATTAATAACCCAATGTCATACTTAAAGCAAAGCATTACGCATCATTATTGTATAACAGAATACGGAAAGTTTTTGTCCAACTACTTATACTTACTCGGTTCGATTTCGGGAGGACTCGGTTGTTGTCGATCAGGTCTACCCGATTAGGCCTCCCACGACAGCGGCTCAAGCCTAGGTTTGATCCTTCGGTAGGGAGCCCTTGAGTGCGTTGCTTGCGCGATACGGTGACACACAAATATACATCACTGTTACAACGTTACACGATCACCCCCACACACGTGCACGCCGACACGCTTACACATGAAAGTGGAAGCGTTTACTTTTTTCCCCTTATCGAACTGAAATCTCTTAATTTTTCGATAATAAATATATGGAGGAGTTGTTGAGGCGTGTATGCTTGGTACACATATACGTTTCAACAACTCATACATATATGAATAGCTTGGTTAGCTAAGATAGCTCACGATTTTGCATGCAACAGGCAACAGCCAAGCCGAGGTGTGCCGTGCACCCTTGAGCTGGTTGCCAAAATAAAATCGGCTGAGTGCATTAAGCGCTCGCCTTAGTAGTCCGGTGAAGCTGTTAAGACCATGCTGGGTCAATAGCGTAGTCATTAAAAAAAAAAAAAAACGATCGGTTCTTTATTGTTTTGTAACATGTTCGGAATATCGTTAATAGAACATGCCGAACATGGACATGTGTAACTGTATGGAACTGTGGAACGACTTCATTTGACGCCTAAGATTATACCGTGATCGTTCCAGGTGCGCACATAGTTCCCGGAACTATTTGCCGAACATGGATATGTGGAACTGTATGGAACTGTGGAACGACTTCATATAACGCTTAAGATTATATTGTGATCGTTCCAGGTGCGCACACAGTTCCCGGAACTATAACGAACCGGAACTACAATACAATCAGTATACAAATAGGTCCATATTACTTTTATTGGTTATTTATTGTTAATGGTATTATATATTTTTTAAATGTATTTTTAACATAGAGTTTGTATTGTACAATTTTGGTTTAGTTTTCATTTTTATAGTTTTTTTTTATACTAAATGTAATGTAATACTACTGATTACAAATATGTGAATAATGTTTTGCTATATAATATATATATATTTATGCTCATAGCGTTTCTTTCTCCGTAGGGGGCGTGGTGTAGCGTGTCTGCCATTTAAAATGTTTTTTTTTGCGAACTGACTACGCTACTGACTTAGCAAAGTCTTAGCAGCTTCGCCGGACTACAAAGGCAAGCGTTTAAAGCACTCGGCTGATTTTATTTCGACAACTAGCTCAAGGGTGCACGGTACACCCTGGTTGGACTGTTGCCCGATTCATACAACTCGCGATTTTTTTATTATTTCTCAATCTGACTACGCTATTGATCTAGCAAGGCCTTAACAGCTTCACCGGACTAAGTACAATTCGCGATGTATCTGAGCTAACTTAAGCTAAGCTACATATTCATATTTATATTTGTTATTGAAACATATGTTTGCTAAACAGACATACCTCAAATATATATATATATATAATAAATAATATTTACTTTAAGTGAAATGGGACCCTTAGAGGGAGTCAAGTGCATGAGCACAAGAAAAATTAAATTAATAAGTATCAATAAAGCAATGTCGTCCTTAACGCAAAGTATTGCGGATCATTATTGTATAACAGAATACGGAACGTTTCAATCCAACTATTTGAGTCGGCTGTCCTATTTCAAAACCTAGTAAGCTATTAAAACTAAATTTTACAGGAGAATTTAAATTAAAAGTAACCAAACGACTCATGAAAAACATTACTTTCTGTAAATCCATTGATATATACGTAATTTGATTCTTTGCTTGTTTTATTTCTTCAGACATTGAAATATCGTCGCTATGCTTTCTTAGTTCTTCCTTATACATCAAGCGTTTTACATCCCTAATAGTTAGATAGGTAAATATTTTCAGTTCTTTTAAAAGTATTCCCATTACTTAGATATTTTAAGTTCTTTTATTCCGATTACTTAGTCGTATTTCGTTCGCACGCCTACCGTCATTATTCATCACCAAGTAAAAGGAGAGCCTGTGTAATTATTAATACTGAAGGCCCCAAACACCTGTATTTCATTGTGCTTGCTCATGTTTAAAAACCTAGTTAGTTTCTTTAACAATTTATAGATCTAGTAAGTCTCAGAGAAGTACTAGGTTTTGTGATGGTTAAAATAACTTATTAGGTTTTTAAGTGGTTACGAGACAGTGAATGTATCATTTATTAGGTATCAACGTTTAAAAATATCTACTTATTTGTGAGTTTTTATCGCTGGTGTGATTTGTATTTTGTAGGAACTTATTAGTTTTATAAAATTATGTAATATTATAAAACGAATTTTGCAAAGTGTCTCTTACTAGGTTTTGAAATGAGACAGCCACACTCGTATTTACTCGGTTCCGGTTCGGCAGGACTCGATTGCTTTCGATCGGCTCTACGGTCGGCTTGCAACATGTTCGGAAATTCGTCTTGACAGAACATGTTTTGTGGAACTATGGAACTATTATATTTGACATCTCGGATTGGACCGATGTCGTTCCGTCTCCGGACATAGTTCCAGGAACTATTACGGTCCGGAACTACTCACCTCTACTTAGTAGTTTGTGGTATTAGTGAAATGGCAAAATAGGCATACTTATTATAAAAATTAAAATTGTTGTGGAACTCTAAAATCCTTTAGGTATCTAATTTTGCATATAATATTAAGATTACGGTAAGTATTATATTTTGTTCTTATATGTAGTTCATAAAATGTTTAAAAACAAGTTTGAACTTTTTACTAACTTTTTTAAATTGCACGGTAATGTTATTTATGTATTCATACTTATATATGTATATATATTTGAGGTTTTTCAGTATAATGCCTGGCGTTAGTAAGTTCATGTTTAAATTTTAAAAAACGTGATTGTGTTTTATCTTATTTGAATTTACAATGTCTTATAAACTTATGTTTACTGAGTTTTTGTTTTATCTATATCTTTATGCTGTTGTGTTGTAATTCCTTTATTTTTTCTATTTCCTTTGTTTCTAACAAAGACACATAGTTTAGAAGTATTGCAATACTTATATATCCTTGACCCAATGCAATACCGAACATCTTCTGTTC
This sequence comes from Antheraea mylitta, assembly GCA_014332785.1. Taxonomy (NCBI): domain Eukaryota; kingdom Metazoa; phylum Arthropoda; class Insecta; order Lepidoptera; family Saturniidae; genus Antheraea; species Antheraea mylitta. The sequence goes on from JACEII010000017.1 coordinate 25,768, forward strand.
CGTTTCAAGTCCTTTGTGTGATATTAATTAGACATTTTGTTTAGAAACTATGACAATTGTTTTTAAGTATTTGTGTATATTTGTTATGCCAAAGTTGCAATGTTTAAGGGTCATGACATTTTACATTGCTTAGTACAAATTCATAAACATGCTTTATATAATTTTACTGCTATTACAAAAGCCGATGCCAGTCTATTTACATATAAAATGTTAAGGAATTAATTCAAAAATATTACTTTTTTAAATGTTTTTTTTTTAAAGTTAAGTTGTATAATTACAGTAACTGTGTCTATAATTGTTGCATGTTTTTTTTTTATAAACATATTACTATATTTATTTATAAGATGAATAATTTTTTTTTTATTTACTTAAATAAAGTTCTTACAATGACAAGGTAATGTATTTAAAATTTGAATTGTTTCACGGGTCAAATTTCTATACAAACTAACTAATTATATTTAACATATGCTAGATAAAAGTACTTATGGATTAAAGGTCATTTTAATATATTTTAATAGGTTAACATTACAATAGATTCTAAATGTATTAAGGACTACTTTGGTTCCATTGGTATATTTAAATAGCAAATTATAGGAGAATACACACTTGATATAATTTTTCTCAGTTTTATTTGTGTTTACAATTGTTTCTTATTCTTTATGCCATCCCTACACTAATATTATAAATGTTAATGTGAGTTTCTTTGTTACATTTTCATATAGTAACTACTCAACAGATCATCATAAAATTTTTCATACATATTGTTGGGGGAACAGGGTACAGACCACAGAGTACTTTTCATCCTGAGAATAGTACGGTTTAAAAAGGGTAGGCTAAACCTACATTAACACTGAGGCTGCTGTTAATAAAAGCTAGTCTTATATATACTTGAAAATATGATGATATTTTTTCTATGAATTAACATACCATAGAGTAAATGTTGAATAAGTGAGGTACAAACACAGTAAGATACAGAAAGACATTGGATTTTGTAACGTATAAGAATGGAAACACTTTAGCAAGAAGATATTAGAAAGTATGAAAATACTGAAACTAAGGTTGTAGGTAAGTATTTATAAATTAGTAAGTGCTGATATGTGTATTTTAAATTTAGTAGATAATACTTCCATGATTCCATGTTCATGTAATTTAAATATTTGACAGAAGTCAGTGCTTCAACATTGTTGAGACAACAGGAAATGTATTCTTTGTTGTTATAATCATATTTTTTCTTAAAAACAAAATATCCCTTATTCAATTTAAGGCCCTGAGAAGGCACTAATGAAAGTCAAAACTACTACTGTATCATCAGCTTCCACAATCGTCTTTAATTCATCATTGTCGACCAAAGTCTTCGGACGACCCAAGGTTCATTTTGCAGGTCGAAATTCCCAGAACGTTAGCGAGCAAACCAATAACAGGTGGTGCGTTTGTTTGTAGTGTTAGCTCCGTAAACGTCATTAATGTTGCGTGCCGCTTGTGCCGCATTGCAGCCACGACGGTAAACATATTCCATAATTACTCAAATTTTTAATCTTATTAAGAAGACCTCTTCAATCTTCAAAGTTACTAACAGTTATAATGATGAATTGTAACCAATAAGTTGATAATTATCTATCTAGTTAAAAATTAAGAACAAGTTGAAATCTTGCTAAATTTCATACAGAAAAAGTCGCGGGTAACACCTAGTCTAAAATAGAATAACCTCAATATAAACTATGAACTAAAATTGCTTGAATTGCTTTTTATAAGGTCAGCCCTGCCAATGAAATTTTCTTGAAGATCGGTTTAACCATTTTGGAGATAGTACTACGGGCGAAGCCACGGTTGACAACTAGTATAAATTAAAATTACTTTTTAAAAAGTCAGTTATCTGCCAATGAAATTTCTTGAAGATCGGTCTAACCGTTTTAGAGACAGTACTGCGGGCGAAGCAATGGGTTACAGCTAGTCTAAATTAAAATAAATTAAATTATTTGTTATGATATCTGCTATCTGTTGGTGAAAATTTTGTGAAAATTGGTCCATCCGTTTTGGAGATAGCATTGTAGACGAAGCCACAGTTAACACTTAGTCTAGTTTAGAGTAGCCCAAGTCACCCATTTGCCACTATTTGCCAGTGAAATTCCGGTCAAAATCGGTCCAGCCATCTCGAAGATTAACCGGAACAAACAGAGCGTCAAAAATTCAAAAAAATATGCATTTTTGTTATCAGAAGCATATATACTTTAATACCCAATTGGCCATTTTTTTATTTTGATGTTACATGCACACATTTCATTTTTATTATATGTATAGAGTATAGATTACTGTGTAATCCTCAAGGTCATGGGTATGCACGACATTTATACATAAGGATAATTATTTTGTAATGGGTTTAAATACAACAGGAAAAACCAATGTGATTGCAATTATATGCTATACAGGTAATAATTAAAAGTTATGTGTTATGTACAAATACACAAAGGAGACATACCTAAAGATATCAAACAGATAATAATATTTAGAAGTCATATTATTAAAAAAAAACCTGAAGAATAAATTAATAGTTCACTGAACAGAGCCACCGACAGAGTTTTTTATACAATATACTAGTTGATACCCGCGACTTCGTCAGCGTCGTTTATTATCTCGTTTTTTTTTTGTTATATCTCAAAGAGCAGCGTTTTCGACGGAAGCCCCCAGGAGCCTCGACTTTTTCTGACACTTCAACAATCATCATATTTCAAACATATATAAAGAACTAGCTTCTGCTCACGACTTCGTCCGCGTGGTGTACAACACGTACTCGATGCAGTCAAGATGCCAATAAATACTAAGTAGACTCTTACGGCTTATACAACTTTTTACATAGGAATGCGTAGATAACACCGACATCTTGCCTTTTATGGGCCGGAATGGAACTATATAATTTATAAGACTAACTATATAAATCAAAGCAACTACCATTTACTTTCAATTCTGCTACATGTTTTAAGTAACACAGAGATAATAATTAACGAACAAATTAATATTATTTACGTACATCAATTCTATATAAAATCATTGTTATTTATGTTTCTGAAATATGCTTAGACATACAATTATGTGTGTAGAGTAGTGACATCTAGCTCTTTATAGGTCAAACTATGGAATTCAAAGCAAATACTAATAATTAAAAATTCTGCAAGATTATGATAATTATCAAACTAATGCTATGCAAGTAATAAATCAATAATATCAATTCCTATTTATGTCTTATTGAAATCTATGTAATTATAATAATTCTCATTTATGTCTCTTTAATAAGAATCGGGTGTCTTGAATATGACCAACGACACCGTAGGTGGGTAGATAACAAATGACTTTCGGCTAACACGCAGCGGAAGCTCTCGAAAGGAAAAAGGGGATTTTGAAACATTCCTGATTGGTGATCCGGTTGTAATGGTCTTAGCGTGATAATGTATAACCTATAGCCTTCCTCAATGAATGAGCTATCTAACACTGAAAGATTTTTTAAAATCGGAGCAGAACCTTACATATTTTTATACAAATTTTCATCACCTACTTCCTATTGTTATTTTAAACAACAGCAACATATATAAATATAATGTTAAATGTACGACATTTTTTATCAAGTAGAATAGAATAAGTCCTAGTGTTTATTGTAGGTTTGCTTTAATAACGATAAATAGATATTATCTATTATTAGTTATGAACACATTGAATACGTTGATACTGTTATCATGTTATAACTGGCAGGTCATTCACTCACTTTCTCTGATAACATTCCATTTGAATAAACATGCTGCTTGTATTATTACTACAGTACTAAGGATGTTATATGTAAACACTGATATATGTACTTGCACTCAGAGTATTATAACAAGTGAAGACGTGGGTTCCTGCCGAATGATGACGACAGAGTATATCGTGCACGGCGTTCGCGTCGCTTTGGTGGATGAGATCAATAGCTCGCAGTACGATGCATTGGTCGCGCTCGTCGGCGAAGGAGTTCCGCCGCTCGGCGCCCTCGAGGATTTCGTGGAGGAGGCGCGCACGCTCGACTCCGGCCTCACGGAACACGTCACCGTGCTGAAGTGCCCGCGCGTCTCCGGAGGTCGCCTCGTGCTTTCACCGCTCGGTACCCTGACGCCCTACGACGACGTGCGCAGCGTCGCGGAAGCGGCACGCGCCGGCCTGGCCCGTGCTCTGGCGGCGGGTGCGACGGCGCCGGCGCTGGCCCTGCAGCCGCATGCGCGTTGGCCGCGGGCAGACCTCGTCGCGCTGCTGGCCACGCTCGAGGCGCTCTATGTTGTGAGTAGCGTGCGTACCGGGAGTCGGTGGCGGAGTGACGGGATAGTTCTGACACATTATCGTTCGCGCAGCCGTTGCAGATCCGCGAGACGTTCCCGGAGCGAGGGCACCGCGTGCGGGCGCTGGGTGTGTACGGGGAGGGATTGCGCGCGGCGTTGCCGGAGCTGGTGCGCGAGGCGGTGGCGCTGGAGGAGGGGCGGGGAGTCGCGCGAGACGTGGGGGGCGCGGATCCGGAGCGCATGACGCCGTCGCGCGTGGCGCAGTACGCGCGGGAGGTGTTTGCGGGGACGCCGGTGTCGGTGCGGGTGGTGGACGAGGAGGCGGAGCTGGAGGCGCAGTACCCGCTGTTCGCGGCGGTGGACAGAGCAGCGCGCGCGGTGCCGCGACACCGAGGCAAGTCTGCGACACGTCCACACCCGGAGGAGTGTGCGCGTCGACACGGCGTAATGCTCTGTTCCTATGCTTTGTGCAGGTTGCATCATCTTCTTGGAGTACGTGCCTGAGACGTACGAGAGGACAGTAATGTTCGTCGGAAAGGTGAGTGTCGTTGATGGAAGACGCGTACACTGCGTAAGTATGCGTGTGACATGACGCGTGACGTGTGTGTGTCGGCAGGGCGTGACGTACGACACTGGGGGGTGCGACGTGAAGGCGGGTGGAGCGATGGCGGGGATGTCCCGGGACAAGTGCGGCGCGGCGGCCATTCTCGGTTTCTTTAAGGTAAGGAATACACAAATATGCCTTGTCTGGAATATATATTTCATTTTGTAATGCTTTTCTTGTTACTATTACAAAAAAACATGGCATTTAACCTATATATTTATATATTTCATTTTTAAAATTAAATGGCAATTTTAAAAGACAACAAACAAAAAGTAGCATGGAAACTATGGAATTAACTGTAAAAAGTTTTAATTTAATTAATAACTAGCTTTATCGAAGTCTTTTTTATACCTTTAAGGTATTTATAAAGTCTTGAAATGTTGAAACTTCAGGTAGAAAAATTGATAAGAATATACTAATAGTTGGTGTTATCTGTCACAGGACTGTCAACACTCTAATCATCAATTGAAACTTAATCCTTCAATTGTATTATAGTGTACTATGATACAAAAATGGTATAACCTGCATATACATTTACCATTTTTTCCAATATTGCACCAGAAAATAAACTAATTCCATGACATTAGTAGCTGATGCAAAGTGCCAGCAGAGTACCTGCTTTTAGTAAGTGAATAACCAGAAGGAACCTAAATGATGATCTTTATTTTCGTGAACCGCCTCATGTTCCAGTTGTACGACGAGATGAGCGCGGAAACTGTTCAGATCTAAGAATACATGTGACACAGACTAATGGCTAATGGTTCTATTTGCTCAGAGTATAGTTCTGAGTTTTCCTTACACACACTTACAGAATCAGGCGACTACTTGTCCTGTGAACTGTACTACGAGGACTCTCATTTGAAATTACATGGTGGAGAGTCAACTGACAGGAAGCATGACTCAGAGATAATTGTGCCATACTCTTGTACAACTTTAGCTGCTATTACTTTCAATGATTTTCGTAAGAATGTGAGTTGGTCGGCTGTCAGTGTACCTGCACATACTCGAACATCGTTGCCAGGACAGGGATACTTCAACTAGACCTGAAAGTTAACGCGATTATTAAAGACAATTCTTAGGTATATCAATGTTGATTAGATAGTTATGAAGGCTTCACCAAAATCAGATATGCTGTGATTGTTGTGTCCGTTGATTACCGAAAATAGAGTTATCGAATGCGCTGTTTTGTTCTGTCTCGAATGAACACAAAATATCTTCTAGCACTTGCTTGAAGAACTGAGGTGAAATTTGATCCCAGATTGGTTTTTTATTGCATATTTGGGAATATATGATATTGGATATTTCCATGAAATTGCCATACTAATTTTAATATTAAAATAAATACTAAATTGGAGTTTTTGGGGGATTTTAGTCTGTCATGTAGTGGATTTTATATTTTATTCATAAACTTGTGTTACTTGACTATATTTTGTAAATTGGTGGTGTTTTACGTAATATAGTTAATTTATTGTGCACAAGTGAAGTGAATGGAAAATAATACCACGGAGCATTAATTTTGAGATGCCACAAAAACTTCCAGAAGGGATCCACCATCTTGTTATATTGACTCACACGACACTTAATATTGAAGTGATTCCACGACGCTTGTAATCTATTTATTAATACGTGAAGCCAAAAAATTGTACCCATTTTTAAGCGTATTCCGCCAACGATTGAGCGTGAAATTTGGCACAGTTAAAGTTTATATGGAGGAGTAGTGCAGAAAGCTATTTATTTTACGTAAAATGCATTAAACGTACTTTAAATTAATTAAAATATGCATACTTATGAGTAGTATGCTACTGCTTGCATTTTACACAACATATAAATTACATGTACACACATACACAAATACACACATGTAAATAAAAAAGAAATTTTGACAACAGTCAATCATAGACTTCAAAAAATATTGCGAAGGAGGTTACTATGCTCGACTATATGTAATTTTAATTAACCGACTTCGAAAAAGGAGGAGGTTGTTGTGTTCAGTTGTATGTTCTTTTAACCGACTTCGAAAAAGGAGGAGGTTGTTGTGTTCAGTTGTATGTTCTTTTAACCGACTTCGAAAAAGGAGGAGGTT
>JACEII010000017.1:35377-132932 GCA_014332785.1 Antheraea mylitta
ACCGCCGCGCCGCTGCTCGCGCTCGCCGAGTACTGCGGGCTGCTGCGGCCGCACTGACACCGGCCGCATAATACTACTGTATACAGTGCACGCGCACGTCACTCTAATATACAAGTACAATAATCAATAAATTTTATTTTATATCGATGTCTTTATCATTTCCTCTCATAATAGTAGAATGTCGATCTCGGCTGCTGTCCCCCACATCAAAATACCATAAAACTTACGCTATGGTAAGCGAAGTAGACTAACCCAGCAGTGGCAATATCCGTTAGCAGACTAACTAACAGAATCTCCCTATTTTTTAAATATGAAAATCCTTATTTGAAGCGAACTGGGGAAGTAAGCATATATATAGAGATTTCCAATCGTCTCTGGAGACGCTGGCCAACCCGACCTCGCCCCCACGCATGGTTTTAGCAACGTAGCATTCTGTCAACAGTCCCGCGTGTATGTCCCGGATATCGCCGAGCCTGTTCCACATTCGGGTGTCCGCATTTCGGCTCGTCCGGAAACAACCTGGAGTGTCTGACCAGCGATCCTATCTCGATAGACAATTTATCGGAGTGGATGGGGACGATACGAAGAGAACATACTTGCGTACATACTTGCATACATACATAAGCGCGGTAGAGAGAGCGAATAAAAAGAATAAATGAAACAAGCATAGTCAAAGTAAATATTTTTTCTAATTATTTATTTACTTATATATATTATTTTAGTTTTATTTATTTATTATTTTTAATAATTATACAATTTATGAAATTTATTCATGAAAACTTTATACATCGAAATTTTTTATTATTATGATACCTTACAAATACATGACAGCCGACATAAAATAACTAACACATCCATCTACGATTATTCTATTTCTTCTTCTGCCTATTCTATCTATTCAACTAGTGGTCCCACCGTCCTGTGCTCTGTTATATTTTTTTTTTCTTATAGACTAAGTAACATTAAAACTAACAAGCATACAAAATCTCAATTGCTACGGTAGTAACAAAAGATGACGAAAAAAAAAATGTTGCGTCATACATTAAAAAAAAATTTATTATAACATTATATATCAAATATTATAACTTGAACACCAACATTTTAAAAGTATAATCTAAACTAATATATCAAGCTGGAGAGTTAATTTGTTTGATTGAACGCGCTAATCTGGGGTATTTTGGGGTGTAAGGGGTGTCGAGTAACATCATAAGACTTAAGACACCTAAGACAACCTCACCTGCACGTGGTGCACCCTGCTGAATAACGAACGAGGCAATGGCGATAGCGGGGTGGTAGGGTTTTACAGCCCGACTGGGTCGCAACCACCATGTATATGGCGAAAAAGCCCGTCATAGTGACTTGTTTCTGCGCGTCGCGTTTCGGGATCAGCCTGAGCATATCCAGTACCGGGCGACTTTCGTCATTATGGCCGGCATGACAGCGGCGACCGGCGATGTATAATCTGTCTCTCGGTGGTTGCCGATGACATGATGTTGTGTGACCGATGTTATGACATTTATTTTAAATTAAATTGTGTCCCAATGTTGTTAGATATTAATATTATTAAATTATTACATAGTGTCTTTTATGTGCTGATCAGTATAAGCCTTCCTATGTAATTACTAGGCTTTTTGCAGAAATGTATCTATGTCAAAAACTCAATATAAAGAGAGATTATATAATAGAATTCAGTTAATTACTATTATGTTTCAAAAAATGAAAACAATGATTAACAAAATTATTTTATTTATTAAGTACCTATAAATTAATTTTAATTAAAATTTTAAATATATGGGTGGTCTAAATATAAATGTTTTATTTTACAGGATCAGGCTTCTTACAAGATGGTGAATTAATTTTCGAGGCAAAGAGAGCTGATACCGATTATCACTCTGATATGCATTTGTATAATGGTTCAGCCAAATTCTATCAAAGTTAGACAAGAGTTGGCGATAGTCTAACAGTCTAAAGACTTTTTTGAATAAATAAATGTATGAAGCACACTGTCTTTTGTAATACTTATTTGTGATTGATATATATTGTTATATCTATAGTGATGTGCTGTAGCTTAGTGGTAGTATCATTGAACACCACATTGATGAGATTAGTTAAATTTTAAAATCTTCTTTAAGCACATACTAATGTGTTACAATAGTTGTACTTGAGAGCTAGCTGCCTTTTGGGCTTTACTTGTTACTGTCATACGCTATGTATTTAAAATCATAGGATGTCGCGGTTAAATCGTTAATCTAATTGTAAATATGTTCGTAGGAAGTAATATCGGAAACCATTGATCTGATTCTGAAAATTCTTCAGGAAAATATATTTAACCCCTAATGACATAATAAATTATATTGTTATAGAGTAGTATATTATAACTAACGCGCAGAAAGTTGCAGGTGGTTACTAGTATAATATTTATGTAAAAAAAAGTTTTAGAACCTTTGATTTTTTGTTTACATTTTGTCTCACGGTAAAATGAACGGACTATAGACTATTTTATTTTGTTACCCGCGACTTCGTCCATACTATATCCAAATCGTTTGGACTGATGTTTACGGGGCTTTCAATGGTAGATAGCTGACCTCATCGACCATCAGTCAAAGTAAATCTGATACATCTTGAATGGTGTAATAAGCTTATATCGTTGATTTACATTTTGATAATCGACGGAAGCACAGATATAGATTTTATACATTTCACGACTGTTTCTGGAGCCTGAAACCACTTTGTTTATCTTCATTAAATCAGGGAAAGTTCCTTTTGATAAACGGTTATTGAGTATATTATCCAAATGTGGTGAAATATTGGCAGTTAAGGTGTATTAGCAACATTCTCCGTGTCTCCTGTGTGTTTTATATTTAATTGTTTGATAGCCCTTGTTCTTTCTCTTGCACTAATCTATTAGTAAAATTAAATTGATAGATATACTTCTATGATATAAGTAAAAAGGTGTAAATACGTTATCCGTATGAAGCTTCGTCAAAACAAATGGCACGATAACGCAATGCAAAATTGCGTAACATATTATTGTAATGTCACACTATCTTAGATAAAATGTGGAATTATAATGATGGCATATTCCTAATATCTGACCACAAGGTCGTTGACGACAAATTATCAACTAGATTTTCTAGTTAGCTCTACCAACACGCAAACTATTAAAATTTTACATGACTATTCGATCGTAGGAATATATGTGGTTATGTAACGGCCTAATATGATATTCTAAATGTTCTGGTCGCCGCGTGGTCCGGTCCGAGCACTATCGTTCTTTCAGGTTTGAGAGCAAGCTCGAGCCCTGGCTGTACACCATACACCGTGGGAGTCGGACATAACCCACTCTCTCCCCCGGGAGGGTTGCGTATCCATAAAGGATTATTTAACCGATTTCGAAAAAGGAGGAGGTTACTATGTTCGGTTGTATGTTTTTTTTTTTTAGTGTATGTTAATCGATATCTCCGTCAATTTGAACCGATTTTAATGATTCTTTTTTTGTTTGATTTGGCTATACTCCAAGGTAGTCCCCTAAGGGGGTGGAATATCGTTTATTTGATTTTAACCCACTTCGAGTCTACGTGTATTCCTGTACTTGAAACCGATTTCAACAATTTTATTTGAATTACCGATACCTGGGAATTGGTGTTTTTCAAATTAAAAGCAACCGTAAGGAATGAATAAAGCTTATCTAAATAAATTAACTTCTCATAAGCTAATTTTAATGAAAACTTGGCACAACCTGTTGTAGTTATAAGAATATCATTTAATCAATCCTGATTTGACCATGAAAATGAAGAAATTGTAATGGAATTCCTCAGCAGCTTACAGCAGCTATCTTTTGTTAGGGCACATATGACTCGTTCTGATAAGGACTGACATGTGGGGTTTTGACTGTTCAGAAAATTCCCGTGGAGCGGACATTAGGAAAGATGAGGTTTCGAAAATCGTTCCTAATCATCCTAATTTGACCAGTTGGATCTAGTACGGTGTAATATCATGTTTGTTTGTCATGTTATGAACTTCTGAAGAACAATTATTTCTGTATCAAATTAAATCAAATTCATGTACTCGAAAGATATAGAAGTATGGTGGTAAGCCATTTTATATTTTTCTTTATTCTTTTAGTTATTGCTCAGACCTCTCGGTATTATTATAAACATTACAGGTAAACAGGTAGACACTTATATATAGGTAGTCTACTGGCTAGCCTAGCAACTAGAAGTCTAATTACGTTCACTATCGTTCATAGTTCAATTTCAGATTTTAACCTTTATTTGTTGTTCACTTCACATAAAATACAACTGTTATCAAAAAGGCCGCAGTGATGATCAAAGTAAGAGCGTAAGCGTTGCGGAAGGATTCATAGATTAAGATTCTTGAAACCACTACTAAACCTTACTTATTTTTTGATCAATTAAAACCATATAAAATATATTTATCTACACTAAAATGAAAAAAAACATTAAACCGACTTCGATATCAAAAACTTATAATGCACTGAAGAGTGAAAAATAAATATATTATTAAATTACCGAAATAAAATAAAATATATGGATATTTTCGCTACCTAGAGATATACTAGAAGTTGGTGCCAACCAAAATTTCAAATGTGTTGCAGGTAGTAAAGTATATTATTACATTATATAAATATACAACACGAGACGTGAGAATGTACTTAAACTTTGTACCAATGTAGATGATATAATATTCGGTTGGCACCGACTTCCAATATATCTCTAGGTAGTGCAAATATCCATATATTTTATTTTATTTCGTTAATGTAATAATATTAGGTCTATGAAATTGCCGTTTTGTATGAAAAAATTTAATCGACATTTTTTTTCATGTATTTTTTATTTGTATTAATCGAGGTATTTGTATTACCCATGCAATCAATGCATCTTTGTCAACGCAGTGACAGTTTATTGATGCCCTTCTTAAAGATATCAGCTGGACGGGAGGCAACAAATTCTTCAAAGGCATTTTGTACTGACTCTCGAGTATTGATTTTTCTTCCCGCCAAGGAGTTCTCCAAATTCTGGAAACAGTTATAGTCTTTAGGCTTTTTTTATCGTGCAGGAGCAGCGGAGACGAGCGATTGACCAATGCTGGTTGGAAATGTGCTAGCTTCTCCATCATCGTGTTCAGTTCTTTACAGTACATATCTGCAGTAATGCCACTCCGTTGGCAAGAATGTGTAATAAATCACACTGGCGCTAGACCACCAAACAGTGACCATTATTTTTCTAGGGGTAAGTTTTCGTTTAGGGCATTGTTCAGGTGCTGAACCAGGATCCAACCAACTTGCTGAGCGCTTGCGGTTATCAAACAGAATCAATTTTTCATCGCAGGTAACAATGCGGTTCAATATTCCTTAATTTGTGTGTCTGTTGAGCAGTGCAAGGCACGTCTCGACGTGTACTTCGCGCTGGCGACCAATGAGTTCGTGGGGAACCCATTTGTTAAGCTTTTTTACCTTGCCAATTTGACGCAAATGGATCAAAATTGTTTTGACGATAACGTAGAAAGCTGCTGATAATTCAGCCGTAGATTGTGTATCATCAGGTTCCACAATCGCCTTTAATTCGTCATTGTCGACCAAAGTTGTAGCGACACAGTATAGCGCGTGCATAGCAATTCGTCTACGTAGACAAATTGCGAGGCACACGCCCGACGCTGCCTGCCTCAGTCCCCTCCGACCGATCGTAGAATACGTGCGCATAATTTGATGTAATATTTGTGTTTAGTAAATCATACAAAATATATACCATATAACTAATATTGTTGTGTCTTTATTGATTTATACCTCTTCAATAAACCAGCAATTAGTTAGACAATAAAATTGGTAAAAAGTCTTCGGACGACCGCGAGGTTTATTTTTCAGATCGAAATTCCCAGAATGGAAGCGAGCAAACCAATAACAGGTGGTGCGTTAGTTTGTAGTGTTAGCTCCGTAAACGTCGTTGATGTTGCGTGCCGCTTTTGCCGCGTTGCTGCCACGACGGTACTCATATTCCATGATTACTCGAATTTTTAACGTATCGTGATGCCAAAAAAGAAATGCGATGAAAATGTAACACCAAATCAATAAACAAATGACTACTTTTGCAAGAAGAATTCCATTTTTTTAAAATAAAATTAATTTCAAATTAGAATTCTTAGCCAAACAAAAATTATTTTGATTTGAAATGGCCAGTACTGTAGAACGGCAACTTCATAGGTAAAGACCTATTATTTATTTCTCACTTCTCAGTGCTTTATAAGTTTTTGATATCGAGGTCGGTTTAATTTTTTTTTTTTAATTCTTCGAGTGGCAGGTTAGTCAATTATATTTTATGTACATACTCGTGTGGTCCAAAATCGGTCTTGATCGTGTTCTTGCGCGTTTTGCAAGATCAAAATCGCCGAAATTTAGCAAGACCAATACCAAAACTGTCACCTATAAGACTTGCGCAAGACTCTTGCAATGCTTTAAGTCGAATTTGAACCCTTTTGACAATATTGATGCACGTTCTCTAGTATCGGTATGAAGATCACGATTCTTTCTAACATACGTTTTTAACGAATACATTTAAACAAATAGATGTCTTTATGTCTCAGAGAGTATAGTTTATTTAATAAAGTTTGTAACTAACAACAGGGATCCAGTATAGTAACAGTTTATGTTACGCGATATTTTGATGGCCAATCGATTGGCTGGCGATAATAATTTTATATAAGGTACTTTGTAATAATAATTCTTTATTTATTAATTCACGGACAAAGATGTCACTTTATTTCATTGATAGACTGCGATAAGTACGCGGGCACTACAGTATTGTCTATATTGTTTGATCGTTGCCGCTGAAAATTCACCGATGTTCGAAAGAATAAAATAAATTTTTAGGTATTCGTGACGGATACGAATACATATTGTGTTGTCCTCAATAAGGAATACTGTAGTGGTAAGGATAGGTGGGTTGTTATAATTGATTGTTAAAATTGTAACATTATAAATGTGATTTCACGCTGTAATTAGTTAAACAATCACAAGACACAGGATACCTTACATCAAGGAAAGGGCAATATTATTAAGGGCTGGCCTACCTTCGTTAATGCGAGCGAAGCCGAAGTAAAAGCTAGTAATTTTATACATTGTTACTATACGTTTACATTAAAATATACAAACATTTATTATGTATCGATTTCGTAGACACACTGTAGCTAGTAGATACAGTAGAAGCATTGATCATTTTATTCCAATAATTAACATATGTAGATTGATTTTGTCAAAAAAGTACAAAAGAACTGGTGATACTTCTGTTTTATAATCTTGCAAAGAATCATTTATTTTTAAAAGAATGCTTCATTTTCTTTAAGCATCTAGTATCTTTCTTTTTTCTTCTTCTTTCTTGCATATTTATATTCCTTTGAAAATTTGTTCATTATGAATGTAATTAATTTGATTGGAGTTCACTGCGTCTATATAAGGTCCAAATGTACCTTTCTGTTGTTTTCTTTTAATCTAACATGTTAACTAACAGGAATAAACTCATAGGTAATTGGAAGATTTGTAAAAGTCTTGCTGCGAGGCCAAGCAAAGCCTCGGCTTGGTCTTGCATTTGAGCAACACTAGTACATACTCGTACTGACACCAATTATTAAGTTTTCGATCCAATTTAATGTAATTGTGTACAGACATACAATATATGTCGTTCCAAAGTTTATAATGAGTAAATACGTATTTTTCTATAACTCACGGTTAGGGAGTAAATAGTTAATTAATTTTATATTTTACATCGTTACTTAATGCGCATTTACAGGTTGTGGAAGTCAGTTAAAAAATAATTAGTTTCATTTTGAAAGAATAGTCTGTGTTGCATATTTCCATCTCGTTTCGTATAGAAGTAACAGAAATGGAAGGACACGAGTGAGAATTGAAACAAGTGTAAACAATTGTTTTACATTTTATTAGAGGGTATAATTTACATAACGATCGCTCAGTACACAAGAAATCGTCGATTATAAAGTAAATTCATTGTTGGACCACGCTCCCCCGGCCCACGCGTATGTCGTCGCGATACAGCGCGTAGTACGATGGAGCACAGAGGGCCCACACCCCCGCGACGCCGCACTCGCAAACACCGGGTGGAAGGTGGCGGAGTTCGGTGTGAGACGAGGCGAGGCCGAAGTATCTCGTTTTACATTCGTACAAAAATACTTGTAGCAGTTCGGCTTCGTTCCCGAGACCGCGCTCTAGAGTTATGATATGAGAGTGCGCTCGGAACCCGATACTCCCTCGATACTCTAATATTTCATGTAAACATTACAAACAAGGAGCGCGTTATACAAACTAATCATCGAAGATATAAGAATAAAGTTTGTTGAAACACAGTAGGCACATTATTTATTTATATCACCTTATCTATATGTACATATATATAATACAGGATCTACATTAGTATCGGGCTAAGAGATGCGGGACACTTGAAACTGTAGCGCGTTTGCTCTCAATTATTTATTTATAAATGTTATATTCTGCAATTCACACTTAAAGTACCTTAAAACTAGATTAATTGATAGTTGATTGAAGAAGGCGTTACTTTGCGGAAATCCATAATTAAATATTATAGTGGACGCTACTTTGCACTTTGCACGGAAGTGCAAAGTAGCGTCCACTATAATATTAGATTAATTGATATTACAAGTACTGTGTATGCGTTACAACTGAACAAATATTAAAACAGCACACAATATCTGTTACAGTGATTTAGATTATTCTTGTTAATGATTACACTGTAATTAACAAGAGCAAAGTCGTAAGTGATTTCTACTATAATTATGGTTTTCATTACAAAACAATGAAATCATTGATGCATGACTCGTCCACGTGTGCAATTTCTCTCTTCGGACATATATTCACAATTATACATAATAAAACATTGAAAGCACAAATTTTAATATTCATGTTTTGATTAATTTTTTATTTATTGTCAGGGATTCAGAGTAGTAGTAAGCATTATTACTAAGTTAGTATGATAATAAAAATTTAAGTGTTTTTGACGTGTAACATCTTTCCTCGTGGTTGCAGGATAGTTTTGAAAAAGGGACGGAAATGTGTTACAAGAAGGGAGGAAAACGCGCGGTAATAGATTGAACCAATGAGCGCACGCGGTTACAGAGTGGACCAGCTGTGCACTCTCTACGCTTATACAGCATTCAGTATCAAATCGGAGGTTATATTTGTATGTGTCAACTATAATTAATAATTATTATTTTTACTATTAAGAGTCTTTTTTTTTTATTGAAGCACGACAAAGTGACTGCACTATGCCTGATGGTAAGCATAGTACAATCCAAAAACAGTGGCGACCACCGAGAGACAGATTATGCATCGCCGGTCGCCGCTGTCATGCCGGCCATAATGACGAAAGTCACCCGGTACTGGATATGCACAGGCTGATCCCGAAACGCGACGCGCAGAAGCGAGTCACTATGACGGGCTTTTTCGCCATATACATGGTGGTTGCGACCCAGTCGGGCTGTAAAACCCTACCACCCCGCTCTCGCCATTGTCACTGACACTGACAAAGTTTAATCATTCTTAAAAAAATGCGAGTAAATAATATGGAATTATTCGGATATATATTTTAGTGCGGATCTTTTTATACTTTTAGGTTAATTCCTGTCGCTGTCAGTATATTTATCATTGTGATTAAGAAACGTTTCTTAGATTTGAAAGATATCATTCCTTTCATCATTCATCAAATTATTATTTGATAAAAGATATCTCCAATCATACCCGATTAACTTTTTTCAGGTTTTTAAGTTATCATTTAGCATATTATATTAAGCATATATTTTCATGCTTAGAATATATTCGGGCAATAATATAACAAACAAATTGACTTTACATATATATCATCTCAATTTCACTGTAGGATAACATGTCAGATGTTACACATCATATAGGGCTATTGTAAGGCTCGTTCGTTTTTTAAGTAAAGCTTCTAATGCGACTTCCAACGAGGTTGCGTTAAACGTTTAACGCTAACATGGAGGGGGTATGAAAGCATTGTTGCATTAAACGTTCAACGCTAGAAATTATATGATTTCACTAAAAATCAATTTCTACCTCTTCCTATTTTCGTTTCCACATTACGAAGTTTCACTTGTTCCGCGCGGAGGGACTCTACGCACTGTTTTACTCATAAGATTTAGGTTACATGATATACATTGTTTTTTAGATTGTTAAAGTATTCTGAAAGAAATATTTAAATGTGTAATTATTTTAAGTTTATGTTTATTATGTACGAAACGTATATTCACACATGAGACCATGAATTCATTGCGTATGAATGTTACAAATTCGTAGCTTTGTGTCCGCATCTTCCCCCCCCAAATCCCTTGCCACTGCACCAACTCGTGTGCACACACATAATTACGTTGATATGGAGAAGTTACAATTAACGATCTTAAATATTCAAATACAATACTATAGATGTATAACAAACTGGATAACAACAAAAAACAATCTGGCAAATTTCTTCGTTTATCATTTTATTTGTATTAGTTCCTTGCACATACAACTTGTCACTACTATAGACTAGCTAATATGTTAATTTTTTTCTTGTCCACTCTTTCTTCAATTGTCATATTTACATTATAGATACACTGCAAATTCCATTCAAGTTTATCTGTATGTATTATATATGTAATAAATGCAACTGATTTTTATACAGATTACCTCTGGTCCATAAAGTATAGACAGTCTGTACAATGTCTTATGCACTAAATTAAAGAGTACGTAAAATTGTGACGTGACGCCATTCCGAGTGCATCAGGTCGCGTGACGTCACTACTAAGTATATCACAGTCGAGACGCGACGTCCGCGCTCCCTCGCGCTACACCTATATGTACAAGCGAGTCGGCGCGCGTCGCCTTCTCTCTCGCTCCCTCTGACGGCAATGGAGCAGAGTCAGACGAGGACGGCGCGGAGAGAGCGCGCGAGCGAGACGGGGCCGCGAGCGGCCGCGCGCCGCCGTCACACGTCAGTGTGTCGCGCGACGCCGAGCGGTCTGCACGGCGGCTCCGGCTCCGCGTCCGACTCCTCGATCTCGCAGAGGTGTGCCGACAGCGAGCCGCACGAGCCCGTCTCGTCGCCGCCCAGCAGCGAGTGCCGCTCCTCTGCGGGACAACACGGGAGTGAGCGAGGGCGAGGGGGGGGGGGGGGGGGAGGTCGCGCGAGTACTCACCGAGCATGGTGATGAGGCTGGCGGCGTCGGGCTCGCGCAGTCGCGGCGGCTCGCAGGAGGCGCGCGGCAAGTACTCGTCGGGGTGCACGAGGTACGAGGACGCTGCCGCACATACATACATACTCGGTTAAGCACAAGTGTCGGGTAGAGAGAGCGCACGTGAAGAGCGTGTAGGACTCACTGTCCAGTTGATCGCTGATGTAGTCGTCCGGCGCGGAGTCGAACTCGAGCGGGGGCCGGGGCGGGGGCGAGGGCGGGTCGGGGGGCTCGGAGGAGTCGGGGCGCTCGGAGCCGGCGACCTCGCTGATGCCGGGGAGCGGGGGGAGGGGCGCGGCGCCGCACCAGTCGGAGCAGTCCCAGTGGTAGCCGCCGAGGAGGTGCGGGGAGCGCGCGCGCACCGACACTCCGCGACCCTTCAGATCTGTTCGCACACTCGCATCGGTTCACCTTACAGACGTTTCCAACAGACTCTGCACCGAGGATGAGTTGCATCGTGTCTCTAGTTCCATTGATTCGTTATGAAGTAACAGTTGGCAAAAGCAAAGACTCCCAATACTCAATTACAAACACGAAGCTGTTATACCCGAGGTTTGCAATGCGCATACGAAGGTACTGATGATTAACTCTTCTGCTATCTTAGAGAATGTTCTTCAAGATTCAAATTAATAATTGAATAACATCGTCTAGACAATTGCATGGAAGTGCTTTCACACTGGCAAATTTATCGTTAAGCTTGATACTTAGATATCAACACGCATGGACTAGTCAATACAGAAAAATATATACACATATACATAAAAGACATTCTGTAATTGAAATTATCTCAAAAACATACTCAACATGATTTTAAAAGTTATACTTCTTTTGGCGCGGATGAGAGTAAATTTTACGATACGCGCGCACATCGTCACAAAAAGCCGACATCCTGAAGATAGCTATATATACATCTTGTTTTTTTGTATTTGTTGTTTGTCTTTGTATTAAAATTTTCAATGTATGTATAATTGTTTTATTAGTACTACGAGCTGGCACATCAGGTTGCTATAGAAATAAATAGAAAACATGTGACATATAACAAGAGAATAAAAATATATGGCTCCTGAAATAATTTCGAGTATTTTATTAAAAGTATAAGGCGAATATTAATAATAATAAGGCGATAAGGCGAAAATTAAATTTTTGAAAAGATTTTTATCTTGTTACGCCAAAGAAGTATAACTTCTAACGTGTGTACATGAGTACTCATACACTTTTTTAAATTGTGTTTGGAATTTAAAATGATAATAAAAAAAAGTTTTATTGTTTAAATTTGAAACAGATATTGCCACATAAACCAGTAGAGATGTAAAGTGCTCCGGGCTTAGTATTGGATGAACTCACCGTTATAAATTTTGTTATCGACGAAGGTCTGTAGATGCATCTGTTCCGACCAGGGCTTGCGGTCGAGCGCGTCGATGTTCAGGTTGCGACGGTAATCCGGAGGAATGCCTTCGAGCTCGTCGCCCGCCGACCCGTAGCTGCGGAGAGTGTCCACGTTGTTCAGCGGCGCCTGATCCGCGTACGAGGAGGGCCTCTCGCGCCGCACCGCCTCCAGGTTCGACAGCTTCTCCCCGCGCGGCGGCAGCTTCTCCGCGCGCGAGTTCAGCGGCTCCGACTCCGCCGCCTTCGGACCTCGCCGCGGCCTCCGCCCCCGCCGCGACCGCCGCACTGCCGCCGTCACGCACCCCGCTACCGCCGCCGCCGCCGCCAGCGCCGCCGCCCCCAGCGGCCACCGCGCCTCGCACGCCCACCGCCACGCCTCCCGCAGCACCCGCGCGCCCTCCGCCGCGCCGCCCTCGCCCGCCACCACCGCGCCCGAGTACAGCGGGTTGCCGCAGTTCATACCTGTCGCGACACCGTCCCGCGTCAGCCGGGTCTCGCTCGCACGCGGTGCGGGACCCGAGGTCGGAACGCTCACCGGTCTTATCGGGCGGGCACAGGCAGCGGAAGGAGCCCCGCTCGTTGAGGCACGTGGCGCCGTTGAGGCAGGGCTCGCCGGCGCACTCGTCGACGTCGAACTCGCAATGCGGCCCGTAGTAGCCGCGGCACCGACACGAGGGGCCCCGGTCGCCCTCCTCGCAGGCGCCCCCGTGCTCGCAGACGCCGGGCGCGCACCAGCGGCCGCGCTCGCACCGCTCGCCCGCGAGTCCGGGAGCGCACGCGCACCGGTAGCCGCGCGCGTCCGCCGCGCACTCGCCGCCGTGCAGGCAGGGCTGCGACGCGCACGGCTCCGAGTCCAGCTCGCAGCGCGCGCCCGAGAAGCGCTCGTGGCACGCGCACTCGTAGCCCTCGCCCTCGCCCTCGGCGCCGACGTCCCGACAGGTGCCGCCGTTGAGGCACGGGTAGGACGAGCAGGGCGAGGGCGGCGGCAGCGCCCCGCACGCGCCGTCCCCGCGCACGCGCACTCGCACGCTGCGCACGAGCTGCGCGCGCCCGTCGCCGGAGGTGGCGCCCTCCTCGAGGGGCAGGAGGGTGCCGTCCAGTTTCAGTTCAGAGATGCAGCCCTCGAAGCCGTACGTCACCTGCACCAAATAGAGAGTGAGTGTCGGCGTCACGGTTGCGGGACGGGACACACATATGAATTTTATACAATGCTATCAATTTGTACTACATAAAACGACATTCTTTAACGATTTTAAAGGGATGAGAAAAATCATTATTATTTCGAAACGGCGGTGGGCGCGAGCCGTTGGATCGTAGCCGCGATGGCGGCAAACTTCGCGTTCGCGCGAATAGGGGCGTCGTTCGCAACCTGATCGTACGCGGAGACCTCCGAGATCTCATGAAACACTAAGAGCTGGGCTGACCAGTCCATGCCGAATAGAGAGACTGCGGTGTCGGCCTGTGAAGGCTTCGCCGCATGAAGTCGGGGGTCAAGTGACGCTGCGATTTTCAGGACGGGACCGGAGGGGCCAGCGCAGGAAGGGGAGTCGCGTGAGGCGCGGGTGCGGGCGTTGCCGGTGCACGAAAAAAAAGTTCAGAAAAGCCTTTCTAGAGTCGAGAGGTGGGGGTCGGGGGCGGCTTGATGCCGCAGGCGCCCTGAGGGGCGAGACCTGCCTAGCGTATCGGGGCTGTTTTGTGCGCGGGGCGCGGGGACAAACGCGGTAATTCGCGGTATGGCCCACGCCGCGGCATAAGACGAAGCTCGGAGGATCGGGGGAGTCTTTTGTGCACAAACACTCTGAAGTGGAGTATTCGCCGAGGTACTTAACGCACCTGGGACTCGAGTAGCGGTTAAGTGCGGAGTGTCTGTACTCCTGGTAGTTGTGACACTGCGAGGGTACGGACGTTTTGCGCGGCGGCTCTGCCGTGACACCGGAGAGGCCGCAGAGGGTCGAAAGATTAAAGATTTTCTTACCCTCCACGGTGCGGTCGAGAATGACTAACACCATGTCATAGGGTGTTCTAGTACCGGAAGATCGCATGCGGTGGACTTCTTTGACGGGGAACTTCTGTTCCCGAAGACTCGTAAACATCGTCTACGAGGATTTGAGCAGGGACTCTGCGTATGACTACGCGTAACATGCGCTCTTTTTCGAGTACATGCGTGAAAAACGCAAATTTCTTATCGCGCAGGAAGCGCTTAAGTTTGCGATGTAGGGTAAGGGTGGATACCTTTACCTGAATACCCGCACGGGTATTCGCGGCAGAGGCGATCGAAATTTCCGCTGCTTGTAGCTTGTTGGAAATATCGAGCCAGGACGACTTGTCTTGCATCGTGACGGGGGGAGGGGGACAGGGCTTCTTGTTCGAAGCTGCGGAACCCGCAGCTTGCGAAGGAGCCGGTCTAGAGGGCGTGGGTGTCGCCTTTGGCACTATCGCGCCATCGACGTTGGAAATTTTTGAAGGCTTGGCGCCTTCGGTATCCGACGAGGAGTTTGCGCGTTTATTGCGCGGTTTGGGCTTGCGGGAGACGACGGTGAAGCCGTCGTTCCCGGCGGGAGGGTCTTGCTCCATGTCGGAGCATTCCTTGTCCGAGGAAGAAGTAGAGGTAGGGGCAGGGGGGGGGGTACTCTCGGAGGACTGAGGGTCCTTCAAGAGTGCTGCGAAAGAGTTCTTATCAAGAACGTCTTCGGCACTGGAAATGATTGCTGGGACCACCCTTGAAGTACTCGACCGCTTCACTACAGAAACGGTCGTACTCAACGATGATATCGGGACATAAGCTCTTAACGAACTTCCGAAAGCCCGCGAACTCACGCTGTTCGGAGACGGGAACGGCCATATCGGGGCCTGAAGATGCGTGCGGGGCACGGGAAGGCATTTAAAACTCCCTGCCAGAGGGGCAGGGAGTGGCGCCTTTTTTAATTTAACGGACTCTGGAGTCCTGGTCAAAAGGAAACTGTGGGCGAAGTGCACAGGGGACCTACAGTGCCTATGGGGAGGCCCTAACACTTCTTTCTCCGATTGCGCGACGACACGGAGCTCGAACCACGGAGCGAAGCACATAGCGCTGAACTCCTGGAACGCGAACCGGCGAGACGCAGCACACGGAAAACACGCAGAACGCACTAAAAAGTGCGATTAGAATTGCACCGAAAATTGCAGTTTGCTACGTTCTGAAAAGAACGCCTGCAATCAAGCCCCTAGAGGGGGGACAAGGTCACAAAAACGCGAAAAATCGTACGTAACACTGAACTTCCGATGTGAGAACACGAACGCGTAAACACATCGCGAATACTTGATCGAATAATCGAACGAAAATACGAACAAAAAATTCACATCGGAAGAGCACTAGCGCACGCGTCCGACTCGCACGACGGCACGAATCGGAATCCCAACTATAGATAACCATTATGTACAATTATTAAAATAAAAATTTACTTTAGTATGATTGTACGTTAACTGATTCTATGAATAACTTTTGCATTTATTTTATAAGACTCATGAAAATGTCAAACCTACAGTATTATTGTTTATAATATCTACAATATTTCATAGGTTTTTAATGGAAAGGCGTATAAATAAATTTATGCAAATAGAAAATTCTTACTAAACAAATTTACATTATGTAACACAAGAAAAATAAAAGTATAGTTTTTTTTTCTAACTAATGCAAATGTGGAGTATGAAGCCGTATTAATATCAGCTCTTCACGGATATGTTTGATGCGTTGCTGAAGTACTTTCTACTATGCATATCGCCGTTTTGCTTGTCATAAATTTTTTCATCATGCAGACTTTTTGAATTCATAACCAATTACATAACCTTGTCCAACGTCGATTCTACGCTTTATTATTTAGTAAGAATTATCCAAGTTATAAATTGTTTAGTAGGGTAACACTGAATTTCGTTATTCTCAAAAAGCAAACGTACCTGTTCTGCGGCGAAGGCGTGCGCGTGTCGCTGCAGGTCCGCGCCCACCAGCAGCCGGTCCGAGCGCGCGTCCAGCACCGCCGCGGGGGGCGGAGTCTGAGCCTGCGCACTCCGCCGGTCCACCGTCAGCCGCATCGCCGCCCCGCGCCGCTCCACGCGCGCCTCGTGCCACGCGCCGTCCGCCACCGGCACCGCCGCGCGCACCATCGCCGGCCCCGACCCCAGCTCCATGCGGAACTGCAGGTACCCCTCCGCCACCTCCAGCACCGCGTGGTCCACGCGCCCCGCCGCCGCCACCAGCGTGCCGCGCTCCCGCCGCGTCCGGAACCGCAGCGACACCGCCAGCTCGTCCTCCAGCAGCCGCGCGCCCGCTACCGCGCCGCGTTCCACGCGGTACGCCAGGTACCCGTCCCCGCCGAGCTGCGCCACCGCCGCCGTCGCCCCGCACTCCGCGCACTCCTCCGCCGCCGCCGCCGCCGCCGCCGCCTCGCAGCGCTCGCCCGCGTGTCCCGCCGCGCACTCGCACTCGCCCGCCACGCGGTGCGCCGGCGCCACCAGCGCGAACACCTCCGTCGCGACGACGAGCGGCGCGCCCGCCTCCGCCCGCACCCGCTCCGCGCACGCGCCGCGCCCGCACCCGCCGACGCAGGAGCCGCGCACGAGCTCCTCCACCACCAGCCGCGTGCGCTCTTCCAAGCGTTCCAGGTGCGCGTGCAGGCGTCGACGGAGCGTCTCGGCCGGCAGGAATCCGTCACTACTGGAAACCGTGAAGGCGACGTCCAGGTCTTGCGGCACTCGTCGGCGCGGGCGCGTCACGCCGTCGGGCTGCACCGGCCGGACGGGCGCGTCGCCGGAGCGCTGCACGCTCAAGATGATGACCTCGGTCGGATCGCGATCCGTGGCCTCCGCGACGGCGCGCACGAAGCCTTTTCGATGGCTGAGCACGAAATCTCGGTCGGAGACCTCGCGAAACCGCACGACGACGGCGCGCGCGAGCATCTCCTCGGAGACGAGCACGACGGTGACGCGGACGATGACGAAGCTGAGGAACTTGCCGTCGGCGACGGTGACGTTGAGGCGGTACTCGCCGACGTCGAGCCGCGGCGCGGCGCGGAGCGTGCCGTCCTCGCGGTCGAGAGTGAAGAGGTCGGTGGGCGGGTAGGGCGCTCCGTCCGCGGGCACCAGCGAGTACGAGAGCGTGTCGTACGAGTCCCGGTCGGAGGCGAACACGCGTCCGATTATCCCTCCGGGGAACTCGTCCAGGTAAGAGTTGACCAGTATCTCGAGCGGCATCACGGCCGGCGGGTACTGCGATTCCTCGATGACCCGCACGCGCACCATTGCGTCGGAAAACAGCGGCGGGGTCCCGTTGTCGAAGACGCGCACCTGGAGCTCGTAGCGGTCCCGGATGCGGTGATTGAAACGCGTCGCAGAACGCAGGTGACCGTCCTGCTCGAGTCGGAAGGCGCCCATCTCGTTGCCCGATTGGAAGTCGAAAGTGAACGGGGCCGCATTCGGCGACGCGTCCGCATCCGTCACCTCGAACGTCAGGATCACGTGTCCTAGGGGTCGATCTTCCGGTATGACGACGGAATAGTTGGTCTGCGCAAACAGCGGGGGGTTGTCGTTGGCGTCGAGGACCTCGATGCGCACCACACAAGAGGATTCGAGCGCCGGCACTCCGAGGTCGCGCGCGCGCACCTCCAGCGAGTACGCCGGGACCGTCTCGCGGTCGAGCGCGCCCGCCGTCGAGATGTACCCGGTGTCGGGGTCCACGGCGAAGGGGCCCGGGGGGTCGCCGCGGCCCAGCGAGTACGCGACGCGACCGTTCAGTCCGGAGTCGGCGTCGTCCGCGAGGACCTGCAGCACGCGCGCGCCGAGCGCCGCGTCCTCGCGCACGCGTACGGTGTAGGAGGGCTGCCCGAATCGCGGTGCGTTATCGTTTGCATCCTTGATGGTGAGGTTGACGGAGGTGAGGTCGCCGAGCGGCGGGGAGCCCCCGTCCAACGCCTGCACGGTGAGCAGGTAGCGGTCGCGGCGCTCGTAGTCGAGGGGCCGCGCGACGGAGAGCGCGCCGGAGGTCGGGTCGAGCGCGAAGTCGTCGCGGTCGTCGCCCGCGACCAGCGAGTAGCGCACGTCGGCGTTGACGCCGGAGTCGCGCGAGGTGGCGCGCACGCGGAGCACCTCGGTGCCGGGCGCGTCGAGTTCGGGCACGAGGCCGTGGTACTGGCGGAACTCGAACTCGGGCGGATTGTCGTTGACGTCGGCGACGGTGAGCCGCACGGTGGCGGTGGCGGAGAGCGGCGGACGGCCGGAGTCCCGCGCGACCACCACCAGGCGGTGCTCGGCTTGCGTCTCGCGGTCGAGCGCGGCGTGCAGGGTGACGATGCCCGTGTCGGGTGCCAGCTGGAACGCTTCGCCGGGATCCTCCGCGAAGGAGTAGCGCAAGAGCCTGTTGTCGCCGAGGTCCGCGTCCGTGGCGTGCACCTGCGCGGGATACAGAGCGGTGAGTGAGGAGTGTGGCAGGTGGTGGCGGGTGGTGCGGGTGGTGGCGGACGGTACCTTGGTGACGACGGTGCCGGGGTCGGCGTCCTCGGGCAGCGTGACGCTGTAGGTGTCGGCGGAGAAGCGCGGCGCGTTGTCGTTGACGTCGTCGAGGGCGAGGAGGAGCTCGGAGGAGCACTCCCAGAGGGCGCGGTCGCGGTCTTGCGCGTGCGCCCGCAGTCGGTATTGGGGAACGGTTTCGCGGTCGAGGGGAGCTGCGACCCTCACTTCGCCAGTTTCCTGCGTATTAGACATATACCGATCAGTCAATTCTAGAATTTACAGCTTTCATTTATACTAACATTATAAAGCTGAAGAGTTTGTTTGGTTGATCGCGCCAATCTCAAGAACAACCGGTCCGATTTGAAAGTTCCTTTTAGTGTTAGATAGCTTATTTATCGAGGATGGCTATAGGCTACATATCATCGCGTTAAAACCAATAGGAGCTAAGCACTGATGAAGAATGTCTCAAAATCGGACTATTTTGGAAGCTTCCGCTGCGTGTTAATGTCAGTATTATATGCGTTGCCACGGTAACGCAATAATATTCTATCGCAAATATTTCCATGGTTTATTTTGTGTTCCTATTCAAAAAGTTTATTCTACGTTAGTTTTGTTCCCAATTTTTAGTTTGTGATATATTACGTATTATAAGAATAAAGCGTGTGTATATAATATTCAAATAAATACTTTTTGATGAATACATATATCTGCGGTGCTACAAATATCAACTTTTTTTTTAATTCTGTCGATATGTCTGTTTTTTTATTTGTTTCGGGTAATCTTCGAAACGGCTGGACCTATTTGAATTTTTTTTCTTAGAAATAACAAAGTTATTGATCTAGCGAGGTCTTAACAGCTTCACCGGACTACAAGTAATATTTGAACGGGAATTTTACGGGCAAATAAGTAACTAATTAGCTGTTTTATTTTAAGCTAGCGGGCTCAGCAGACGTTGCCCGCTATGATACAAAGACAAACTATACCTAAACCTTGCCCAAGAATCACTTTATATATTAGTGAAAACGACACGAAAATGCGTACTGTAGTTTTTGATCTTATCGCGAACATACATATAGACAGACGTGGAACAGGACTTTGTTTGACACTATGTAGTGATGAACTGTTATCCGTGCATTCGTCTGTGTGAAATTAATCAAAAATATGTTGTTCACTGTAATCATGCGCGTGTGTCGTGCGCTGTACTGGACCCCAAGAATAAATATAATTGAAAGTCATATGTCATTATATCATTAGTCATTTGATTTAAATTATAGCAAGGTATTATAATAATTTAACTATATCGACACTATGGACATATTATATCTATATAATAAAATATTTAACACATATTGTTTGATAATGTTTAGCTTAATGTTTTAATTACTTTCTTATATAGTGTAAGTGAGCACTGAGGGTGATATATAGCGGTTTAAAGTTCCAGCTATGTGGCTGATGATAAATCCCATCCCATTCGATACACTATTAGTATTCACATATATAATGTACACGTTACCTGTTACAGTAGATGATGTGCGTGTGATACTTACAAATATTTTTGAAGGAGTATTATTGTAATTTACACTAGACGTGTGATCAGAATTTTAAATTTATTTAATATGTTTAAAAAACTCGTGCGAAGCAGCGGGTAACAGCTAGTGGTTAAATAAAATTTGTAGTAAAAGACGAGTAGTCTAATATTAGTTTAATTTGTTGAACTTGTGTTTTCTATACTATAATAAAACTGTAACAAGTTGAAATCTGTACATTAAATATTTTTTGAAAATTTTAATCAGGGTAGACTATGTTATCGATATAGAAGCCAAAAATAATCTTTTTACAATTTTTGTCTGTCTGTCTGTCTGTCCCTATGCACACGCATCACTCTGAAAGTACTGAACCTATCTTGACGAAACTTGACATAGTGATAACTAATATTACGAGATTATATCAAATATACTTTTTGTCCCAGAAAACGCAAAGGGTTCTCCAGGATAAAGGATTATAGTCTAGAATCTAAACCTGTTTTACTCTGAAAGTACTGAACCAATTTTAACGAAATTTAACACAGTGATAACTGATATTACAAGGCTACATCCTGGATACTTTTTGTCCCATAAAACGCAAGGGGTTCTCCAGGATAACGAAAAACAAAAATTTGTAGTTAACGTAATTAGACTTTTTTGCGACATCTTAGTACAAGAGCCGGCAACGTTAAAAGAACAAGAATTTTAGAATACCTGGTTCTTTAATACATCAATATTTTTTTTTAATCATAAGAGGCAAACGAACAAGTGGGTCACGTGATGTTTAGTGACCACCACCGTCTATAGACACTAGCAACACCAGGGGATTTGCAAGTGCGTTTCCAACCTGTATATGGGGGAGACTAAGGGAAGGGAAAGAAGGAAAGGGCAAGAGAGGTGGGCCTCCGGCACTCTCACTGACCGAACGAAACATTACAATGCAAGCACTGTTATTTCACGTCGGTTTTCTGTAAGAGGGCAGTATTAGCCTGAACGAGCCGACCAATTCATGCTGAAACCAGTAATAGCTTCAGCGTGGCTCTACCACCTACAGAAATTATCAATATATCAATAGACAGAATTTAGGACACTTGGTAGCGGGTTAACGTTGTATTTTTAATAGGCATTTTGATTTATGATTAATCAATAATAAGTTTAGGAACATTTTTTTCAGTAACTTTTAAACGCAATTAAACATTCAGACACATTTTTTATCAACAATCATATATATACCCGCTGATATATTTTATAAATAAAAAAAAGAATGTGGTCTCGTGGGACACCAGGTTGGAACGAAGTTCCTTCGGCTAATGTAGAATCGACAAAAAAAATCGTGCTCAATTTTATGTAATCGTAATTCAAATTATCAATTAAAATCATTTTGTCTCTTTATTTTTGTTTCACAACATAAAATTACATAGAAATAATTACAAAAAAGGAGAAAGAGAAAGGTATTATACACTACTCGCTTGTGTATACGACTGTCGCGCCTGCGCACGTCTCATTTAACTGTTTTATTCCACGCACTTTTCGTTACAGTTTTACTATCACATTTTTTTCAGTTCGGTCGCGCAGCAAAATCTACATCTCCTCCAAGCCTGCCGTAAGGAACTTCGTTCCAATAATAAATTTCAAACCAATTATTTTTTTCATAGCAAAGAACAAATTTCATTTTATTAAACATTATTGACCACCATATACAACGATAAACGTAAACGTATGACTTGGGATTGAGGCCATCTCAAATATATGCATCGTCGACCATCAGGCTATACAAAACCGAAATACCTCGGGCCGGCGAGGTGAAATATCTTGGTGTTACTTTAGATAAACACTTAAATTTCGATTCACACACAGAAAGAGTGCGAAACAAAGCCGTATGGTCTTAGGTCGTTTCTATCATTTGCTTTGTCATAAGAGTAAAATATCCCCCAGACATAAACTCACTTTATATAAAACTTGCATCCGTTCGATTATGACGTACAGTTGTTCGGTCTTTGCACATGCGCAAAATCGTATTCAAAAGTTGCAGGTTCTCCAGAACTGAGCCCTACGTAAAATCACCGGTGCCCCATGGTACGTCCGGAACAAGGATCTCCACAGGACCTGGAGATGCTTTCTGTCTGAGCGTATATAAAATCACTTACAGGTAGTTATTTCGAAAAAGCCGCGAATCATCCCAGCCCGTTAGTGGTATCCGTCGCGAACGATGAACCCGTACCCAACGTTGCGCAGTATAGAAGACGACCGCGACACATTTTTACCGACCCTCCTGATTCAATCACGTCAGCGAACGATCAGTACCAGCCTGTCTCTTCAAACAGAGCGTGTTCTCACCCACGCCCGCATAACCACAGATCACGCCGCCGTGGTCTGGGACTAAATTTCGCTCCCGTATACCAAATTAGGCTCTTCTCGGCAACGGCTCAAGCCTAGATCTGTTCCCTGGGCGTGGAGCCCTTGAGTACGCTGCTCACGCGATACAGTGACACAAGAGTTCTACCCTTATTTTTCGTTATCCTATCTTATCCTATCCTATATAGTTTAGAGGATTTTTTCCTACACAAAATACATATAGGAGTTGTTGAGGCACGCATGCTTGGTACACATGCATGTTTCAAGAACTTATATACGTATATAAGTTACCGGACTACTAAGACGAGCGCTTAAGGCACTCAGCCGATTTTATTTTGGCAACCAGTTCAAGGGTGCACGGCACACCTCGGCTCGGCTGTTGCCTGTTGCATGCAAAATCGCGACCTATCTTAACTAAGCTAGCTAACTATTCATGTATGTATGAGTTGTTGAAACGTATATGTGTACCAAGCATACATGCCTCAACAACTCCTCCATATATTTATTATCGGAAAATTGAGAGTTTTTCAGTTCGATAAGGGAAAAAAGTAAACCCTTCCACTTTCATGTGTAAGCGTGTAGGCGTGATCGTGTAGTGTTGTAGCAGTGATGTATATTTAAGTGTCACCGTATCGCGCAAGCAACGCACTCAAGGGATCCCTACCGAGGGATTGAACCTGATGTATAAAACTGGCTTGGTTTGAAGGTGATAGGTACTATGTTGTGAGTGGTATAGAGATTATTTATAAAAATATATCGGAAATATATTTCAAATACGTTTTCGAAACAGTTTATAACTCTTAGACAATAGTTTCAAGTAAGTGACATTTGACGCTTTTGGCGCGATGTTTGACGCTTCGATACGGTGTTCATATATTTTTCTTTAATACAATGGAGTATAAAAAGGTTTTAATACAAGTCGAAGATAGTTATGATAAAGTAAGTGGTAGAGATGTTTATTCAGTTTTATGTAGGTTAGTTTTTATTTTAATTGATCCTGGTATATGAGGCTATGAATGGGTACTAGGCTTATTTAAAAAATAAATACATGTAATCTGGGTATATGTTTAAGTGAATCCGTGGATAGTTTGGATTCACAATTGGAAACGGTAGTTGTGGCTGCAATCGGGTATCAGTTTTATTTGCGGGGTGGTAGGGCTTTACAGCCTGACTGGGTCACAACCACAATGTACATGACGAAAAAATCCGTAATAGTGACTCGCTTCTGCGCGTCGCGTTTCGGGATCAGCCTGTGCATATCCAGCTTTCTGTAGGCCGGCATGATAGTGGCGACCAGCGATGGATAGTGTGTCACTCGGTGGTCGCTATTGTTTTTGGATTGTACTGTGCTTACCATCAGGCATAGTGCAGGCATTTTGCCGTGCTACGATAAAAAAAAAGAAACAATTTTTTCGCGTGATAACCAATTTGGTGCAAACGAAGTTGCACGGGTCCGTTATATACAATAAAAGTGAATGTGAATATAAGTATCAAACATGTACATTGATATTAATAATAATATAAACTGACATCTATTACAAACCAACAATTATCATATTATTATTATATAAATGCAAATATATATATACACGAAAAAATATATAACCTGTAATCAGTAAATTAGCATATCTTAATATCGAGCTACACACTATTCAGTAAGCCGTTGTTTAGAGTCAGAAAAATACAATGTATAGAGTTAGCTAATGATAATAAGGTGAAGAAGCATTCATTTACCACTAATATATAATTCACAACTGTCACTGAGAGTTAGACGGCATCAATTGTTTACGGATTCTGGCAGTAATTTTCGTCTATCAATGTCAAACTAGTATGCTATACTTTCCATTTGAATTTACATTTACATTTACATAGACATAACAACAAACATGCTGCTCATCTATTAACAAATAAATAAATAAATTGTTGATGGTAAATATTTCATAAAAAAATACGTGAATACAAATTAATAAAATACAAGTTATGTATTATTACGTATAAAATAATGAGTCCACTTGACGTGATATAATCGTTATATTAAATCTGTATTGTAAATAAAGCCTTCAACCACAGTTTTAAATAGATTTTCATGTCAAATATTTTGAACAGTAAAAATTTAAATGAAGATAGAATCGTTACAGGAAAATGATTACTGAGTAAAAAATGCTTGTGGATTTGCATAGAATTCACTGAAATATTTTGATATTTACAGGTTTACTTAGTAGTTAGCGATTTGTATTTGTTAATATGAAGTTGTTGAATTTACATATATTGTCAGATAAAGAGTCACCTTGTCGATGAGGAAGTGGTGGCTGTGGTCGCCCGTGAGGAAGTACCGGAGCCGCGCGTTCTCCGGCTCGTCCGCGTCCTCCGTCTCCAGCCGCAGCAGCGTCGCGCCCTCCGCCGCGTCCTCCCGCAGCCGCGCGCGGTACCGTCCCCGCACGCAGTACGGCGCGTTGTCGTTCACGTCGAGCACCGCCACGTGCACCGTCGCGTACGCCGTGAACTTGCCGTCCGTCGCCGCCACCTCCAGCCGGTACTCGGCCCGTCGCTCCCGGTCCAGCGCGCGCGCCACGTACAGCTCTCCGGAGGCGCGCACCTGGAACCGCGCGCGCTCGTCGCCGCCGAACACGAAGAACGAGAGCGGCGCCGCGCTCGCGTCCGCGTCGCGCACCTCCAGCCGCGTCACCACCGTGCCCGCCGCCGCGTCCTCCCGCACCGCCGCGCGCACCTCCGTCGTCGCGAACTCCGGCGGGCAGTCGTTGTAGTCCACGAGCCGCACCACCACCGTGCCGCGCGACACGCGCCGCGGCGAGCCCCCGTCCGCCGCCACCACCGCCACGCGGTGCTCCGGCCGCGCCTCGCGGTCCAGCGCCGCCAGCGTCGTCACCCACCCCGTGTGCGGCTCCACCGCGAACAGTTCCCCCGCCTCTCCCTCCGCCAGCGAGTACCGCACCTCCCCGTTGGTGCCGGAGTCCGGGTCGTCCGCCATCACTGTCGTACACATCGAACCGATAAGCAACTGGCTGTCTGTCTGTAATTATCACACAGAGTAACTGCAAGCATTCAAACATCTTGCAGCTACTTGTGACTTCCGCAAACGCAACTTGTGTTCGAATCTCAAAAAAGTCTGCAAGTCTGCATTGCAGTCATTAGATATTGAGTGCTAGTGCAAGCCGCATATTACTTCGTTTTACCTGTACAATAGTGGTTCTTTACCTTATCAACCTAACAACTGCTTCTGGCAATATCAATACTGAATCGGGTACAGTGGTTACAATTCTTGATGAAATATGAGATATGAAACAACACCTAAATAGCCTTCCCGAGTTGGTTCAAGGTCTATTTAATACGAAATCACTGTCACGAATCATATCAGAGCTGCTTGTGACTTTAATTGTGCTAAGTTAGATGAGTATGGCCTGCGGTTGATGGAAGTCGAACGTAAATCATCTGGTTATGAAATAATTACGGACAAATGAAACTCGTTGATTTAAGCAATTTATGGGTGAAGAATTAAGTTCCTAAGACCAAAGGTCGCGAATGAATAATGTAGAGATCAAAGGAGTCCCAGTCAGAGCCGCGGAAAATCTTTTCTCTGTTGCCGAAAATCTGAGGAACGTAGTACGGCACAAATTGGATAAGTCTCAAATAAATTGCATCGCAAGAGTCCCTACCTACAACTTAAAGGATACATAAATAGTCATCGGGTTTATTAATCGTTATGTGAAGGAGGAATCTATAGCGGCTGCAAGGGCGCGGAAAGCGACTTCAGTTGTTTCTATCGGCATCACAAGTCGCACGCAGCGCTTATTTGTAAACGCAGGCTAAAACCATCGCAAAAGAAAAGAACAACCGCTACATCTGACTAAAGTTCGGGAAAATACATTTAAGAAAAAGTGACACGTCTTATGTAATTACTATAACTAAGGACAATGATTTAAACAAAATAATTTAGTCTTTTGTGCACTAATAATTGTCACCAATATTTTTTCTCTTATTTATATTTACATTGTTATGTAAAAGTTTGAGATTCTCTGTTCAAGTTAATCCGCAAACGTCCTGCTATTGTTCGCCGCTTATTTAATCCGTCGATGTTGTTGCTTTAACATTCTAAATGCGCAGTTAATGTATATCTACCTACAAATGACTTTATCCGTAACGCTTACCCACGTATGTCCACTATTTGTAATATTATTTCTATTGATTAGGTCTCCTCGTACTTTGATATTCATAACTTTATTCAGACAAATAATGCGTTTTTGGCTTATTAATAACAGTTTCTCACATTACTGATATAAATAACCATAATATTTACTAACAAAACCCGAGGGGCCTACGTACAAAGAGTAATATATTCAGCCGTAATGTAATTTTATGTGATTATGACATAATCGTCTTGACCGAGACTTGGTTGATAAATGAATCGAGGACGGCGAGCTCTTCGACAGTCGATACATGTTGTGGCGGCGTTGTTACTGGACAAAGTCGGGGAGGCGGTGTGCTCATAGCAACGCGTAAATCATTAACAGTCAAAGCACAGTAAGGGAAAGAATTCGAAGAAATTCTGTCCGAAAACAAAAGATTTTATCTTGGAAGAAGAAGATAACATCTACAACCAAGTCGCGTATTTTAAAAGATGACTTAGGGCTTGCAGCCTATAAGAGACGGACTGGTCATTTTTTAACTAACTATTTAAGAAAATAGGGTAGCAAAATCGAAACAACTACTGAAGCGGTATGCAATGGGAGGTCACAGAAAAATTTTGTTTACGGATGAGAAAATTTTAACAATCTAGCAACATTTTAACAAACAAAATAACGGTATTTATGCTCAAAGCTCTAAGGAAGCTTTCCAATTAGTGGACAGAGTGCAACGTGCCCATGGACACTATCCGACTTCATTGATGGTTTGGTGTATTGGTTATGAAGGAGTGACTGCGCCATGAACATATTAACTCAATCATATCGAAAGCTATGAAAACCCTTGGATTTCTAATGAAATGCTCTCGTGATTTTTATCAAGTCAAAACTCTAAGAATATTGTACTGTACCCTTCCTTGTTCGCGGTCACTTGGAATACGTCTCTCAAATCTTGACTCCTGTGCACCATACATATATTTCTAGAATTGACAATATCTAGAAAAAATTTCTACGGTTTCATGTTATCGTAAGCATTTGGAGTGTAAGGGGTGTCGAGTAACATCATACGACTTGAGACACCCAAACCAACCTCACCTGCACGTGGTGCACCCTCAGCATCAACGAACGAGGCAATGGCGATAGCGGGGTGGTAGGGTTTCACAGGCCGACTGGGTCGCAACCACCATATACATGGCGAAAAAGCTCGTCATAGTGACTCGCTTCTGCGCGTCGCGTTTCGGGATCAGCCTGTGCATATCCAGTACCGGGTGACTTTAGTCATTATGTCCGGCATGACAGCGGCGACCGACGATGGATAATCTGTCTCTCGGTGGTCGCCACTGTTTTTGGATTGTACTATGCTTACCATCAGGCATAGTGCAGTCACTTTGTCGTGCTTCTATAAAAATAAAAGGTATGATTATAAATCCTATAAGGTTACTGTTCTTCGTCATAGCTCGTTGATAATAAGTCTTTACCTATGAAATTCTGCAGTACTGACCAATTCAAATAAAAATATTTTTTTCCAACCAGCATTGGTCAATCGCTCGTCTCCGCTGCTCCTGCACGACAACGCGCGACCTCATACTGCACAGCAGATGGTCTCCAAATTGCAAGAACTAGGGTTGGAAGTTCTCCGTCATCCGCCCTACTCACCAGACCTAAAGCCTACAGACTACGACTTTTTCCAGAATTTGGATAACTTCTTGGCGGATAAAAAAATCAATACCGGAGAGGCAGTACAAAATGCCTTTGAAGAATTTGTTGCCTCCCGTCCAGCTGATTTCTTTAAGAAGGGCATCAATAAACTGCCACTGCGTTGGCTAAGATGCATTAACTAGATGGGTGATTACTTCGATTAATAAAAATAAAAAATACATGAAAAAAATTCGTTTACATTTTTTCATACATAACGGCAATTTCATAGGTAAAGACCTAATATATAATATGTGCCTCATTCAAGTATCAATTGTAGAAATAATAGTTATTTTTTGCAAAGTAGTTGTAATTATAACAAACTTAGTGAAGAATCTAATTTAGATCTTTTTAATAATACTTCAATTAATGCAGCAAAACAAGCAATCATTAAAACTTTCTTTGAGAAGGATGCGTAATATGTAATTTTTCACTATTCTTTATTTTAATGATTTCTTTTTTATTCAGCACTTTTCTTATAAATATTTCATTATCGATCAGTGAATATCTTTAATTAGCTTTAAGTTGATTATTGCATTTTGTACTAGCTGACCCGTGCAACTTCGTCTGCACTAAATCAGTTATTACCGGTTTAAATTTTATTTTTAAACGCGAAAAATCCTAACAAACCTAAACCCGATTGCAGCGACATCTATCGTTTCCAATTGTGAATCCAAACTATGCAGGGACTCGCTCAAACATATAGTCAGATGGTACAGTTGGCCAGAAACCTTTTAAAATAAGCCTAGAACCCGTTCGCAGCATCACCTAACGAGTCCAATTAAGATAAACAACTTACCTTCATATATTGGCGATAAGTGATTTTTTCCCAATTTCAATGACATTCCTTGTGATTAAATATTGAAAATATATATTTGCCAAAATAAATATTACCTATATAACACTGAGGGATAAATAGTATACCTCTCTAATATTGAGTAAAAAAATTAAAAATCGGATCAGTGGTACCAGGGATTACCAGAACACAAAACGATAAAAATATTAAATATAGCTTTAATGTTTAGCTAATCTGTCTCCTACATATAGCACAAAGAAAATTTCCAAAAAAAAAATTTAGTGCGTAGAGTCCCTCCGCGTGGTCGAAGTGAAACTTCGTAATGTAGGAATGAAAATAGGAAGGGGTAGAAATTGGTATGTATATATTAGGGTGTGCCAAAAAATTCTCTCAAACCAAAATATCTCAGACAATGTCCCAACAGAGATCCTGTTAAAAGTAGAGCTCAAGATTCCAATTCTAAGAGGTTCTCTGTCGAACTTAAAGTTTATTCATACTAATAGTATGGGAGAAACGGTTTTTTATTATTTTTTGTCATGCAAACTGTGATAAATTTTTTTTTTTTGAAAAAACGAATGAATGGATCTTTTCTATTATTAAATTTGATACAATTTTTTTTTAATCGAATTTCTATCTTCAATATCTGATTTGTTATATAGCGTCGAAATTCAAATATCCGTTTTTCTGCATTTTTTAACTAAACTGTAAGAGTTAGACAAAAAGGTTAAATGGCAAATTTGTAGCACTTTTAAAATTCTAATTTTACATCAAGCAAGATTAACAAGGAACGCACGTGGCCGTTGTTGATACACATTTTAACTGATTGGCGACTATACATATGAAGTAGAACAAGTGACCTGAGGCGACTATCGTAAATAAACGTCTTCGGTCTCTTATCAACTTAATATAGGTAACAATGTGATGTAAGTATGTCAAGTAAATAATTTGTGCTCTGTAACAAAGCAAATATTTATTATTCGGAAGAAGTAAGGAACCCATCCGTAGTCGAGGAGTCAACGGATGCCGGCGCAAAGTCCGAAAGCGACAACTAGTACGTTAGTGAAAATACGATTCGAATCGAAGCGC
Organism: Antheraea mylitta; assembly: GCA_014332785.1. Taxonomy (NCBI): domain Eukaryota; kingdom Metazoa; phylum Arthropoda; class Insecta; order Lepidoptera; family Saturniidae; genus Antheraea; species Antheraea mylitta. Next base: position 66,109 of record JACEII010000017.1, read on the forward strand.
GAAATATTTACCGATGTAATTTAATGGAGCTATATATGAAAATAAATTTATTCAACTATCTATTTTAAGCACGTTATTTTGAAGAGGAGAAACGTGACGAATGCAGGTCGAGATATGATTTTATAATATATCAGTCTGTCAGTCAGTACTGAGTTTCATGAAGGCGTATAAGACTCACGCTGCACGACGCTAGTATGCGGCGGCGCGTTCTCCGCGAGGTGTACCACGTACGGCTGCGAGTGGAAGACCGGCGCGTGCTCGTTCACGTCCAGCACGTGCAGTCGAGTCTGCACCATGGTCGCGGGCGCCGGGCTCCCTTCGCCTTCGATTATAACTCCTACGATTAGAAGCGGATTCCTGTTATTCGTTCCGTCCACCGGTCGACTCTATCACTGAGAGCGACGGCCGACCTATGACGTGGTCCGGTTTCGTTTCGCGATCGAGCGGCGCCGCCAGCACGAGCCGGCCCGCCGCGTCCAGCGCGAACAGGTCGGGGCCCGCGCTCGCCGCCGGCCGCATGCGCACCGCCGCTCCTTCCTCCGCGCGCAGCTCCGCCAGCACCGCGCCCGCCGCCGCGTCCTCGCGCAGGAACAGGTCCGCGGGCGGAGGCCTCACGCGCGGCGCACTCTCCTCGGCGCTCAGCACGTGCACACCGACCGGCGCCTCCGCCGCCAGCCCGCCGCCGTCGCGCGCGCGCACCCACACCTGCAGCGCGCGCCCCGCTGTCGCACAACAGACCCGCGTCAGCGTACGCGCTCGTCGAGACGACACCCGGGGGCGACGTCGCTTACCGAACTGCGTGGCGTTCCTGGCGAGCGAGAGCGTCCCGGAGGCGGGGTCGACGGCGAACAGTCCGGCCGCGTCGGAGTGCGCGTCGCCCTCGTAGAGCGAGTAGGTGAGACGCGCGTGCTCGCCCGCGTCCGCGTCGGCGGCGGCGAGCTGCAAGAGCGGCGTGCCGGGCGCGGCGTCGGCGCGGAGAGCGGCGCGGTACTCGCGCAGAGGGAAGGCGGGCGCGTTGTCGTTGAGGTCGGCGACGCGCACTCGCACGGTGGTGTGCCGCAAGAGACCGCCCGCGTCGGCGGCGAGGACGGGCAGCTCCCAGTCGGCGCGGCGCTCGCGGTCGAGCTGCACGCGCGCGGTTAACGCTCCGGTGACGGCGTCGATGGCGAACGTCTCGCGGAGCTTGGCGGAGGGGATGGAGTAGCGCACGACGCCGTACTCGCCTTCGTCCTCGTCGTACGCTTTCACCTGCGGACCGTCCTCTGTCATTACATATTCTGCTGTATATTTAATTTAAAAATTATTTTAGATTATATGTTATATGTAAAAATTTAACTTTTAACTAATGTAATACCAGATATAACGAAATAAACTTCATTATTTAAACCTAAATTCATGTTTTTTTTTTTTTTTCGAAATGAAAACGCTGTTGACCTGGAATAATCTTCACAGCTCCACCGAACTATTGAGGTGAGCGCTGAGGGCACTCAGCCGATTCGCGATGTTAGGGAGGCTAACTCAAGGGTAAACGGCACACCTCGGCTTGGGCCGTCGCCTGTTTTGTGCAAAAATCGCAACCTATCTGAGACAACCTAACCTAAGCTATCTAGAATACGTATATTAATTATTGAAATAAGCATGCGTACATCAACAACTCCTATATGTATTTTGTGTCGGAAAAATTACTCAAAACTATATAAAATAGAATAAGTAAAAAATAGGGTAGAAGTTTCCTTGTCGTTTATTTCTCTAAAAAAGAAAAACAACGTGTAAGTGTGTAGGCGTGCGCACGTATATATGGGTAATGTGTGTGATGTTGTAGCAGCGATGTATGGTTTTGTGCTCCAGTATCACGTGAGCAGCGTGTTCAAGGGCTCCACGCCGAGGGAATGGACCTAGACTTGAGCCGCTGCCGAGGGGGGCCTAATCGGGTTTTGTTCAGTTCTGCGGGAGCGAAATTAACCCCCGGACCACGGCGGCGTGATCTGTGGTTACGCGGGCGTGGGCGTGAACACGCTCTGTTTCGAGGGACAGGCCCGTACTGATCGTTCGCTGACGTGATTAAATCAGAAGGGTCGGTAAAATTTAATTCATGTAATTAATGCGATATCTAAGGATATCTATCTTATAATACATAATATATTAAGTTTGAAAATTTTTTTTCTCGATCTGACTACGCTATTGGCTTAGCAAGATCTTAACAGCTTCACCGGACCATTTCAAATGAAAAGGTGATTACGTGGTCATTGACTACCTACTATATATAGAAATGTATTACTAAAAATAAAAATAAAGAATATAAAATCCTTTGATATTTAAAAAGTAATAAATTAAAGTACTATAATAAATAAAACTCCTCTGTCACTATGTTTCTAATCGTAATGTTTTAATTATACTTTTATGTGGGATACAAACCAAACTGGCTGTTCGGTAGACTGATTACTCAAACAAAATATACTAATGACTGAAGTATTTTAATTTTGAAACAAGAAATCAACGTAAAATGAAAGTTTTATATGAATTGTAAATATATACTTGTCGCGGACAAGAATTTTAACGAGATAGGTGATTAAAATTAGTTCGAGTAGATTGTATAAGTTGTAAAGATATGTACCGTTGTGAGCAGCAGCGGCGCCGGCTGGTTCTCGAGCGCGCGCGCCTCGTGCACCACGTGCGGGAACCGCGGCGCCGCGCGGTTACTCGCCGACACCGACAGCTTCACTCGCGCGAACGTCGCGTGCGCACCGTCCGACACCGACACGTTCAGCGACCGCGGCGACCCACCCAGCGCGCTCCCCGCCCCCACCCGCAGCACGCCCGTCGCCGCGTCCAGCGACAGCGCGCGTCCTCCCGCCTCCGTCCCCACCACCGCGAACCGCAGTCGCGCCGCGTCCCGCGCGTCCGCGTCCCACGCCGCCACCCGCGCCACCGCCACGCCGCGCGCCGCCTCCGCCGACACCGCCGCGCCCGCCACGCCGCGCTCCACCCGCGGCGCGTTGTCGTTCACGTCCTCCACTGCGACACACCGCACGCACACCCGCTCACTCACGCGTTCACTCGCCCGCCCTCTCCTCCCTCCTCCCGCCGCCCCGCTCACCCGTCACGAACAGGTGCGCCGTCGAGTGCAGCGGCGGCCGGCCGCCGTCCTGCGCGCGCACCACCAGGTGGTACCGGTCGCGCCGCTCGCAGTCGAGCTGCACTCGCACGCGTACTTCACCGGTTACGGAGTCCACCGCAAACGGGATGTCGGTCGGGTCGCCCTCCGCCGAGCTCAATGAGTAGGACACCTCGCCGTCGGCACCTGCGGGAGAAGCAACTATAGCGTTAGAAGAGCCAAGGAACGAGTGCGGCTCGTGTCCGGTCCGCGGGGTGTACGCACCGGAGTCGTCGTCGGTGGCGCGGACGGTGAGCACGAGATGAGCGAGGTCGGCTGCCTCGGAGACGGAGGCGCGGTAGACGTCGGCGTCGAACTCGGGCGCGCAGTCGTTGACGTCTATGAGGCGCAGCGTGAGGGCGGCGTCGGCGAAGGCGCCGGTGACGCTGTCGGTGGCGCGCACCACCAGCTCGTGCTCGCGGACGCGCTCGTAGTCGAGCTCGGCGCGCGCGACCAGCACGCCTGTGCACATGCACGGGGGGTGTGAGAGGGACAGACTATACGCGTGCGAGCGAGACGCGCTGAGGAGTGATGCAAGCGGTCGAGAGGGATACTCACATGGGTTATTGCCTCTATCGGGTGCTGCGGGATAAAACCAATCGATTAATCATAGTATTACACTATCTCACTCACGCACGTTATCATAATATTACAAGATGATTCAAAGAGACAAAAACGATGGCTTAGTTTTATTATTACACTTATTTATTGGTATAATTTATGGAATTTGATTATTTCTTTTATATAAAATATTATACATACTCGATCACGCTCTTTAGAACTTAGTACTGATTAGAACCACTCCATTTTAATGCAGAAACAGTTAAGTTTTGTTGAATACCATAGTGTATGCATTGCACGTATTCATAGCAGTGTTGCACTTGTGAACAAATACAAAGTTCGTACAATTTATTCATTTCCATTTATCACATGAGAAAATTAACTTTCCTTATTTTTTGTTTTATACTTATAAAACAATCGTAAATCAAAGTTTGTATAGGACGACCCTACATAGTTCTGGTGTATTTACAGGTTACTTTGATTTTGTAATGTAATTGTTTATTTATGAATCAGTTTACCGAAAACATTTAAACAGAGCGGAAGCAATCACACTCATTATCATTATATTTATATATTTTATTATTAATTTGAAATCTTGCGATGTTTTAATAAACACATGATAAACCTGCATCCAGACGAAAACCAGGTCTATACTAGTTTCGATAAAAGGTCTATACTAGTTTCGATAAAAATGAGGAAATGAACACTAATTGCTATATTTCTTTTTATTGTAGCGTGACAAAGTGGGGACACTGTACCCGAGTACAGTGTAATTAGAAAATTATAAGATATAATGAGATTCACTCCATTGGCAGTGGAATATGATGAAGTAGAAGGGAGTCACTGTGACGAGCTTGTTATTAGACATGATTATTGGTTTGGCCAAAAATATCATTAGAGAGTGATTAGCTGGGATTTAATACTGGGGAAGCTTTCAGTTATGAAGTTCTTAAGCTAGTAAGGGATGCGGAAACTTAAGTGTTGCTTGGCGCAGTAATATATCGTACATCTTTGTCACTCTTGATGAAGTGCATTTTTGTATTTTATACTATTATTTGAGAAAGCTTCAAAATATTGTTAAAATTTGCGAAAACATATTGTTGATTATGTGTTATTGTTTTATCGACTATTGTTAGAACAGAGATAGGGGATTCTATAGTTATGGTTACAAAGTATGAAACAGAGTCCCCTATCGTATACCGTTCGTTATCCATATGTTTACGACAAAACTCAAAAACTACTGGTAGTCCAGTGAAGCTGTTAAGACCTTGCTAGGTCAATAGCGTAGTCAGCTCGAGAAAAAAGAATCAAAAACTACTGAAGGGATTTTCATGTGGTTTTCACCAGTGGATTGAAGAGGAAGGTTTATGTTGGTGTATATGTGTAAAGAAAATGTTTCACTTTCTTTAGTTTATTTATCAGTGTATTTGTCTATAACGGAGTTTATGACATGATATTGTGTGTATCTGTGGTGTTATTCAGATTTAATATTTAAATAAGTGGATAAAAGGGAGTGTTATCTATAGAAAGTAAGTTTTAATGTCATTTCGAATTATATTTCAGAAAAGATTAAGACGTTGTTAATGTATAAATTTAAGTTATAGCAAAATAAATGTTTAAAAAATGTTTAACGAATTATATTTCAGACACTCAGTACTGTTTGGTTTCATAATATCATTTTCTGAATCAATAAACAAGACTTATTTATGTATAATCTGACCTGTGTCAAAGTGTATGTCGAAGAGGTTGGCGGGGTTCAGCGGCAGCGAGTAGAGCAGCGGCCGCGCTAGCGGAGAGAGCGCCCGTAGAGGCGTCGCCAGCGCCTCCCCCACGCGAGCGTCCTCGCGCGTCGCCACGGCGTAGTGCGCGCGCTCCCACGCCGGCGCCGCGCCCCCCCGCCACACCCGCACCCGCACCGCCGCCTCCGCCGCGCACGCGGGGGACCCTGCGCACACACACCGCACACTGCTGCACTCTCATACTCTCAGCCGCGACCTTATTTCATTGAAATCTCTTTTGGGAGCATGGGTTTCTCCAAAACCATTCCAGCGCATTTCAGCTTATAATGCGAAATAGAAGGTTATATCTCGGAAGATTCTCCTCTGCTTGACCTAGTTTAGTGTGACTGCTGAGTTCTAACATTCCATATGCCTAAATGTTTCCGTTTCTTCCAAATTGGTTAGCACTGGTTTCAATTGTATTTTTAACGCGAAAATTTTTAATAAAACTAATACCCGATTGCAGCCCCAACTACCGTTTCCAATTGTGAATCCAAACTATCCACGGACTCACTCAGACATATACCCAGATTGTATGTGAAAAGTGGAAAATCATTTTAAAATGAGCCTAGAACCCGTTCGTAGCATCATCTACCAGGTTCAACTAAGATAAAAACGAACCTACATAAAACTAAATAAATATCTCTACCACTTTATCATAACTGTCTTCCACTTGTATTAAAACCTTTTTTTACTCCATTGTATTGAAGAAAAATATAAATATGAAATATTTATGAACTGTCACATGTTTGTAACTATTACTAGCAACGGTTTCGAAAACGAATTTTAAATATATTTCGAAAATATTTTTATGAATAATCTTTCTACCACTCACAACTATCACCTTTTGGTGATTTATCTATGGTTGATATGTTTCTATTGCAGATTATTCCACATTGTTACACTGCATATTTGGCATTAAATTTATAGCGTGTATCTATCACACTTGATATTGGCGAAATAGTCTACATACACAGAGGCTATACAGGCAAGAATCAATCAAGCCAGTTTCTCATATATCTTTATATTTATCCGAACAACGCGAGGGCTACCTGGTTGCCGGCAATCGTTGCGTTTATTTGTCCATATTGTACATTTACAGACAAAAATATTGATTTTTAAATAATTTTAGGATTATTTTTTTCACGAACTTTGAAACGTTATTTAAATATGGAATTATTTTTGAAAAACATCTTTGTTATTGACAATAATGTGTCTGATGCTATTTTTTGGATTTTAGCAGTAATTTTATTATCATTTTATTTAGACATGAACAAGTACAACTTTAATCTTTCAGACCAATTCAGTTATTTACTCAATGTTTAGACCGATTTACTGCTATAAAAATAATGTGTGTATAGAATAACTTAGCTATAGTTATAGTTTAGGCTACACAATAAAGATAGCGATAATTGTGGCAGCGTATGTTATCCACGCATATATTTAAGATAGCGTCAGTCCCAAGTGAAATGTTTACATTTATCGTTGTTCATTGTTTATCGTGAAATATTAATATTATTAATGATTAATAAAATCAAATCAAATCTAATCAAAAATACTTTATTCAGTTTAGGCCCTAATAAGGCACTTATGAACGTCAAAAACTACCACCGGTTCGGAAACAACCCAGTCATCGAGAAGAACCGGCAAGAAACTCGATTTGGTTTATCTTTTTAACAAATATATATAATATTTAGACTTTATTACATACATGACAGAAACGTTTTTAATGGATGCACAGAGATCAGTCAATTTCACACATCACTATCGTTCACATACTGATGCACTCTATAATAGCCTTAAATGAAATGTGTTCTTTGCTATGGAAATAATTAAATTGTCTGAAATGAATTATTTTTATTTATATAACAAAAAATTAAACCGCCGAAAAAACTGAAAAGTAAAAAATAATAAACCTTTTGCTTTATTCATCTTAATAACTACGTTCTTAAACTAATGTAAGTATACCTAAGTAATTTTAAGTCGGCGCCAAACAAGCAAATTAATTAATCACGTAAAGCGTGATGCGCGGCGGCGGCGCAGCGTGACACACCCCTTGCATGCCGAACGCTTACGAAGCAACCCGAACGGGCACACACTACACCGCTGGAGATCTCACATTGTGTTTTTAATTTGACTTGGTTATTTGTGTGAATTTAAGTAATTTAGTGATCTTTGTTCCTTGATTGTTTGGCGCCGACTCTAAATTTCTTAGGTATACTTACATTAGTTTAAGAACGTAGTTATTAAGATGAATAAAGCAAAAGGTTTATTATTTTTTACTTTTCAGTTTTTTCGGCGGTTTAATTTTTTGTTAAAAAGTTTTTATTTTATAATTTTTTGTGGCTATCATCTTACTAATTACTATATGCTTAATTTATTTGTAAAATACAACTCAGTAACTGAATTATAAATCATGCCCTGTTTTCCTACTCTTGGGGTTGCTTTTTTCATGTTTACATGTATATGGGACAAACTTTTGGGTACACTCTTTCAAATCAAAGGATAATAATTTAATTAGGACTATTCTGTCTAAAGTTATGCGCGGTCATACATATAATCAGTGCGTAAATTATTTATATATAAATATAGATATATAAATATCGAATATAATTCTCGATTTTCATACCCTTAGGGTTGAATTTTTTTTCTCAAATTTATATCGGACCAACTTCGACGAACAACGAAGGCCCGGCGGCGGCACTTCTGCTGCTGGGCCACACCGCTGGGGCGGCACGATAAAGTCTATAGAGATCTCGTGCCGCCCCAACAATAGCGGAAGACGTACACCGTGGGGTTTTAGTCCGTGCGAGTGCGAGTGCGAGTAAAAAAAAAGGTGGTAGAGTCCCGTTGAATCTATCACTGGTTTCAGCATGAGTGTGTTTCGTTCGATCAGTGAGAGCGCTGAAGGTCCATCTCCCTTCCCCTTTCCTCCTTTCCCTCCCCTTACCGTCCCCCCTTCCTCATATACAGGTTGGCAATGCACTTGAGACTCCCCTAGTGTTGCTAGTGTTTATGGACGCTGGTGGTCACTTAACATCACGTGACCCACGTTTGTCTTCTTTGATATAAAAAAAATATACATATTGATATATTAAAGTAGCAGCTACTCTAAAATCCTTGTACTCCCAATGTTACTGGCTCCTGTACTAAGGTGTCGCAAAAAAAGTCTAGTTATTACAAAATTTTTGTCTTTTGTCCGTTATCCTGGTGAAGTTCTTGCGTTTTATGGGATAACAAGTATCCTAGACGTAATCTCGGTATGTTAGTTATCACTGTGTCAAATTTCGTCAAAATTATTTCAGTGCTTTCAGAGTGATACCTGTTCACAGGGATACATAGACAGACAGACAAAAATTGTATAAAGATTATTTTTGGCTTCTGTATCGATAACATAGTTTTTCCCAATTATAATTAAAAAAAAATATTTAATGTATAGATTTGGGCTTGTTACAATTTTATTATAGTAGAGATAATGTAACGATAGAAAGAGATCCTGACCTCCGTCGAAGGCGGCGACGAGCAGCGTGTAGAGCTGGTCGTGCGCCTCCAGCGTCTGCTTGAGCGAGATCTCCCCGGAGCGGCGGTCGACGCGGAACAGCTCGCCGTTGCCGCGCTTCATCTCGTAGCGCACGTCTCCGTTGTCGTTCGCGTCGAGGTCGATCGCGCGCACCCGCAGCACCGGGTCGCCCGGCGCCGCGCCCGCCGCCACCGCCGCCTCGTACGGCAGCTCCACGAACACGGGGCAGTTGTCGTTCACGTCCGTCACCGAGACGTGGAGCCGCGCGCGCGCGACCCTCGCCCCCGCGCCCGCCCCCTCGCCCCCGCGTGCGCCCGCACTGCGCGCCTCCAGCAGCAGCGTGTACGCGTCAGTTCGCTCGCGGTCGAGCGGCACCGCGGTGGTGCGCACGGCGCCGGAGGTGAGCCCGACCTGCGTCACGCACCGCACGCTCACAACCTCGCCACGCGTTATACACTATACGCTTCTACGACACACCTACGATGTTCCCGCTTCCCTACACCTGCTCTAGCGTCAATCAATGCCAGTAGATTACTATCTCACCTCGCTTTACTGTCTACTTAAATAATATCGTGGGCCAATAGTGGACTATAAAGGAACCATTAAAAACTTTTAGAACTTACAGTGACACACTTCATACTCGCATCGAGCATAATGGCACAACCAGCATTAAGTTAGTAAGTGTTGTATCTTTCATTGTACGCTTATTTCAAGTATTAAATACGTCAGTTAACATACTGAAATACACGTAAGCTATAATCACACTCAATGAACTAAAACTATTGTAATTTTTGTTAATAAGTTTCATCAGCTAATCAAATGCTAATATCGGAAGGGAGGGCCTTTCAGTTATTTATTTTTTTCAACTGTGATACAAATATTTTTTTAAATTGTATCACTGCCTATAGTTGTATTTATATTTTAATAATGCAAATAAGCTATATGTGCTAAAAACAGTTTGTTCATCTAAAGAAGTTAATGTTTTAAACTATTTTTCATAGATCAAATGTCAAATAAAACTCATTAAATAGATAAATGCCCATAGTGGTCGGTTTAATTGAATCTAATGTTTAACTGAAGTATATTTAAAAATAGCTCGACTAGATATAGAGTCGGTAAGCTTAAATTATTTTCAAGATTTTTTATAAGAGGGTGGAAGAACTGAAATCGATTATATTTAAAATATTAGATGTGATAAAGTATAATAGAGTGCGTACTTCAAAGTGTTCGTCCGGGTTGAGGATGCGGAACTCGACGTGCTCGTTGAGCGCGGCTCCGAGCACGTTTAGCACTAGTATAGTCGTCGGTCTGGTCGAGTTCTCGACCGCCGAACCGAAGTACTCGGGCTTCTGGAACGCGAGCCCAGAGTTGTCCGCCTCCCGCGTCTCCACGAGCACGCGCGCCGCCGCCGCGTGCACGCCGTCCGACACGCGCACCCGCAGCCGGTACCGCCCCCCGAGCCCCTCCGCCCGCGCCACCACCACCGCCCCCCTCGGCGACACCGCCAGCGCGCCCTCCGTCCCGTCCTCCATCACGTCGAACGCGAGCTCCGAGCCCTCGTCCGCGTCGCTCGCCGCCAGCTGCAGCACCGTCACTCCGGCCGCGGTCGGCAGCAGCAGCGTCGCCGAGTACTCGGCCTGCGAGAACACCGGCGCGCAGTCGTTCACGTCCGTCACCTCCACGGTCACCGCGGCCGAGCTGTCCGAGGGCAGGCGCGGACTCCCGCCGTCCAGCACCTGCGAAGCGTATCGCACGCCTCTGTAAAATACTAGGGAGAGAGGGAGAGCGATCGTAAGCGCGCGACGAGAGTGTCGCGGCTCACCCTGACTGTGAAGCGGTGCAGGCGCCGGGTCTCGTAGTCGAGGGGGCGCGCGAGCCGCAGCGCGCCGGTGGTGGCGTCGACGCGGAAGAGGTCCGCGGCGGCGGGGTCCGGTATCTCGTAGAGGCGGAGAGAGTGCGCGGGCGAGTCGGGGTCGGCGGTGGCGAGCACGAGCGGGTCGGCGGCGAGGTCGAGCACGAGCGCGCCGGCCGGAGCCGCCTCGGAGACGCGGCCGCGGTACTCGCGCTGCAGCAGTCGCGGCGCGAACTCGTTGCGGTCGAGCACGTGCACGGTCACGTGCGCCGTCGCCTTGCCTCCTCCCTGCACGGCAACAATATAGCGCACATTACAAACACCTCCACTTATACGATACTGTAAAAAACCTTAAATACCTATTAAATAATTACCTTTAGAAGGTTTCGCAACAAATGCACCGCGCTCGCTCGAGGAAAGTTCGCTTTATCCTTTCTTTTCGCAGGTCTAACCTAACTTAAATAAAGCGAGACAAAAGACCAAGAACATTCAGCGAACGAGGTACATTTCAAACGTAACTATTTTAAAGCAAGTATTCAATACGTATTTAACTTTTTTGTAATAACACCGATTACTAGCTGACTCGTGCAACTTCGTCTGCACCAAATCGATGAAAACCTGTTTCAATTATATTTTTAGACGCGGAAAATCTTTAACATTACCTAAAACCTGATTTCAGCGACATTTACCGTTTGCAATTCTAAATCCGAACTATACAGGGACTCATTCAAACATATACCCAGTTGGTATGTGAGAATTTTTTTAAAATAAGCCTAAACCTGTTCGCAAAAATGACAACGACTTGGTTTCAATTAGCTCTTTCTCATTCTTTTTCATTTGGACGCATAGAGAAAAGCGTCTTTTCTAGACATCATTATCACACATATTGATTTATTTTATAGCGATTTGGTTTAGTAAAGCTGTTAAGAGTTTGCTAGGTCAATAGCGTAGACATTTCGAGAAAAAAAGCCTATAATACCATTTGCATATCAAAACCCACTTTATAAGAAAACTAGCTGTTGCCCGCGGCTCCCCACGCGTTTTTTTTTAAATATATTAAATAAATGTAAAATTTTGATCACATATCTAGTGTAAATTACAATAATACTCTTTCAAAAATATTTGTAAGTATCACACGCACATCATCTACTGTAACAGGTAACATGTACTTGTACATTATATATGTGAATACGAATAGTGAATCGAATGGGAAGAGATTTATCATCAGCCACATAACTGGAACTTTAAACTGCTATATATGACCCTTAGTGCCCACTTACACTATATAAGAAAGTAATGAAAATATTAAGCTATACATTTTCGAACAATATGTGTTAAATCTTTTATTATATAGATATAATATGTCCATAGTGTCGATATAATTAAGTTATTATTATACCTTGCTATAATTTAAATCACATATAAACATATGACTTTCAATTACAACAGCGATACCCTTGGTGTTACAGTTGTTCATAGGCGACGTTAACCACTTACCATCAGGTGGCCGTCAGCCTGTTTGCTGCCTTTTGGTATAAAAAAATCTTGGAGTCCAGTACAGCTCGTGTATGTTTACAGTGAACATATTTTTGATTAATTTCACATGGACGAAGGCACGGATAACAGCTTATCACTACATAGTGTAAGAAAAAGTCCTGTTCCACGACTGTCTATATGCCTGTTCGCGATAAGATCAAAAACTACAGAACGCATCTTCATGCCGTTTTCACCAATATATAAAATGATTATTGGGCAAGGTATAGGTATAGTTTGTCTTATTATCAGGGCGGGCAACGTCTGCTGAACCCGCTAGCTTAAAATAAAACAGCTAATTAGTTACTTATTTGTCCGTAAAATTCCCGTTCAAATATTACTTGTAGTCCGGTGAAGCTATTAAGACCTTGCTAGATCAATAGCGTAGTCATTTCTAAGAAAAAAAAAACCGTTCAAATAGGTCCAGCCGTTTCGGAGATTACCCGTAACAAATAAAAAAAAAACAGACATATCCACAGAATTAAAAAAAAATGTTGATATTTGTAGCATCTCGGATATTTTTAATATAAAATACACTCACTTTACTTTTATTATACGTAATATATCACAAATCAAAAATTGGGTACAAAACTAACGTAGAATAAAGTTTTTGAGGAGTTTTTGGCGGGATTTTAGTCTGTCATGTAGTGGATTTTATATTTTATTCATAATCTTGTCTTACTTATCTGTATATTGTGTTAAATTGGTAGAGTTTTATGTAATATGGTTCGTTTATTGTGCATAAATGAAATGAAAGATAAATATTACCGCGAAGCATGAATTCTGTTGTCTTGAAAATTAAGAATATAAAAATTTACGAAATATTACATAGAGGATTTGGCGCTTATACCTTTACATTATCTTGGATATAGAAAAAAACTACCTATATTAAATACTTCAGAATTGGCAGTATGGATTAATTCCTTTGACTATCTTATTGGATGAATATTATTACTACTAAACTTTTATGAATAGCGACACAAAATAAACTTTAGAAATGTTTGCGATATAAACGTGCCACGTATAATTAAAAATTGGAAACAAAAATAACGTAGAATTAACTGTTTTAATAGGAACACAAAATAAACCATGAAAATATTTGCGAGAGATTGTTATCGCGTTACCATGGCAACGCATATAGTACTGACATTAACACGCATCGAAAGCTTCCAAAATAGCCCGATTTTGTGACATTCTTTATTAGTGCTCAGCTCCTATTGGTTTAAACGTTATGATATGTAGCCTATAACCATCCTCGATAAATGAACTATCTAACACTAAAAGAAACTTTCAAATCAGATCTGTAGTTCTTGAGATTATCGCGTTCAACCAAACAAACAAACAAACTCTTTAGCTTTATATATTAGTATAGATAAGTATACATATATGTAGAAAGGTGAGTCGAATATAATAAATAGAAAGGATATTAAGATGACGATATGACAAGTCTTTTAACAAAATAATTATTATTTATTTAGAAGAGTAACTTTATTTAAAAAGTAATTCGTTTGCAGAAATTAATCATCTAAAGCTTAGGATTTGTTACTAGCAGAATACAACAAATATATTATGCTATGTTGAAACCAAGACTGATTTAGCGGCTTTTTTCAAGTTTATTTATTGGTCTGACAGGATGGAATAGTTTGACCAGGGTAGAGGGTGCAGGAACCGTTGAGAGAGTATCAGATGGGAGGTGGGAGGTGTGAGGTGGGAGGTGGCACTGACCATGGTGAGCGCGGTGACGACGAGGCGGTGCAGACGCCGCGTCTCGTAGTCGAGCGGCGCGTTTGTCGCGAGCGTCGCGGCCGCCGGGTTGAGTCGGAACAAGCCGTCGCCTCCCTCCAGCGAGTACCACGGCGAGGTGCCGCCGCGAGCCTCCAGCGCGCCCGCCGCGCCCACCGCCGTGCCCGCCGGCTCGTTCTCGTACACCTCGAACGACATCTCCTCTGCTGCGAACCTGCACACGACACACGACACACCCTTCTGCATATTATACCACTTACCACACGAGGTAACCTTCTATTGGAAAACTACCTACTAATCTCTCCTCCAATTCATATATATATATATATAAGCTGTTCTTGAGTCCATTTACGAATAAACTGACAAACAGTTCGACTATCCTTTGAGCCTATAAAATAGGAGACAGTATACATATCTGAGTGGTGGGAAGTCGTGATTAAGTTTTGGTGGGTACGTTAGTTGCTGAGTCTAGCGTACTTTACAAAATGCCAAGAAACCAATTGCTGTGTTTATTGCGGAACACTTATTATAAGCGATGCCTCAGCCAGTCCGCGTCACAATAACAATATAATATGTATACACCGTCGCACGTAATAAATAAGTTTTATATAGATTATATACCGATTAACATTCGAATTGACATAATGTAATCGTATCTCTGGTATGGAGTACCTCGGCGGCGCGTCCGTCGGCTCCACCACCAGCACGTGCAGCGGCAGCGTCGAGACGAGGCGCGCCGGCGGCGGGTTCGAGGCGCGCACGTGCAGCGTGTACTCCGGCGGGCCCCGCGCCGGCAGCGCCCGCGACAGCGTCACGTCGCCCAGCTCCGGGTCCACCGCGAACGGACCCGCGTCCCCGCCCGCCAGCGCGTACCGCACCCGCGCCGCCTCCCCCGCGTCCGCGTCCGCCGCGCGCAGCTGGGCCACCAGCGCCCCCGCCGGCGCCGTCCGCGACACGCGCGCCTCCGCCAGCCGCCGCCCCCACGCGGGCGCGTGCTCGTCCGCGTCCCGCACCACCACCAGCACGCGCGCCCACGCGACGCCCGCGCGCGGCGCTCCGTCCCGCGCGAACACTGTCAGCTCGTGCGAGCGAGCGCTCTCGCGGTCCAGCGCGCGCGCCACCTCCAGCACGCCGCTCACCTCGTGCAGCCGGAACAGCGCCGCGGAGGCGGGCGCGCGCGACCCCCGCACGCCGTACAGCACGCGCGTCGCGCCCTCGCCTCCCGCACCACCCTCTCCGCTCTCTCCCGCGACCGCCGCGTGCACCACCAGCAGCGCTTCGCCGACGCGACTCGACTCGGACGTTTCGACGACGTACTCGTCGCGAGTGAATCGCACTCCCGCCTCGTTGGCGTCGTTGATGACGGTCACGTTCATCTGCAACATTAAGGGACGGCTCAACGCGTTGCGCCACACACAGGAGACGGACTAAGGGAAGAAGGCGCGCGCTCACCGTTGCGTAGGCGACGTGCGACCCGTCGGTGACGGAGATGTTGAGTCGGTAGGATCGCTGGCGCTCCCATAACAGGCGCGCACCCAGAACTAGAGTACCGTCTTCGCGACCCATAATGAATTCGTGGCGTGGATCGCCACCTGCGCATATCACACATAACATTCTATTTTCTTTTCTTATATTCTTTTAGACTTAACATCTATTCCCTTAATAAAACTAGAATCAAACTCAAAAGGGATTCAATAAGATTATTTATTTATTTACAGGATACACTTTGTTGTATTCTGTAATGTCAATACCTACCGACAATGTCATAGTAGAGCAAGTCCGAGTCTGGGTCCGTGGCTTGCAGCACCGTTAGTAGGAACCCTGGCGCGTCCAGTTCCGTCACCTGCAGCGGCGGGGGCGTCGCTAGCACCGGCCTCCCTCCGCCCCCGCGCGTCACGCCGCGCACCGACACCCGCGCCACCGCGCACCGCGCCCGCCGCCCTGTGTCGCACGCGCGCACCAGCACGTCCAGCGCCGCGCCGCCCACCACCAGCGCCGCGTCCACGTACACACGGCCCGAGTCCGCCTGCACCCGCACCCGCGCCCGCGCCGCGCCGCGCCCCCGCGACCAGTACCGCACGGTGCCGTTCGCGCCCTCGTCCGGGTCAGTCGCGAGCACCGTCCCGACATACTCGCCGGCTGGCGACGCGTCCGTGCACGAGTCCCAGGCGGCGCGGCCCCCCGACCCCTCCTCGTCGTCGTCCCACTCTGCGCTCGCGTCCTCGGGCGCGTCGAGTGCGTTCGGGGCGAGCTGCGGGGGCGCGCGGCTCGAGGCGGGGGCGCGCACGTCGTAGAAGCGGTGAGTGAAAGAGGGCGCGTGGTCGTTGAGGTCGAGGAGGCTCACGAGGAGTCGTGTGACGCTGGCGAGTTCGCCATCCGAGCACTGTACTTCGAGAGCGTGCGCGGCGGCCACCTCGCGATCCAAAGTGCGTCCTGTGGTCACCACTTCACCTACGAACAAACACAAAAATCCGACACTCATAGAAATAATCATCATATCCAAAATCGACAAATAATATAATCGATACTTATAGCGCCGTCCGGTAAAGCTATTTAAGACTTTGGCTAGGTCAATAGCGTAATCAGTTCGAAAAAAAATATGATAAAATGCATTCTCATACAATAGAAGTACTGTAGCTGTGTACTGGAAGGGAACTGATGCAATCGTCACTTTGGAAAACGAAAAATGTCTAGAAACCATCGTCTCTTGTATGTAGCATTTGTCAATCAGAATTTGTAAAAAAGAAAAGAGCGCTTCCTTATATAAATTCCATACACGGCGTTTTGCAGGCACGTAGGTTCATGTATTTGTGTCAGATGCTTTTTGTGTAACCAACTTCCATGTAACCTTCAGCCGTATAGGTGAAGCAAACCTCTTTAGAGGCGTGAACAGGCCGAAGCAACGCCCCCCTCCCCGCGTGAGAATCATCTTCATTTTTTTGAAGTAAAATTTCTTTACGCAGGAGTAAGCTAGTAAATGCGTGACCAAAGGGTTACAAAAAGTGTGTTCGGGCGAGGCGAACGGAAGTTGAGAGGGAGATGTAAGTTGGTGAAGATAGAAAGAAACAGAGTTACGTTTCGTATTATTAATGCAAACCCTTAATAAATTTAAATATTTGTAGAAAATTAATACATGTATATATTATACATACATACATATTGTTGGAGCTAAAGAAGTATTACTTTATTCGTGTGCTCTTGGTACCGGTGGTAGTTTTTGACGTTCATAAGCGTCTTATTAGGGTCTAAACTGAATATAAAATTTTTGATTTTGATTTTGCTCTAAGGCAGACTCTTTTTTTTGTCGAATTAACTGACGCTGTTGACCTGATGAACCCTCACAGCTTCACCTGGTTTTTAAGGGCGAAGGCTTAGGATACTCAGCCGAAGGGCAATAAGTTTAAGGGTACCAAAGTGACCAAACCTCGGCTTAGGCTGTTGCTTTGAATACAACGCGAATTGAAGTTGTTTAATTGGAGTTGTTTAATTTAAAGTTGTTGAATCTCACCGAATATGCGAATAATAAAAGAATTTGTACAATTGTAAAACATAATTAGACATAACAATAAAATAATTAGAAGTTTAAGAGTAACAAAAAGATTAAGCGCAATAAATAATTATGAGAGTTTTTATTGTAGGGCACACAGATGTACTTTTATTAGCGCAGGTGCGGTATTTCTAAGGGATGCCATAAATGATCTGACGGTGCGGCATAACTTTAAATACCGGCAAAATCGGCCTGTCGGCCATTGTGTAATGAGCACCGAAACTACGCGGTTCGTTGTCTCAATAGTGTAGACGCGTTTGTTCTTTTCTTACATTAAAACATAGAGTTTAAAAGTTTTACCGTGTTTCTTCTTATCGCCAGTAGTGTTGAAAAAACCCCTTTCTTTTACCCAAGTCACAAAAATAAATTGAAGTATTTTTAACAAAAGTAAACTAACCAGGTAAGTTAAAGTAATCCCTTCCCTTATTTTTTAATCGTCACGCCTTTTATGGGCTTGCTTCGTACTAGAGGGTAGAGCTTAATAGTTATTAATGTTAGTACGAATACTTTTTAGGGATCGAATATTTACGCCGAAATGTATACATAAAAATTTATTTTTGACTAGAAGGTATATTGGCGGGATTAAGTAAGTAAGCGCCACTAAAGTTGTTGACATTTGTAAGTGTTTAAATGATTTTTTTAAATATGACAACGTGATATTATTGGTCGACAGGTTACTTTACTATTTATGTTTAATTTTTATTTAACGATTTATATGAATTAATAAATAATAATAGCTTTTAGAAGAAATTAATAAACATGTTAAATATATATCACGGGGAAAAAAGACGCGGATTGTTATTATCGTACCTGTTTGTTCATTTATAGAGAAAAGGCCGCCCGGATTGCCCGCCACTATCGAGTAGGAGATGTTACGCGGCAGCGGAGAAGCGTCTCCATCTGTGCACTGCACACGCACCACCCGCGTGCCCGCCGCGCTGTGCTCCACCACCTCACCCGTGTACACTGCGCGCTCCGCCCACGGAGCCATGTCGTTCACGTCTTCCACCTCGATGTACACCTGCAACAAAAACTCGAAAGTTAAATTGCGACACGAGTGCGAAGGACAATTGTAATCACGTCAGTCGATGAGTACCTGGATGCAGGCGTGACGCGGCACCAAGCCGTGATCTTCAGCACAGAGCGTCAGCCAATAGTGTGTCACGGCTTCGCGGTCCAGTGGTGTCAGTGTGCGCACAGCACCTGCGTCGTCCACTGAGAAATGCGCCAACCCAGAACCGGCGACCAAGGAGTACGCGAGCCGCGAGTCCCGGCCCGGCGCGTCCGCGTCGCTCGCGGCCGCCACCAATACGAGCGTGCCCGGCGTCGCGTCCTCGCGCACGCTGCCCGCAACCACGGCGTGCTCGCTGAACTGCGGCGTGTGCATATTTTCGTCCACGTCCACCACCTCCACGATCACGGTGGTTTCAGTCCACAGTGCGGGCTGCCCACCATCTGTCGCGCGCACCGTCACCCCGTACACCTGTATGAATTATGTTTGGATAATAAATAAAGCTGTTCGTAGAAAGCGTCTGGTCCTCGCCGGTCGCAGAACTGACCTGTCTAGTTTCGAAGTCAAGTGATTTAGCCGTGCGCAATGTGCCCGACGCAGAGTCGACACTGAAGACGGCGTCCCCGTCCGCGTTCAGGTCGACCTGATCTGCCAGGTCGGGTAGAGAATAGGAAACGACGCCACCCACATCCAGATCTGGATCAAAGGCGTCGAGCACGGCCACTAGTGTACCCACTGGAACATCCTCGCGCACGCGCGCAGCATACGCACTAAGGCCGAAGCGCGGCGCATTATCGTTAACGTCATCGATGGTTACACGCACGAGCGCTTCTGCGTGCAGTCCGCCGCCGTCAGTGGCTCGCAATGTCAGCTCGAAGAGGGCTCGTCGCTCACGATCTAACGCGGCGCACACGGTAAGCGCTCCAGACTCTCTGTCAAGACAGAACTCTCCGTCGTCGGCTCCGCTCAGTGAGTAGGTGACACGGCCGAAGTCACCCGCGTCCCGGTCGGTCGCGTTAGCGCGGAAAATCTCAGTACCGTTGAGTGCGTTCTCGGTAACACGGAAGCTGGCGAGAGTCTTCTCGAAGCGCGGGCGGTTGTCGTTGACGTCGAGCACGGTGAGAGGCAGGAGCCGCGAAGCAGCTCGTTGCGGTCGGCCAAGGTCATACGCAGTAATGTTCAGGTAATACTCGGACTCGCGTTCGCGATCTAGATATCCTATCACCTGCAGCTCTCCCGAGTTGGGATCAATGCGAAAGGCGGAATCGGTGTCGCCACCGGAAATAGTGAAAGCTAGTAATCCGTTGTATCCGAGATCACGGTCACGCGCACGCAGCCGCACCAGCGGAGTCCCCAATGCAACTGATTCATTAACTTTCACTTCGATCGGAAAGTCCAGAAACTCGGGCGCATGCATGTTCTCACCATAGCGGGAGGGCGCCGGTGCGAACTCGTCAGATGGGTCAAGCGGCGCGTTGGAGCGCTCGGCGGCTGCCAATAATTCAGTGAGACGGCGCGCTACACCCGTTTCGCGACACTCAGGTGCTCCACTTTCACCGCCACCTGCCACCAGATGTAGCGTTAGGGACGCGGGATCCGCGAAGTGCGTACCGTCAGTGGCAGTCACATTGAGGAATCGCACATCTGCGCGTAGGTCGGCTAGGTCACAGGCAAGCGACAGCACGCCGGTTCCGTGATCCAGAGCAAAACAACCGTCATCGTTGCCGCCAGCGATGCGGTACGAGACGACGTCACCTACGTCGAAATCGATCGCTGATAATGTCATGATCTCGGAAGAAACGGGCAATTTCCTTGACAGGTAGCCGACGCAATCTACGCGCTCGAACTGTGGCCGGTTGTCGTTGATGTCTTCGAGGTGCACCAATAATCGCATCTCTGCTTGGCGCCGGTATGGCAACCCCCAATCGCTAGCTCGGATCCTTAACGAGTATTCACGACGCATAGTTTCGTAGTCGAGTAGACGAGCAGTGCGTACGGCACCCGAGAAATGGTCCACTTCGAAGGGCACCGGGCTCAGGTTGGCTATGCTGTATGATATGTAACCGTTGTCCCCAGAGTCACCGTCGCGGGCGAGCACACGCGCTACCACCGCACCGCTGGGCCCGTTCTCCGGTAAAGTCACTTCCATTTGTGCATTTTCGAAAACGGGATCGTTGTCATTGGCGTCAAGTACTGATATTTTGACCTTAGCGGAGGACTGTTTTCGTGTCCCCGCGTTTCCCTGATCAAGCGCCGATACGGTGAGAGCATAAAAAGGTTTTCGTTCTGCATCGAGGGACTCCGCCGTGTACAGGACACCGGTCTCAGGATTTAGGCGGAACTCGCTGGCCTCGTTGCCGCCGACAATTTCAACATAGACGCGTGCGTTGCGGCCTTCATCACGGTCTGTGACTTTCAGCCGGACGAGTGGTGTATTTGGTGGCGCCGTTTCCGACACGGTAGCTTCGTATAGCTCGCGACTGAAGACCGGCGCGTTGTCATTTGCGTCGAGTAGTGTCACAGGTAGAGTCAGATATGAGGACCGAGGTGGACGGCCGGCGTCAGTCGCGCGCAATGTGAGGTTGTAGCCAAGCGGCGCCGCCTCGCGGTCCAACAGCGCGTGAACAACGACGTCGTACTCGCCAGGCTGCGCCGAAGGCCGTACACGAAAATGTCCGTCCGGGTCACCGTCCACTATATCGAGTGTGGCGATACGGCCATGCTCGCCGGTGTCGCGGTCGCTTGCCTCGATGATTGCGTACACTTCGGTGGCAGTGTTCTCCACGAGGTCTGGCTGTCGACGCACGCGTAACTCGGGCGCGTGCAGGTTAACGGGAGCAACTCGCACAAGGAGGCTAGCTCGCGCCGCTGGTGCTTCCTGTCCGCGTGCCAGCAAGGAAGCGCGGTCACGCGCGAGTACTGTCAGCTCGTGGCGTGTGGACTCAGCGGCAGAGAGAGGACGTGTGAGGGTAACAACGCCGGTGGTGGGATGCACAGCGAAGCAGTCCGTCGGTTTCGCCAGACTGTAGTAGATCTCACCGTTGAGACCGAGATCTGCATCCTCCGCGGAGACCCGGGCGACACTGGCATGCAGCGGCGCGTCTTCCGGCACGAGCACTTCATATTCAGTCGGGTAGAAGAGAGGGCTGAGATCGTTCTCATCGGAGACTTCGAGTACGAGTATTGCGTCCGCTTCAAGGCGACGGCCGGTCGGCAACAGGGCGGTGGCGCGCACCTCTAGTCGATAGAGGTCGCGACGCTCGCGGTTGAGTACGTCGGCGTGTCCTGCTCGTGTGCGCACCAAGAGAAAGCAGTAGTCGCCGACGGTGCGGTCTTCGGCCTTGAAGAATTTATCGCGGTCGCCGTGTCGGATACGAAAACGCACGCGCGCACCTGCCGCGGGGAGCCGCACACCTGCAGGCTCTGCGCCAGGCGGCTGCAGCGCGTACGTGCGCGCCGGACTGTTCTCTGGAATGCTCAGGTTGTAGAGCGCGTGCGCAAACCGGAGTACCGGATCGGAGTCTAGCTCGGGAGGGCCGGGGCCGGCGCGCGCACTCCACGCAGCACACAGCACGAGCCATGCGCGCACCCACAGCATGACGTCCGATTTCTGTCAATGTTTGATTCTTATTAATTCACACCTACAATATAACACTATTTGGAAAACTAAGAATGTTTTTTGTTCCATTTTTTACATTTCATTTTATTTATTCAATTTATGAGATATATATTATTAAGAATGACTTATTTCTTTTGTCTGTATGTACGGATTTAAGTCAAAAACAACTACACTGATTACCGCACTAAAAGCTCATGACATTCGTAAATTGATAAGAAGAATTGTTGTAAATTATTTGGAATAATTGAAAAAATAGCATAGTATGAGTTGGTGATTAACGGTGAAGCAGCGTGCGGTAACCAGTTGCGTGGGGTCAACACCACGCGATATCTTTAATCAAATTATTGTACTTGCATTCGATAAAGCTGCTACTTTATCAGCCCAAATGTAATTTAGGTTTAATAAATATTATCATAATTCAATATTACATTATCATGTTGTCTGGGCGAGGCAAACACTTGTACAACTAGACCAGTGTATATACTTAGGTCTGGCAGATTATACTTTACAAACATAACCAGTTTTGAGTTCATTACCCGCTAACAGTGAACTACCTACATACAATTTAACAGAACAAAACTAGTCCATGTTAAATTCAGCTTGTTTAAACTAACTTCAAAATAAAAAAGGAGAAATAGAAAAGAGACATATCCTCATTACCCAAAGTGGTAACAGAACAGTTAGGTTTACGATAATCGTTTAGCTGTAAACCTAGACAGGCGCCATAGTTATGGTAGAAATGCAACAAATTTATTAAAACTATAAATTAAATCTCCATGTACTTCTGCGTTGTACGGAATACGAAACAGAATAAATTACTCAACCGGAGTGCCAAAACTAAAATTGAAGTGGGCACGTTGTCAGTGCGGGTGCAACATCGAGTTCTTGAGAACAGTTTGTAAATAATATCTGCATTTTTATGATTTCACAGGAATAATAACAAAGAGATTGATATTTTAATAGCTCAACAATATTTTTCCGACGGTACTTGTATGCCAGTTCTTTATGAATCATGTCATCGAATAGTAACATACGTTTACTAACAACTTCTTTAAACTTTAAGTAAAACCATTTAGGGGATATCGCAGCGACGCCCTGTATGGTGTAAAGAATAACGTCGTTTTTTATTGAAATTGCGGATTTGAAATAATATGAAATAAATAATAAAACGAAATTCAATTATATTCATTTTGGTAGTCCAGTAAAGCGCACGTCTTACGCGCACGTTTAGCGTGAACAACATATTTTAGATCAATTTCACACGAACGAATGGATGGGTAACAGTTCATCACTATATATCACTACATATTGTAAAACAAAATCCTCAGCCGTCTGTCACTCTGTCTGTGTGTCTATATGTCTATTCGCGATAAGATCAAAAACTACAGAACGCGTCTTCATACCATTTTCACCAATATACAAGATGATTCTTGGGCAAGGTTTAGGTATAGTTTATCTTATTATCAGGGCAGGCAACGTCTGCTGAACCTGCTAGCTTAAAATAAAACACCTAATTAGATAGTTATTTGCCCGTAAAATTTCTGTTCAAATAGGTCCAGCCGTTTCGGAGATTACCCGGAACAAATAAACAAACGTACATATCGACAGAATTAAAAAAAATGTTGTTATTTGTAGCTATATATATTCACTAAAAAGTATTTCTTTTAATATTACATACACACTTTATTTTTTTATAATACGTAATAGAGTTTTTGGCGGATTTCAGTTTGTCATGTAGTGGATTTTATATTTTATTCATTATCTTGTGTTACTTGACTCTATATTGTGTAAAACCGGTGGTGTTAATGTAATATGGTTCGTTTATTGTGCATAAATGAAATGAACGAAAAATAATACCACGGATCATGAATTCTGGGATCTTGATCTTGATCGTTCCCATTGGCTTTAACGTGATAATCACGTGATATAGCGTTCAGATATGTCATCTCCATACATTTTTCCGTATTCTATTTGTGTTAGTGATTGTAGATAAGCAACTTGGCTAGGCTCCCTGATTCGCTAGCTTTTAAAATGAGCAGAGGCGTGATTTTTCCAAAATGTTTATTCAACTGAATTCTTATTTTGAAAACGGGAAAATTAATAATATTTTAGTTTTATCATACAAACAAAACCAAAAAAGTAATTTATGCTCATATGATGCTATGAAACAACCAATACTGTATATTTCTCAAAAAAAGTTTACTAATAACAATGTCAACATTCAACAACGACGTTCAACAATTTAGTTTTTATGTCATATAGGAGGTAAACGAACATGCGGGTCACCTGTTTTTAAGTGATCACCGCCGTCCATAGACACTAGTAACTCCAGAGGAGTCGCAAGTGCGTTGCCAGCCTGTGTTTGTGGGAATGGAGAAAGGGGGAGGGGAAGGAAGAGGAGAAGGGAGGGGAGGGGAGATGGGTCTCCGACACTCTCACTGACCGAACGAAACGCAACAATGTAAGTACTGTTACTTCACGTCGGTTTTCTGTGAGAGGGTGGTACTACCCCGGACGAGCCGACCCATTCAAGCTGAAACCAATAATAGCTTCAGCGTGGCTCTACCACTACTTTCGGCGTGGCTCTACCACTACAAAAGTTAAAGTTAAGT
The DNA here is from genome assembly GCA_014332785.1 of Antheraea mylitta. NCBI lineage: Eukaryota > Metazoa > Arthropoda > Insecta > Lepidoptera > Saturniidae > Antheraea > Antheraea mylitta. The sequence continues at coordinate 91,040 of JACEII010000017.1, forward strand.
TGGACTTATGATAAAATTGAGTAATCCAATATTTATTTATTTAGCTTTATACAAACACTGGAACATTTAGAAAGAGTTTTTGTTGATAAATTATAATCGTTTAATTTAAGCACTCGATGAGTATTCTTAGATTCTCAATACAAAACTGATTTTACGGCAGTCTATTTTCATTAATATAAAACAAAATATTTCAAAAACAGATCACGAGCGTGTTAACGCGATTTAAGAGTCTATCTTCTAAGACATACAGAAATAGTTGGTATCACAGTGCTCTTCTAATGAAAAATTTCACAGGCTCGAACATTCCTAACTTAATCTACTATTATTAATTTATTTTCATTTTAATCAATTTAGTTTGAGCTTTTTCATTGCCACTATTACTGAAGAAAGCAATCGTATTGAAATATAAGTATCACAAAACATCTCTTTAGTAAGCTTTAAATTCTCATTATTATCAGGTACTTATTCAAATTCTTCATGGAAAAAGCACTATAAGGCAAGTTGTTTTAAAACTGTAACAATCTTTCGGTACAGTAGCATTCTAAGCAAACAAATAAAACCATCTGTAAAATACATATTGTCAAATAAATTATATTCGGAAGTACGAAATAATTGTGTTATACTCTACAATATTGTGTAGATATAAAAAAAAGTTTCTAAATGGCTAATCTATCTAATACCTTTAAACATGCGATTCTTGTATATTTTTATATTTGTATATATTCAGGATCTCGCAAACGGCGTCATCTCTTTCCGTGAAACTTAGTATGTAGGTAGATTAAGGGACGATAAATCGATCTAACTAGATTTTATTCATAGAAAACTTTTTTAACTAAGATTTCAAAATTTCACGCAATGAAAAAATATAGTTAGAATATGAAGGTAAATTTCATCGGCGCTGTCAAAACAAAAATAACTCAGGTGGAAATCGGTTGCTTCGAAAATCCGTGTAACCCCAGTTCGAATCCGAGTGACAGCAGCAGTGATTTATTCTTTTTAATTTTTATTTATTGTAAAAAAAAAATTATAAGGTTTATTTTAATTGAAAAATGTTTTTTAAAGAACCGAGCTACGCTCTGCCGTTTATATGAGCAAAGTAGTATGATCGAATGGGTGTTAAATAACGATTGACATGGTATTTACATTTTGCGACGTTTGCTGATACGCGGTATTTACAACATATTATTACATGGTCTTGCACCCGCAACGAAGTTATGGTAACACTAGAAATAGAAGATAGATGTGGCGGTATTAGACTTTAAAACTAACTATGTCACAGAAGCAGATAGACATTCAGTGCCTACCACATGGGAATGATAAATTGACTACAAGCAAGTATTAGCTCCAAGCGGAAGAAATACTGTCGATAAAAGAAAGTTGACTGTTACTGTTAGTACAGGTACCTCATAGAGCAGAGAAGATCACGGTGTCTAAGCGGAGGACGAGGTCCCGTAGTTGTACCTGCAGACTCGATTCTGGAAATAGAGCATGCGTTCACATCGATGTGAGTACATAAATTGCGTTTTTAATAACCATAGAAATATTATACATACCACCATGAAGTATGGGCTCTGTTTGTAACTTTACACTTAAGATTAATAGGAGGAGTATGTATACCACAAATAATACATAATGGCAAAATGTCTACCTTCAAGCAGGTAATTGTATTAATGATTTGTTAAGATTAGTAGCAGGATAACATATGGTTAAAGGGCCCGCTGGTTAACTATAAAACTGTTTTAATAAATTTTAGACGATTCATAAACCAACATCAATAGGTCTACTACAAAGATAAAATTTCATTCATTCAATATTATTATAATAAAATCATTAAGTAATATTTTGTCAAAAATATACTTAGCCTGGCCATAAATACTGTTACGATTAAAAATAAACAAAATATTACATTTGAATTTGGAATCTGTCATTTTTATATGATTATTCATTGGTTTTCTCTTTTAGGCGCCAATACATTGTACAATATTTTGCGATATTAAAATGAAGTGGGGTGGTAAAATATTTATATACCGGGCTATTAATATTCTCAATGAGACCTTCTCTGTTTGTGACAGAAAAAGATCTGGTCGTCCACGTAGTATTCGTACGAAAAAGGTGGTCAAAACAGTGAGGGAAGGCATTCGCAAAAATCCGGTCCGAAAGATTTTATCTCGGAAGATGAAGATAGCACCTGGAACCATGCCGCCCATTTTAAAAGATGACTTAGGACTTGCAGCCTATAAAAGACGTACTGGTCATTTCTTAACTGATAATGTAAAAAAGAATAGGGTGGTAAAGTCGAAACAACTACTGAAACGTTACGCAAAGGGAGGTCACAGAAAATTTTTATTTACGGATGAGAAAATTTGTACAATTGAGCAGCACTTTAACAAACGAAATGAACATATTTATACTCAAAGCTCTAAGGAAGCTTCTAAATTAGTCAACAGAGTGCAACGTGGGCACTATCCGATTTCAGTGATGATTTGGTTGGGTATTAACTATGAAGGAGTGACTGAGCCATACTTTTGTGAGAAAGGTATCAAAACATGTAATAACAAGTGTATCGAGATACCATTCTTGAGAACAAAACAATGTTCAATAACCATGAACGGTCCTTCCAGCAAGACTCGGCACACGGTCACAAAGCTCGGTCTACGCAGTGTTGGAAATGAACATTTCGGATTTCAAAATCTTACAAAATAAATTTACAAGCAAGGGGTCTGTGTATTGCTACTGTGATCTTAGCTGTATGTCTCTTGTATAAGAAGCATAAAAAGACTAAAATACCATTTCAAGGAAAATCATCTAACGATATTTAAATTCATTAGTAAGTTATATTGTACACACACAATCGATGGTAAAATAACTGTTTTGTATAGTTTTATTACTAACGTAAAATGTATTACGATTACATGTATGAAATCCCATGGATCCGCGAAACTAATCTTTTTAATCCCGGAAGGCTACGGACCTGAACTTTCAACGAGAGATTCTTATGTTATTCACGTCAAAATATAGCTTTCAACCAATACATGCGTTAGTTTATTCGTCTTCGCGAGTTTTTTGATATATTATCACACAATTTGACATATCCTGTGCTCAAGTGTTTAGCGCCTATGATTTGTTCAACCTTCAAAATATAAGGAAATGCTTGACAACGGAATGGATGGACCGGATCGCTTAAATGCGGGCGCGCGTCTCCTTCATCTCTCTGTTCGGCTAGGATAAGCTATTATTATTAACTTGCCTCGCTTTACCTTTTCAATTGTGCGTAAAACGACAAAGCTCTCCACCCCCTTTAGACATACTGCACCCCGACCGTCGGCGCTCCACCGCACACCCGAGTCGTGCGTGTTCACACGGTTCTCGTAATATACACCTTTCGACCTTTGTTTCACATCTTTTATGTCGAATTCATGAGTCATGCATAGACACTGTGAAATAAAGGTGCTGGATGAACGAATATTCGAACAATATTCTTATCTCGTAAATCATGAATTATGAACGATGTTTAGGATATAGTCTAATAGTATGTTGGTATAATGCTAAAAAACGATGTGCACCGCCGTGATGGTGTCACACTGACCGTAGCAACAATATTCTAAACCAGAGTCTCAAGTAGTGCTGCCGGAGTTTCTATGGTTTCAGAAATTCGATCTTACGTTAAACTAAACGGTGTTCCATCTAGTAAAGACTGTTTGAACATGTATTGTTTTTTTTACAACATAGGAGGCAAACGAACAGGTGAGTCACCAAATGTTAAGTGATCACTACCGTCCATAGACACTTGCGACACCAGGGGAATCGCAAGTGCGATGCCAGACTGTGTTTGGGGAGGAGGGATGGAGAGGGAGGAAGGGAAGAGGAGAGGGTGAACGTGAGGAGAAGTGGGCCTCCGGCGCTCTGACTGACCGAACGAAACGCAACAATGCAAGCACTGTTAGTTCAATAGCTTCAACGTGTCTCTACCACCTACTAAAGCTACTGTATTCGTATAATTTGGAAGAATGTTAGGTGTGTAGAAACGAGCTAGGCGCGACCTGATACTATTCTATTTGGGTTATCAGTTGGTGCACGTTATCAATGTGTACAGAGTGCGATTACAGGAAGCCAAGTTATTACAATAAATATTACAAGTAGATACCGCTAAGCCGCTACAGCACCGGGTCGACGACCTCGTCTACAAGCACTCCACACATCATCCACTAACAATATCTCGAGACAAGGTTTAGGTCTGCGGAACGACAGGAACACGAAGGAAATAATGCTTGAACTAAAATATGTAGAACGTAAACAGAGAGAGTTGCTTTAATTTTAAAACGCCGAACTCGGAACTGAGTTGTATATTACTAATATGCATGAATATATCCTTGGAATAATTGTTACTATTACCTTAATAAGTTATCTTAATATTTCCTATATATAACTAAATACAGAAAAATCTAGGGTATCACTAAATAAATCCCATAAGCTTTTTTCAAAATCAAAATACTCTCTAATCAATTTAGGCCCTGTGAAGGCATTTATGAACTTTCTATTCCATACATCATTGAAAATTTATGTTTGCAAAACAAAGACAGGCTAGATTTAGTAAATGACTGGTGTGTTTAAAATACCAGAAATAATTACATATTTCTATGTCCTTTAGGCTTATTAATTTTCGACTAAGCGACGTGTAAATAACTGACTGAGGAGATTTTGCGGGATTTAGTTATTATCAGTTTATAATTTTACGGGATTCAGAGCGATCAGAATTTTATTAGCGTGCAAGTAATATGCAGTAGCTGGTATGTCTTAAACTATGTAGAATATCCGATTGATTTAGTATTACGTAATTAATAACGTTTATGTTTCGATATGGAGTCTGTAAATTGCAGACAGAATTAGTTGCGACACGCTTTGAACTCAGGTAAAAGGTGGGCGCAGCGCGGGGGTGCGGAGTGGTGTATTCGCATATCGACAGGTGTGTTACCCGACGTTCGTGTGTGCACACCAGCTGTTCCAGGTAAAGTAATCACACACACACACACACACATATTGTTTAACCAGATATATCAGATACTCGCCAGAACTTCAAATACAAATTCAAAACCTTATACGAGACCCTTATTCATACGAGAATATGAGATGAGTTTGCTTGAAAACCGCTTGCTAGGTTTCAAACATTATTATTGTTACCAACTCCCTATCAGCAGATTCCAAAAGTGACTCGGAGAAAAGTTTCAATTGTTCTACAACGTACTCAGATTTTAAACAAAAAAATTAATCCAAACTCAACCAACTGACGTAACCACGTGAATAAACTGTGATACTCATATTAATTTTAGTTTACAAATAATTTTAATGATATTTTTATTGGCATCTTATATTATGAACTCCCTAATGTAATACTAGATGGCGTTGCAAAACAGTTTTATAAAAAATGAAGTTTACATTTTTTCGTGGAGATAGAATAATTATGCCACAAGAATATCCTATATGTAGGCAGGTTCGAGATCCGGTATGTACTAAGGTGCTTTGTTTTAAATCGCATACATTTATAATTTAAATTGAATTTGTAACATCATAAAGTGATAGGTAATGTGAACATTACAATACAACTACATACTTTCAGAAATATTATTCCAGCATTGCTACACTGTAGTGATAATAAACAGATTTTCAAACCATCAGATCGCAAAGCAGCTGCTTTCCTTTGGGAACTGATTTTGATCAACGGTTGTTGTTTTGCAAGTCGATATAATAATTATTCAAAGATAAAAAAAGATACTGATTAAGCATCGTGTGAAACACTGAATTATATGCAATAATAAATAGATTGATTATTTTCAAATTTTAAGCAACTGATTAATATTAAGTATCGTCTAGACTTCGTGCACAACAGGTATTGTATTACTGTACCAGTTTCGTTAGTTTAGCTAGTATATCTTGTTAAGATTCACATTGTTGCATCCAAGGAACAGCCCAAACCGAGGTTTGGCAACTATGGCGTTGTTGAACTTGTTGAAGCGACTGAGCGCCATAAACGCTTGTCCCATCAGTCCGATGAAGATGTGAAGGCCCATCAGAGCAATAGCGTTAGTCAATTCGAAAAAGAAATGTGTGAAAACTCGCTCGCACTATTAATACTTTCTTTCTTGCATGATGTTTTTTACCTACAGGTATTATAATGATAACTCCATATTAACGAGTTTTAGGGCGATATTAGATAGTTTTACTCAATAGTCAATGAAATGCAAAAAGTATGGTAGTGTTCAGAGTGAGTCGTCGAGAGATAGAGTTGCAGTCGTGTTCGAGCGCACGTATGTCTCTCCACAGGGTTATACTGGGAGTGTTTACACTTACTGTAGGTAGAGTTGGCGGGCGCGATACACGTACACATGAGTGACGGCGCGATATAAACCATGCAAGCGACTTGTAAGTATACTTTATCTGTTCTCTATTGCCGTAGCCACGCACGCGTAATGCTTATATCTAAAATAATGTATTAATTTGTATTTAGCAAAGGGGCATGATAGAAAAACAATTTACTCTATGTGCTCGACTAGACGATATTATGGCTCGGCTTAGATTATTTTTTTCAAACTGTTCAAATTAATAACACGTGCATATTTTTATGTAACATTGTGATACAATTTTTAAGCAAAGCTGAAAATATTAAGAAATTCTTGAATCAGTTCGCACCGCCATCTACTGTATCTGTTTGTGAATCTTAACAATTCTTGAATTCATCTAACATCTAAACCCACATAAAAAAAATCATCAAATTCGATTCACCCATTCAGTAAACGTTCAGTCACTACAGACATACATATGTAAAATTAACTAAAAGAGTAAAATAATTAACAAGAACAAGAATATGCAAGAAACGCATCGTGTTTCGAGATACTGTTCCCCACTTTTTGAATAATAAGATACTGAAAACAAGACAAGGTGAAAATCATATGTAATGAACGTAAACGATCAGTTCAATGCATTTCTTTTAAACTTCGTTTTAATTAGTTGGTAATAAATATCGATCGATGTTTGTATTACTAGGGCGAGTACGAGGTCGAGAGTATTATGTCGATGCAATCTGACATGCGATCACAACTATGCTTCTAGTTCACATCAATTATGCTAATCCAACAAGTTTGCATTCGCATTTACGATAACATGAATTATCATTCAATTCCAAATTAACATTCCTCTCTTTATGTTGTTATAAATAAGTTTTCAAGGAGGAATGAGAAAAGACAACTCACTGCTAAATTATTATTTTTGTCGAACTGTCTACGCTATTGACTATGCAAGGTCTTAACAGCTTCACCGGACTAATCTCACGGCTAAATAACAACCTTGAATAATAGATTATGTAAAATGACTCAGACCTGCTTCGCAACGCTTTTGTCTATGAATGTAATAAAAACACTGAAGCAAAAAGCACACGCTGTTTAACCAGGGAAATAAAAGAGCACGATTTTGGCGACCTTGAATAAATCGTCGACAAGGAAATAAAACAAAGCGATCCGAACAACTTATACTGCAGCACTCGGGTTCAGGTAAAATATCCCCACGCAGGTAAAATATCTCCCTCTCTATGTCATTGTGACAACTAACAAGGTTCTAAATACACAACAATTCTATTTTACACCTCCAGAAATCACTATTATGAACATATGAAACTAGTAAGTTAGTGAGGACGAAACGTTGTTTCTTATTTTGCAAGCAATCTACGCAACGGAATTTGATTAAATTGTACAGTAAAATACGTTAAAGAAACACATAATGTAGCTTATGAAATTAAAACGTTGAGCAAAAACCATAACTGTCAAGTAAGTTTGAAAAAATCTTGGCATCTGTGTTCTATGTCAGCGTGCGTCGTGTAAGCCGTGACAATTACACGAAGATAATGTATGGTGACATTATTCATAAATATACAAATGCAAAAAAAGTAGCGGATGGCTGTTATTATAACACATGAAATAGTCGCGAGTTACTGACAAGTCGAATGGAACTGTATAGATTTCTACTTGAGAATAGTTATAGGTAGATCATCTGTGCGTAAAGTTATCTCGTGACCCGTCCCTTATAATAATACTATTCAATAAAACTTATTATATTTGTAACTAGCTTCTTCCCGCGACATCGTCCGCTTGTAATAGCTACTTTGAGCTAACATTAATACGTAGCGGAAGATCTCAAAAGAAACGGCGTGAACACGCTCTGTTTCGAGGGACAGGCTGGTACTGATCGTTCGCTGACGTGATTGAATCAGGAGGGTCGGTAAATATGTGTCGCGGACGTCTTTTATAACGCGCAGCATTAGGTACGGGCTCACGTGTATATAACACGAGTCGGGCCGGATCTGGTGGATAACCAGTTTGGTTTCCGCCAGGGGCGCTCCACCATAGACGCAGTGATGAGAGTAAAGATTCAGGCGGAGGAAGCTGTTGCCCGGGGCGAAGTGGTGTTGGCGGTGTCCCTCGACATCGCCAACGCTTTTAACACATTGCCTTGGGCTAGCATCAAAGAGGCGCTTCGATATCATGGGGTGCCTCACTATCTCCACCGCATAGTTGGGGCGTACCTCTCAGAGAGGTACGTAACCTTCCCAGGTCAGAATGGCAGGGAAAGTCGACGAGACGTCGTATCCGGTGTTCCGCAGGGGTCTGTCTTGGGTCCCCTCTTGTGGAACATCGGATATGACTGGGTGTTGCGCGGTGTACTCCTCCGCGGTGTCAGCGTTGTCTGTTACGCAGACGACACACGGGTGCTGGCCCGAGGGAGTACGCACCGCGTGGCCGCGACGATAGCTACGGCGGGCGTCGCTCAGGTTGTTGCCAGGATCCGGCGTCTGGGATACGAGGTGGCGTTGCGCAAATCCGAGGCCGTGTGGTTTCTCGGCCCTCGGAAAGCGCCACCTCAAAGAACCCAGATTCTTGTGGGAGGCGAATCCATCGGTGTCGGGTCGAGTATGAGGTATCTCGGCCTTCTCCTCGATAGCCGTTGGACGTTCAAGGAACACTTCCGGCAGCTAGCCCCCCGCTTACTGGGCACAGCGGGCGCCCTCGCCCGTTTGCTACCCAATCTCGGGGGGCCGAACTCTGCCTGTCGGAAGTTGTACCTGGGGGTCGTGCGGTCAATGGCCCTTTACGGGGCACCCGTGTGGACGCCTAAATTGACGGCCATTAGTATCACTCACCTGCGGAGACCGCAGCGGGCGATGGCCGTCAGAGCTATACGCGGCTACCGCACGATTTCCTTTGAGGCGGCCTCCCTACTTGCCGGATCCCCACCCTGGTACTTGGAAGTGAGAGCCCACGCGTCTTTCTATCATCAACGCGTGGAGGCGCTGGAGCTGGGGCAACGTCTGGCGCCTCGAGAAATCGAGACGCTAAGGTCCCAGCTTCATCAGGTCCTAGTGGTGGAAGAGTGGTCTCGACGACTTGAGCGACCCAGCTGGGGCGTGGTAACAATCGAAGCCGTTCGACCAGTCATGGTCGAATGGCTCACCAGGCGGCATGGCACCCTGAGCTTCCGGCTGACGCAGGTACTCTCGGGGCATGGCTGCTTCGGGCGATATCTGTGTCGCATTGGCCGGGAGCCGACTACAGGGTGCCATCACTGTGGCTGCGCGGATGATTCCGCACAGCACACGGTGAGTGAATGTCCCGCCTGGGAAGTGCCACGCCGCGAGCTGGTCGCGGCCATTGGCCCAGATCTCTCGCTCCCGATCGTCGTTAGTAAGATGGTCGAGAGCGAGGCCGGGTGGCTCTCCGTCGCCTGCTATTGCGAGACAGTCATGCTTGCAAAAGAGGCGGCGGAGAGGGAGAGGGAGCGGACCACTAGGCTCCCCTCCCGCGGTCGACGAACCACACGGCGGCGATGGGTAGGGGATGACCTCCGGCCGCCGTAGATGGGGCCTGGGGGCGATGGACACGGGCATGTCGTCGCCCTGGCAGTGCAAACTGCACAGGCCCATGTGATGGAGTCGCATTGTGCCGATGCGACTACCACAGTTCGTCAGGGGGGGGGGTCTAACACCCACTCCCTCTTTGAGGGGTCTACCTTACTTGACCCCTCAGACCGCAGTCAGGGCCTGTTCGAGAGCCCACACCTGTCGGGGGAGCAGATGCAGTGCCAGTCGGCAGTTCCTGCTCCCCCGCCAAAAAGGTGTATGAAGGCACCATGGGGATTTAGTCCGTGCAAATCGGACATAACCCATCCTCAGCTGTCCCACGGGATGGGTATCCGTTAGGGATTTCACCATGATAAAAAAAAAAAAAAAAAACGTACGGGCTCATAGTTTGCGGCGGATACCACAAACGGACTGGGATGATTCGCGGCTTTTTCAAAATAACTAATCGTAAGTGATTTTACGTACGCCCAGATATAAGGGATCTCTAGGTCTTTATGGAGATCGACTCTCCGGATGTACCACGGGGCACCGGTCACTTTACGTAAAACACGATTTTGGAGAACCTGCAGCTTATCAAAGTTATCTTTGGACATATGCGCAAAAACGGGGCAACTATATGTCATCACGGGACGGATACACGTCTTATACAAAGTGAGCTTGTGTCTGAGGGACATCTTACTCTTATGACAAAGCAAAGGATGGAGAGGCGACCCAAGACCATAGCGGCTTTAAATCCTATTGGCTTTAGCGTGGTAATATATGAGATTAGGAAGTTCAATCAAACAAAGACCCTACAACTTTATAATATTAGATAAATAGTTGTGCCCGCAATTTCGTTCGCGTAAAACTTAATGTAATAAACAGTGATTAATAAAAACATCTGAAGTAGTCCGCTGAATCTGTAAGACCTTGCTGGGTCAATTGCATAATTAGTTCGAGAAAAAAAAGTCATCTGAATGTATTAAGTCCATTTACTTGTCAACTTTTTCTCGTCCTAACCGTGCGTCGTCATTAAAATTACAATAGAATTTGATAGAGTGAACCGATTTTAATGAAAAGAAGACTAAGGTTATTCTCAAAGATATGCTTTATGATTTTCTAGGTGTGGTTTTATTATGAAATTCATTATATGCATAGAAGATAAGATAAACCGGTTCGGATCAGACAACGGCATCACGCGTGTTTGTCATTATTATTATAATTACTATTTCTTTTATTAAAAAGTCTATTTTTAAATATCAACATGTATTAGTTCTCATAGCGATCTGTTGAACGGTACAGACGTTGATGAGCTGTGACGTGTGTGACGAAGAGGTATGTAGAATTTTCCAGCAATTTCAATAAAACACTTTTTTAAACTTTAGATCATGATATCGTATTTGGAACTTTTTATCAGCCGAATATTTTTTCTTTAATCACAAATATTAATATCTCTTTCTATTTTTAAACAATGATTTCTGACATATTATTTTTACAAATGAATCATTTAAAACTTAAATTAAAATCTAATAAACTAAAAAGTACATACCTTAAACTTTAACATTTATATTACACACTAGCCTCTGCTCGCGACTTCGTTCGCGTGGAATAGATGCTTTGGGTTACAGCTAACACACAGCGGAAGCTCTCACGAAGAAAAAAAAGGCCCGATTTATAAACATTCTTCATTGGTGCTCCGCTCCTATTGGTCTTAGCGTGATGACATGTAGCCTATAACCATTCTCGATAAATGAGCTATATGACATTGAAAGAATTTTTCAAATCGGACCAGTACTTCCTGAGATTACCCCCTACAACGCCACAACGTCACAAACTCACAAACTTTACCTCTTTATAATATTAGTATAGATATGTGTATTTAAGTAGTTATATTAGGAACGCACACGTAGAATAGCCAGTAGACTTCACCAGTTTACGAAATATAAGTAATTGTAACGATATAATATAACCATGATTCTTAGTTATAGTACCCGACAAGCCGCGCTATAATTGGTATTTAACACAAACATTACGATGTATATGTGTACTAAGATGTATGTAGTACCAAGATTCATTATTGGCCAATTTTATAACTACGAAATAGGTAGCAACACCTGATAAATCAAATAAGGATCAGTTAATAATCTAGGAATTATCAACAATTAATTTTAGATTAACCACCTGTGATTGAATATTAGGCATCAGATTATGATATCCTTAGTATAATTAGAGTACCGTAAATGTTTCTTTTGTAACTGTCATATCACAATTCCAATATCACAGAACAGTTATGTGTTACACGTTGCAATTAACAGTAACACTGAGTCACGGTAAAAAAGCAACGATGACATCACTTTTTTTTCACAAAAAAGTACTAATGTGTTATGAAAAACATCATGTAATTATCATGGTGTAACAATCTCACATTTACATTCACTTTCTTCACGTAAATTCCCTATTCTTATACCTCATGACAAGTGTTTTGCAATTTTATTGTTTTATCACTTTTCAGCCCGTAGCTTTATCATCGCGCAATACAATTCTGCTAATCGTAAAATGAGCTTGACTCACATGAATTTAAATTATGTTCTTGTGATATGTAACAAGTATTCTTAATGCATTAAACTGGCGCGAGCCACGTGGCACATGTTTTATGTTCACACTTACTTAGTATATCCAGTGATGCGTGTAACGTTCCCTGTATATTGAATATTTAATCGTTTTTAATATATGTACGACTTCTTATATACAATTGTTACTGACAACGAATTTGGTGATCTCGGACGTGAACTGACTGAAGCACGAGCTAATTATGTGAAAACTTGACGCGTCAGAAGCAAGGAGTGCCGGTCATTTGGATATCTTTAGTGCGAGCTCAACGAGTTTCTGTTAGTAGTAGCAGCTGCTGAGGGCGGTGCTGTTTGCCTTTCATCTGATCGGCTAATTTACTTATCGACATTTTTTTTTTCGATCTGACTACGCTTTTGACCTAGCAAGGTCTTAACAGCTTCACCGAACTACTAAGGCGAGCGCTTAAGGCACTCAGCCGATTTTATTTGGGCAACTAGCTCAAGGGTGCACGGCACACCTCGGCTTGACTGTTGCCTGTTACATGCAAACTCGCGACCTATCTTAGCTAACCTAGCTAACTATTCATATATGTTTGAATTGTTGAGACGCATATGTGTACCAAACATACACGCCTCAACAACCCCTCCATATATTTTTTATCGGAAAATTAGAGATTTTTCAGTTCGATAAGGAAAAAAAAATAAAACCCTTCCACTTCCATGTGTAAGCGTATAGGCGTGCACGTGTGTGGGAGTGATCGTGTAGTGTTGTAGCAGTGATGTAAATTTTTGTATCACTGTATCGCGCAAGTAACGCACTTAAGGGCTGCCTGCTAAGGGATCGAACCTAGACTTGAGCCGCTACCGAGGGAGGCCTAATCTGGTGTGCTGGAGCGAAATCTACCCCCAGACCACGGCGGCGTGATCTGTGGTTATGCGGGCGTGAGCGTGAGCACGCTCTGTTTGGAGAGACAGACTGGTACTGATCGTTCACTGCCGTTATTTCATCAGGAGGGTCGACAAAAATATGTCGCGGCCGTCTTCTATGACGCGCAGACCCTTATCGACATATACATTTGGATGCATGTCATCTATGTGTGTGTGGGGTGTGAAATGACAAACAATTGATATCAAGTACTTTTTCATTTGTTTTTAATTACATACTTTATTTTAAAACGTGACCTATGATGTCTTCGTTTTGAAAAAACGTCACTGTCATATTGACAGATGAGGTATCTTAGGTAGGTGAGGTAAGAGACCAATAAAAAAAGTGGAGTGATTCTGGAATTTATTGTTATAGCTTAACTGCACTTCTCGTATCAATGTAGCATACTTTATTTTTTCTATTATGTTTAATTTTCAAGTTATGTGCTTGTGAACAATAGTGTTATTTGAAATTCTGATTTTTCGGTAGTTTCTCGAATTGTATAAATTTGCTATAAAATATTAAATCACATAGGTATTACTGAAATAAATTAAATAAATAAACAAGAGTATAATATCTGAACAGAAATGTCTGAAGGTAGTAGTAGTACAATAACTTTATATAAATTGTTACATTCAAAACTTTATTGTAAGCTTGTCCAGTTCCAACTACTTATGAAAAATCTGAGTATCGATTACAACTCTTCTTTAGAAACCTATTATTTGACAAATAAAACTCGTAGAAAAAAATGTGTGTTATATTCACATTCATAGTACAAGTATCTGTATCAATACTAATGAATTTCAAAACCTCACTTTTTTCATTGTTCGCTTAACGTGAAATGCCCCTAGTTTGTGTGTTAATTCAACATGTTAATATCTAGTAGGGTTTAAATTTGTACTTATATTTCGGAAACCGGGTGTATAATGATATTACAGTATAAGTTTACTATCACATAAATATTTAGATATAAAATTATGATGCCTCTGATAACTTACATATGCATATTAGCGTGTGTGTCGTGTGTAATGGCAGCAGGCAGAGTCGACCCGACATTCCTGACAGTACAGTCGGTATTCAGCGCAGCACGCTAATGAAACAAATCAACATTTACGCTGGATATCTTTTTGACCCCAATTTAAATAAATGTCTCATAGTACATCAGTAATTGAATGTTACGGTGAGGCGGCGACGCGATAGCAGCTCGCATTCCAAACTACTTCAATATCATGTTATTCAATAACAACATTTCAATCTATTATACTAAGTATATCTAACAGTAACAGAACATGTACAACATTCAGTTATTCCTATCACACAACAGTTATCGTTCTGTTGTCGTCCAAAATGTGCAGTTGATAGCTTACACATATGTATGAATATATGAAGTTTTCAAAACCATTTCTTAGAGTTTTCAAAACAATTTCTTAGAAGTTGAGATCTGTTATTAACTGACCTAACGGCTGCGGTCTCTTTTGATGTTACTTATAAATATTAATGGGATGAACTAATTACTTCACATCAGAAGGATTGCATGTTTATTTTTATACTTTAATCTACAGCATAAAAATATTTTGAAGTATAGATAAAGAGCATTCAGGTGACGACGTTGCATATTGTAAATCTATATTACACTTTCTTATTTACGGTGATACAATAAGAATATTTTTAAGCGTTCAGATTTTTTTTCCGTCCACCGATACTGTTATCCAATCGTATCAATAAATTTATACGATTTCCGAAAAATGTTGATTAGATATACTGAGTCTCGAAACTAGTCAGGTACTGTCATATTTAGTGAGTGTAAATCATTCGACAGAGATAAAAAAATTCACATAATTAATATAATGAAGAGCAAGTGAGGAGATGAGCGTTGTGCGAGCAGGAGGGCGCGGAGGCGCCAGCGCGGCCGTGACGTCACCGGTGAGTCAGTACTCGCCTCGCGTCGCGTCGTGGCCTCTGTGCCTCATGTCAATACATAAGTCATACTGCAGTAGATTTAGTGAACGTCGGTCTTAATCGTGTGGCTCTCTTGTGTATAACTAAAATTTACATCTGTGAAGTATCTTTAATAGCGCGTGAGGTACGACCCTGTGCTGATACGGTGTTGCGATGTGATAACACAGATTCCGTTTAGAGGCGGTGAGAACACACGATGACGTCACCTACGAGGCGCCCGGGTCATCGGCCTACTCTCTGACGGCATCTCGGAATTCGATAGGTAATAAACCCATACATTCCTTTTCATCATATGCCATCACGACTAAAGGATACGATTGGAAAACAATATTCATATATTTATTATCATCCATGTCGTGAGGGGAACCGGGACGATTCGTGTACTGTCTGGAGAGTGCACACGGAAACATCTAACGCGACACATTCCTACTCGAGTTGGTCTGATCCGGTGCGGGGTGAGGCGAGTTGGAGGGCGGTATAGATGCGTGCGCGCACACCACCACACAAACGAGCCCAGTGTTTACAAACAGGCCGCTAAATCGAGTTCGTTACCGGTGCTCTTACGACACATCACACACACCCAGTTGAGATGGCGCGCTGACACGACGCGACGCATGTCTTGACACGTTCGTACAACGTCACTTATCTATGTAAAATTAATTAATGGTCGAGTATTATTACAATTATCGATAACTAGCGACTTCGTTTGTCTTATCTTAATCTATCTATATATATACTATAATAAAACTGTAACAAGTCAAAATCTGTACATTAAATATTTTTTGAAAATTTTAATCAGGGTAGACTATGTTATCGATATAGAGGCCAAAAATCTATCTTCTATACTATAGTAAAACTGTAACAAGTCGAAATCTGTACATTCAATATTTTTTGAAAATTTTAATCAGGGTAGACATGTTATCGATATAGAAACCAAATATAATCTTTTTACAATTTTTGTCTGTCTGTCTGTCCCTATGAACACGCATCACTCTGAAAGTACTGAACCAATCTTGACGAAACTTGACATAGTGATAACTAATATTACGAGATTACATCAAATATACTTTTTGTCCCAGAAAACGCAAAGGGTTCTCCAGGATAAAGGATTATAGTGTAGAATCTAAACCCGTATTACTCTCAAAATACTGAACGAATTTTAACGAAACTTAACACAGTGATAACTGATATTACAAGGCTACATCCAGGATACTGTTTGTCCCATAAACGCAAGGAATAGGAATAGGAACATATTTTGCAGTAACTTTTAAACGTAATTAAAACATGAATTTATCACAGTCAGACACATTTTTTTATAAACAATCGTATGCCCGCTCATATATTTTATTAATAAAAAGAATTAATTTCAAACCAATTATTTTTTTCCATAGCAAAGAACAAATTTCATTTTATTAAACTTTATTAATATTAAGATTTCACCTTTTTCTTTCTCGAAATGATTACGCTATTGACCCAGCAAGGTCTTATAAGCTTTACCGGACTACTAAGGCGAGCGCTTAGGTTACTCAGCCGATTTTATTTCTAGCTCCAGGGCGCACGACAAACCTCGGCTTGGGCTGTTGCCTGATATGTGCAATTCGCGAACTATCTGAGCTGACCTAAGCTAACTATTCATACATATATGAGTTGTTGGAACACATATGTGTACAAAGCATACTTACCTCAACAACTCCTATATATATTTCGTATCAGATAATTTTCTAAACTATTTCAGTTCGATAAAGGAAAGAAACAAAACCCTTCCACTTTCATGAGTAAGCGTGAATGCGTGCACGTGTTTGAGGGTAATATGTGTAGTGTTGTTGCAGTGATGTAAGATTTTGTGTCACTGTATCGCGCGAGTAGCGTACTCAAGGGCTCCACGCCGAGGGAACAGACCTAGGTTTGAGCCGCTGCCGAGGGGGCCCTAATCTGGTGTGCGGGAGCAAAATTTACCCCCAGACCACGGCGGCGTGATCTGTGATTACGTGGAATGAAACAACAATAAACTTAAATGTATGACTAAGGACTGACGCCATCTTAAATGTATGCGTCAATACCATAGGCTGCTCCAACTATCGCTATCTTTATTGTGTAGCCAGTACTGCACTAAACTATAGCTATAGCTAAGTTATTCGATACACATATTATCTTTATAGCAATAAATCGGTCTAAATATTGAGTTAATAACTGAATTAAACTGAAAGATGTAATTTGTACTGAAAATGTCTTTTAATAATAATACACTTTATTATCGTTTCAAAGTTAGTGAAAAAAAACATCCTAAAATTATTTAAAAATAAATAGTTTTGTCTGTAAAGGTACGATATGCACAAATAAACGCAACGTTTACCGGCAGCCAGTAGCTCGGACGTAGTTCGGGTGAATATAATATATAAAGCTGGCTTGATTGATTCTTTCCGGTATGACCTCTGCTTATGTAAGCAATTTCGCCAATGTCAGGTGTGACAAATACACAATATGGGTTTAATGCCAAATGTTCAGTGTAACAACGTAGAATAATATACAATAGAAACATATCAACATAGATAAATTACCAAAAGGTGATAGGCAGTATATTGTGAGTGGTACAGAGATTATTTATAAAAATATATTGGAAATATATTTAAAATTCGTTTTTGCAACAGTTTCTAACTCTTAGACAATAGTTACAAACAAGTGATAGTTAACGCTTCGACGCGGTGTTCATATATTTTTCTTCAATACAATGGAGTATAAAAAGGTTTTAATACAAGTGAAGATAGTTATGATAAAGTAAGTTGTACAGACATTTAATAAGTTTTATGTAGGTTAGTTTTTATCTTAATTGAACCTGGTAGATGATGCTACAAGCGGATTGTAGGCTAATTTAAAAAAAAACATATAATCTGGGTATATGTTTGAGTCAGTCCGTGGATAGTTTCGATTCACAATTGGAAACGGTAGTTGTGGCTGCAGTCGGGTACCAGTTTTATAAATTTTTTCGCGTTTAAAAATACAATTGAAACCAGTGATAACCAATTTGGTGCAGACAAAGTCGCACTGTGCAGCCAGTTACAAATAAAACTTAACAACAACAGAAATACAGTCCATGATGCTTGAGAAATCTATAATTTTCTATAACAGAACTTTCAGAATTGAGTCAGTTATTCCAGAGATTCCTATCAAAAAATCAATAAACTGCTTCTTTATGACTAGTGCTCGTCCGGCAGAAGAAATTCCACTGTAAAACATTGTTTTTTAAAGTTCGAATATTATTGGAGTTTATTTTGTCAAACAATACAAATACAAGTATTTTAGTTTAGTAGATGTGAGAATCGTAAAGGATGACTTCTAATTTACCAATTATAAAGGAGAAAACTAATTATTTCGGTTTTTTTTGTTGTTAACGGTAAAGGTCATCAATCAAGATATAAAAAAAATATCTTGACAAAGAGAAGGAAAGTACTGAATAATTATATTTTCGCTTATTTATATACTTTTACGTATATGGTATAGATCAAGATGACCGAAACATAATTACAAAATATATTTGAATTGTTTATAGTCGTTTAAACAATTGATAAATAATCATGGATATGAATTATAGTATTTGAATTAAAAAACAGAGCATTTTATTATCATAATACATGGAGAGAGATAATAAGTGAGTGCGTGTCACACGCGTAAACACGCATGTGTCGCGGTCTTGGAAGCGATTGGGGTTGTGGGGTTGCGAGGCAACTAGGGTAAAAATTATATCAGTAGGTTATATGTACATAAAGTTTCAAGTTAAACAAGTTTCCATTATAATGTGGGCACGGATTTCTTTAATAAGCAAGGTCACGCAAGCGCAGGACTCAGCTGGGGACGTTGTAAATCGGAGCGCCGAGCCGCGACCTCCCCGGCTAACTAGCTACATTATACTCCGCAGTACGCGTACGTAGAGAACCCAAATGTTGATTCCTAACTAATATTATAAATGGGAATTTGGGTTTGTTTTTGTTATGGTTTTAAATAGATCATAAAATTTTGCATACACGGTGTCAGTGATGCGGCAAGGATACAGGGTTCCTCTCATCCAAAAATGTTACTGTTCCCAAAACATAGGTAAGAGCCTACTATAACGCGTACGAAAACTACAATAAATGTAACAATCACTACATTTTGGCAAACAACTTGCTATAATAATTGATTTTATTTAGTTTAGGATTACTTCATAACTAGAGCTTTGTCATCTATACATATAATAAAAATGAAGTGTCTGTATGTAACAGCAAAATAAATTTTTTTCACTGATTAGGTACGAAAGAATACAAGCTTCTGATAACAAAAATGCAATTTTTAAAATTTTTGTGGGTCTGTCCGTCTGTCTGTTTGTTCCGGATAATCTCCGAAACGGCTAAACCGATTTTGACGGGAATTTCACTGACAGATAGCTAAAATTACAGCGGGTGACATGCTACTTTAAATTAGACTAGGTGTTAACCGCGGCTTCGTCCGCAATGATATCTCAAAAACGGTTGGACTAATGTTCATGAAACTTTCACCAACTTTCATTGGCAAGTAGCTGGCCTTATAAAAAGCAATTCAAGTAATTTCAGTTTATACTAGCTGTTAACCGTGGCTTCACTTGCAGTACTATCTCCAAAACGGTTAGACCGATCTTCACAAGACTTTCACTGACAGATAGTTGACCTTATAAAAGGTAATTTACGTAATTTTAGTTTATACTAGCTGTTAACTGTGTTTTCGCCTGCAGTACTAACAATCTTCACGAGACTTTCTCTGGCAGGTATCGGAACTTATAAAAAGTAATTTAGGCAATTTTAGTATATACTAGCTGTTAACCGTGGTTTCGGAGACAGTACTTTCTCCAAAAGGTAAGACCGATTTTCAGGGGACTTTCACTGGTAGACAGCGAACCCTATAAAAAGTAATTGAGGTTATTCTATTATAGACTAGCTGTTACCCGCGACTTTGTCTGTATGAAATTTAGCAATATTTCAGCACATTCTTTATTTTTAATTAGAAAAATAACTATTAGGCTATTGTTTACAATTCGACATCATAATTATTAGAACTTTGAAGATAGAAGAGGTCTTCCTAATAATACAATTTCTTGCGGAATAAACAAGCGGTATTTTTCGTATAGTCAGAACATCGTAATTATAATGACAATTTATATTAAATGTGAGTATTTATTATAATATGTTAAGTTATTGTTTCATTAGATCTTTATACAGTGTACGTGAGGTGAGTCACAATTTTATACTTCTTTAATACAATTTAACAAAAGCACGCGGAGCCGCAGTTACAGCTAGTTATTGTATAAAATTAGGAAGATATGTGTTTTTGTATACGAGTGTATTGCAATAATATTGTCGTAAAGCATTGGACGTAACTGTAATTATAAACTGGATCGGAAAGCGTTGCCTACAGTTTATAAACTAAGAATAAAATTCTATGAAGCGGTTATCACGAGAAAGCAAACGCTGAAATCAGTATGAGTGTGTTATATAAGGGGAGGAATGGAACTTGACCTCGAGCCGCGCATCGGCGGAGGTCAACCGGCAAACTCCGCTGCGTCGCGGCGAGACAAGGCGAGGAGGCGCGGAGCGACCGCGGCATTGCGTACCTCTCACTGGAACTAGTACAACTACAGAGCGCGGCGGCGGATACAGCGTGCGTTCCGCTACACGTTTGTTTATTATTACCGTACTTGGGGATCCGACAGGGGATCGCCGCGTGCGGGGAGAGAGGGGGGGGGGGGGGTATATCGTTGCAGCGGTTTAGTTCAGGAGCGCTGCCAAACTTTCCAAATACAAACTTAAACATAAACCTTTTGCTGTGTAAGTAAATGTTTTCGATTGTAGGTGTACGAACTATATGTACTCGTCCAGAAGTACACGGCGATGGACAGATGTACTAGAGATGTTAGTGGGTATGTTACAAGATAAGAGGAGAATTAAGACGAATTAGCGAAATCTTATAATGTATCTCGCAAGTGAGAACTTACTTCGTACTATATTCGGAAAGCTGTTATATTTACTAAGTGTATACAATAACAATATTTTGTGGATACAAACCAAGATCAAAATTCTGTAACTTAAATTTAAAACTCAGCGTTGCTTTAATCAGTATTATATACCCATTGCAGGCTTCAACAAAAAAAGACATCTATGTTAGACATACATACATTTATATTTCACTTAATATTGTGTAAAATGTATAAATTAAAGCTGCAGTAAATATAAAAAAGAACACACACATACACAAGAAGATTTATTTAATTTTTATAGTAGACTGTTCGTTCTCTGTATGCTAAATATTTTGTACTCCTCTATATTTTTATTGAAAAAATAGTTCACATGTTTTATAGACAGGAAGTATTAAACACACCAGTTTATCCAATCCATAAGCACGTATTACAAAAAAGACTGTGTGAATCAATATTCACACGACTAGACAATTCTAGTTGTTAAAACACTTAATAACTTTTCTAATGTCTTCTTTGTACTGTGCTGGACTTTGAATATTGTAGAGGGATTGTTAGACAAGTGTTAACAATATTATTTTGTAAGAATTTTGTTATGTAACAGGGAGGGTGTATACAGTACAGAAGGAGAGTTGTATTGGTGACCCAATAATTAGAGTAGCGATGCAGCTCCAAGTGTATCAAGGGGCTACATCATAGGCCAACAGACGATAAAAATCGCGTCACTGAGTCGCCTTTTGTGATTTTTTATCACATGTTACCTTGAAGATTAGCACACTAAATAATAATACAGAGAATGTAGTCGGTTTGCTAATATGCGCCCGCGGTATTTCCTGTCTACACAGGGTCAGTGTAGGTTCCGGTGAGCATTATACCACTGTTATACTAGTAAGTACCTATGTATGATTTAAGCAGTGGTATTAAACGGGTTCTTTACATTCTTATGTTAGTATATGACATCGACAAACTCCAAAACCGTTTCATAATTCGGCAATGAAGTTGTTTTTTCACCAGAGACTTTTTTTAGATAGTAGATAATTCTTTATGGTATTCGTTTCATTGTAAATCACCAGTCTACCATTGTCTTCCTAAAAGCGCTATGTGTAGACATTTGAACTCATCATATTTTCGCGTTCTTTATTTGAATAGTCAAATGCGTCAGCGAGCACATCTAGTTAATATTTTCATGTAAACAGTAATCTATACTAATATATAAAGCTGAAGAGTTTGTTTGTTTGTTTGTTTGTTTGGTTGAACGCTATGATCTCAAGAACTACAGATCCGATTTAAAAGTTTATTTTAGTGTTAGATAGCTCATTTATCGAGGATGGCTATAGGCTACATATCATCACGTTAAAACCAAAAGGAGCTGAGCACTAATGAAGAATGTCTCAAAATCGGGCTACTTTGGAAGCTTCCGCTGCGTGTTAATGTCAGTATTATTTGCGTTGCCATGGTAACGCGATAACATTCTATCGAAAATATTTTCATGGTTTATTTTGAGTTCCTATTCAAAAGGTTTATTCTACGTTACTTTTGTTTCCAATTTTTAATTATACGTGGTACGTTTATATGGGAAACATTTCTAAAGTTTATTTTGTGTTGCTATTCAAAATGTTTAGTAGTAATAATATTCGTCCAATAAGATAGTCGAAGGAATTAATCCATACTGCCAATTCTGAAGTTGTCAATATAGGTATTTTTCTTCTATGTCCAAGATAATGTTAAGGTATAAGAGCCAAATACTCTATATAATATTTCGTAAATTTTTATATTCTTAATTTTCAAGACCACAGAGTTCACGCTTCGTGGTATTATTTTTCTTTCATTTCACTTATGCAAAATAAACGAACCATATCACATAAAACGTCACAAATTTAACACAATATAGAGACAAATAACACAAGATTATTAATAAAATATAAATCCACTAGATGACAGACTAAAATTCCGCCAAAAACTCCTCAAAAAATTTATTTCTACTTTAGTTTTGTTCCCAATTCTTGATTTGTGATATATTACGTGTAATAACAGTAAAGTGAGTGTATTTTATATTAGAAATATATAAGATGCTACAAATATCAACATTTTTTTTAAATTCTATCGATATGTCTGTTGTGTTTTTTTATTTGTTCCGGGTAATCTCCGAAACGGCTAGACCTATTTGAACGGGAATTTTACGGGCAAATAAGTAACTAATTGGCTGTTTTATTTTAAGCTAGCGGGTTCAGCAGACGTTGCCTGCCCTGATAATAAGACAAACTATACCTATACCTTGCCCAAGAATCATTTTATATATTGGTAAAAACGACATGAAGATGCGTTCTGTAGTTTTTGATCTTATCGCGAACATACATATAGACAGACGTGGAATAGGACTTTGTTTTACACTATGTAGTGTTAAACTGTTATCCGTGCATTCGTCGTTCGTGTGACGTGCGCTGTACTGGACTCCAAGAATAAATATATACATATGTATATGTATTTATGCCAAAAGGCAGCAAACAGGCTGACGGCCCACCTGATGGTAAGTGGTTACCATCGCATATGAACAACTGCAACACTAAGGGCATCGCTGTTGTAATTTAAAGTCATATGTTTATATTTGATTTAAATTATAGCAAGGTATGATAATAACTTAATTATATCGACACTATGGACATATTATATTTATATAATAAAAGGTTTAACACATATTGTTCGATAATGTTTAGCTTAATATTTTCATTACTTTCATATATGTGTAAGTGAGCACTGAGGGTGATATATAACAGTTTAAAGTTCCAGTTATGTGGTTGATGATAAATCCCATTCCATTCGATTCACTATTAGTATTCGCATATATAATGTACACGTTACCTGTTACAGTAGATGATGTGCGTGTGATACTTACAGTTATTTTTGAAAGAGTATTATTGTAATTTACACTAGATGTGTGATCACAATTTTAAACATCTAATATATTTAAAAAAACGCGTGCGAAGCCGCGGGTAACAGCTAGTTTTCTATATATAAATAAATCATAATGAAGGCTGCCGTTGTGCGCGCATCACGTTAAAACTCTTAAGTAGAGTTTCATAAAATCATTTTAGTTTTCCTTCGTAGGCTTTTATCTGTAAAAAGTATCACAATATATTTTATGAAAGATTTCAGAAACTACGATTTTTATAAGCACTACAGCCTTCAGTGATGTGTTTTCTTGCTGTGGAAAATTGGACAATCGGTGTGATGCGCATGCACAGGAGTGGGGAAGTAAACGGATAACATTGTTTACTAAGAAATGTAAACAAAGCATACTTTTGCTCTCAATTTTTTGTATTTTTTTCTGTGTACATAAAATATAGTTTGAAGATAAACAGTGTTTTATAGTTTTGTAATGTTTTATTAAGGAACAAGAGACGACGGGCATGGCGGCAAGTTGCACTCCTATACAAAGCACGAGTTAATTGCATACTTGCACATGATTATAATAAAACATTGATTTTCTTTTTGGTGGAGATAAAATGAATTAGTTTGAAAATGAATGGCAGCGCAGCTGGCAACACCGCATTAGATATGCAGCACAACACAATTTAAATCTTGCGTGAACGCAATACGGTTCACTCGTGCCCCTTGTATTTATGTGCAGTCGCGTTCTGACGCCAGATGGTGTAATCACTAGCAGGAGAATTAGTAGATAATAGGGATGTGAGTTTACATCCGCAAGTCGGGGGAGAGGAGGGATTCACACACATATAAGTCCCACAGGTATACTAATACAGGATTACTAAGAAACCTGTTATCAGCTTCTTTATCGCGAGTGTGACAAGGACTCGTACTAAGAATTACAGTATATTATTTGTAGCTAATCTTAATAATACTTATTATTTTTATAACCGCTAACAGTTTTAACGCGAATAGTCATTAAAAATAGATCTAAGGTGAATGAATCAAGTAAGGCCAAAGGGTAAACAATATGAACAACTGCTTTTTAATACGTAAATAAGTTATTTTTAAAATTAACAGGGTTTGTGGCACCAGCTCGTATTTACCTGTGGGTCGGTCGTGAGGTCACAGAGTGAAGCTCACTCGAGCCGAGCTGTGCCGGTGCAGTGCGCAGATGTTCCATTTTGTAAAAACGGGCTTAGCAACTATACTCTGTATTTTTGTTTAACTTATTTTTATATCCTAGAAGATCACATATTGATCAACTTGAGTAAATTCGATTAGTGTAACAAAAATGTATGAAAGAAACAAATTTTTGTTTAAATCCCAATAGATAAATTGTTTTCTATACGCATATATCCGATTTGAATTATATCTTGGATTCGTAGTCACAAACTTTGTTCTAACATAAGTTCCGGTAAAGTGAATAGCTATCAAGAAATTAATGTAATTTTTACATTGGGAAGAAATTACAAGTTCATTTATAAATTTATCTGTTTATTGTTACTGTACTGTTTTTGTTATATGAGTTATATAAAATGAAATACGGTAACGACGTTTTGATCAACAACTAATTTGGAAATCAAATTCAATACATTTTAATTACTTACATTCGTAAATGATAAATATTTAACTGTCATATTTGGGTAAATTTAGACGAAACAAAATGAATAAGATTTTGTAACAACTCTGTTACTTGTCGATACCTAATGTTCTTTGATATTATACGACTTATATATTACAAGCTACGACATAAAATATAGCAGTGTCATATAGTGATGAGTTTCAATAAAATGCATATTATAAAAAAAATTACAACAAAAAGGAATGCTCATTTTCATGATCGATCAAACCGTATTAAAAGTTTATCAGTTTGAGATATAGCAACAATGCATAATAATTATAAATATGCATATGTAATACTTGGCGCGGGAGATTGATTACCTTGACTTTACATTACAAAATGTAATATGATAGTATTTCATAATGAGCAATATGAATTTGCCTTCATTTATTCGTACATAGTTATATCGTTGATATAAACAAAAGCCTATAAATTATTTTCAGAAAATTCAAATGAAAAGTTTGTATAAATACATAATTACGTTACAATATTTTTTCTTCAAAGTTATGTATTAAACAATTTGTAGATGCATAGGTACTTTCATGAAGTGATTCAGTAAAAAATCATTATGAATCATCATGTGAATATAGAATATAAATTGCATATTCAAACAAAATAAAACCTAGATATCGTGAACTAGATTTACATATTTATCTCCATGCAGTGTTTAAATTCTATATATAATAACTTACTACAGATACGACGTAATCCTAATATAATACGATATAAAACTATTAAAGCAAGAATGTACAAAGTTATAGAAAACTCTATAAAAAATGAAATCATATAAATTCTGATTCTATACCTGATAACACCTTCGCTAATTGAGTACCTTAGAAGTCCGGTGAAGCTGTGAAGGCCTAGTAAGGACAATAGCGTAGTCAGTTCGAGAAAAAAAACCTTCCCTAACTCGCAGTGGAAGCCCTTAAAAGTAAAAAAATTTGAAACATTCTTCATTGGTGCTCCGCTCCTATTGATTTTAACGTAATGACATATAGCCGCCTTCCTCGATAAATGAGTTATTTAAACTGAAAGAATTTTTCAAATCGGACCGGAAGTTCTTGAGATTAGCGCGTTCACCATACAAACACACAAAGAAACTCTTCAGCTTTATATATTAGTATAGATTTCTTCTGCACGTGTGTCACTGAACTCCTCCTAAACGTGTGGACCGATTTTGATGAAATTTTGTGTGCGTATTCCAGTGGATCCGAAAATGGTTTAATTCACAACTGGACCCGGTAAGTGGCGCTATAGTTGACTTTTAGCACTTCTTTATTGTTAAGACAGTACAACGTCCGCCAGGGCCGCTAGAATATGTATAAGACAACTTAATCGTAATTATATTAATCAGAACGAGCGTATGGAGCGTAGGCGCAGTACAGACAAGCATTTATGAGGGCGATGAGTATTACCTAAATGCAAATGTCACTGCTTGGAAATATGAGGAAGATAACTAAATATCATTCTAAATATGTGTAATTATTATTATCATTTTTGACCTCCAATCTTCTATATTACTTATTACTGCCATTGTCGAGTAGGTATAATATATAAGTGTTTTGCTATCATTTCAATATTCTAACAAGATGGCGGCCTTCTTGTTAGAACTTTCCAGAGAGTTTTTGAACCATCTCAGAGTTCATGCTGCATGGTGTTATTTTGCAAACACTTTACTGTGAACAATAACCGAATCATATTACTTATATGCCACCGATATTACAAAATACAGTGTAAAATAACACAAGATTACGAATAAAATATAAAAGACACTGCAGGAAAGACTAAGATCCCGCCAAAAACTTTTTAGTGGAATAAGTAAACGTTGATTATATATTTTCTTATCCAAGCACAAGACACCGACCGGACTGTACTTGATGTCGATGTATACAATCCAACTGCAGTTGCCCTTATATCAACCTGCAAGGCTCCTGACAGCTGAATAGACTTAATGATCCCAGAAAGCAACACGCCCGTGAGTCGCTCACTATTTCGAGTATTATAGGTGTAGTACACGCGATCTACTTGGAAATAGATTGCGTGTTTTAACAACTGGTTCCAGGTGTCTAATACTTAGATATTGTAAGGAATGAAAATATTTAAAAAATCAGGGAAAATTCTTCGTTACTAGGACTTATTATACAACATTTTTGAAGTTTTTGAACTGTACTAGATTTCGTCACGCTGCGAAAAACTTTTACGTGGAATACCGGAATCACCAGACTAAATCAACTAAATAAGGGAAAAACAATACAAGGCGATTGTGAGCGCTTCAAGTTTTGATAATGGTTTTACTTTTGATGAGATATTAAATTAATAAATTTAAAATTATTCAATTAAATACCTAACAAGGCATTTATGAACTTTAAATTCGGTTCGGAAAATAACCCTTCTTTATATACCATTCTTACTACAAATATACTTATTTACAATTGGAAATACTAGTCACAATCGTTTTTAATGTACAGAGAGAAGAGTCCTTTTCAAATATATCTATAGTCGTTCCCTTGTTGTAGTCCGGTGAAGCTGTTAAGACCTTGTTATGTCAATAGCGTAGTCAGTTCGAAAAAAAAACGTTCCCTTGCTATGAACTTGCACTACAATAGCGATTTGTCAGTAAAATAAACACTGATACTTAAAAACTTTAAAATATTCGTTTTACTGACTAGATCATTAACTTGTGATTATTTCTAGTATTGAAATGAAGCCGTCGTTTATTACACTTAGCTTACTGTTTATTATTACCAGCTTGTAGGCTTTTATTACCTATCAAAGATTTATTGGAAAGACTATGAATTCCTAAAACTTGGTCTTTAATTATTCGCGAGATCCGATATTAAGAATTGCTCCAGTTAGTCATTTTTCTGATATAAATATTATATCTACCTCATTTGTTTTCCCCGTAGAAAATTCCTTAAGATATTAAGCTATGAAAATAAACACAGTAAATTAATTTAGCAGTGACATAATCAGTTAAATGACGGGTATTATGAACTGGAGATGCATCAGAACTTAATCTTAGTGCAAATGCATCGACTACATTGTAATTTTCTAACAAGTACGAGAGAGACAGTATTTTCAACTAAGTTTATATAATTCCTTTCAATCATAATCTTGATTTAGATATATTGTACAGGATAGGATAGATTTCAATAGGTTTTCTTTGCATATAGTATTAACTTATTGAAAGCAAACCAATCAGAAATTATTATTTTGATATGAGAAAAGTGTTGTTCGGAAACAGTACCATGTTAATATAATTCACATAATGCAGTTGTTAGCTATCAATCATTAGAATAACAAGCCATACTTCAATGGTGAGCATTCTACAATCCATTAGAAATAGTCCGTGTCAGCGATCTGCTAGCATTTCGGTAACTAGCTAGCTACACCAATAGTAGGCAGTATAACGTATACGAATGTCATTGATGTAAAACTCACACATACGGGGGTCTTTATATAAACTGATACAAATCTAATAATTATGGATACGAGTGAAAAGTCTTGCCCTATGGTAATAAACAATTCTGCGATAAAAGGTTATAAAGAAATAGTTGATTTGATTTTGGTTCGCTTGTTCCGCTTGATATTATTGCTAGATATTGCTACCGCGTCTATCTGTCGAAAGCTTTTCATTTTACCTGTTCGATTTGTACTTGAAAAGTTTTTTTTTCTCGAAATGACTACGCTATTGACCCATCAAGGTCTTAACAGCTTCACCGGACTACTAAGGCGAGCGCTTAAGGCAGTCAGCCGATTTTATTATGGCAACCAGCTCAAGGGTGCACGGCACACCTCGGCTTGGTTGTTGCCTGTTGCATGCAAAATCGCGACCTATCTTAGCTAGCCTAAGTAACTATTCATATATGTATGAGTTGTTCAACCGTATATGTGTACCAAGCATACACGCCTCAACAACTCTTCCATATATTTATTATCGGAAAATTGAGAGTTTTTAGTTCGATAAGGGAAAAAAAGTAAACCCTTCCACTTTCATGTATAAGCGTGTAGGCGTGCACGTGTGTGGGGGTGATCGTGTAGTGTTGTAGCGGTGATGTATATTTGTGTGTCACCGTATCGCGCAAGCAACGCACTCAAGGGCTCCCTACCGAGGGATCGAACCTAGGCTTGAGCCGCTGCCGTAGGAGGCCTAATCGGGGCTTGAAAAGTTAAATCTGTACCTTGTAGTAAGAATGAAAAATAATATCTGACCCAAAGAAGATGGTTGAACGCGCACAAACTGTATTTATACGAATAAATATCTTAGTACCTGGGCGACCGAGCATAGTTTGGTTCTTTAAAAAACATTTTTAAATTAAAATAAACTGTTAGGTTTGCCTTATAAAATTAACATTATTACAAAAAAATATATTTATCTTCTGCTGTCACTTGAATTTGAACTGGGGTGGTTACACGGATTCCTTCTGAGCTATTTTTGTTTTGACAGCGCCGGCGAAATTTAACTTTACTAATGGGGCCCAGTGGTCGACATTCGATCATAGTTAATTTATCTCTTAAAGTTTGAACTTTATTAGGGTTCTTTTGTCAAAGGGTATACTTCTATAATCAAAGGTTTTCATCATGGCTACTCAGTTATTTGTCATTTGCCATGATCTTTATTATATAATCATTAAAAAAATCTACGTGTAAATGAAAATTATTTACAAAAACCACGTGGTACAGCTCAAATTTTTACCAAACATAACTTTACGAAAATAAAGAAATTTATCGCAACCCATGACACAATTTTCAATTAATTTTACACGACACCATGGGGGGGGGGGGGTGGTATTTCTGGGTGATATTGAATTAAATGTAGTCTGTTCATTATGAGAAATAGTGATATGCCCAGTATCATCGTTTGGAAAAGTAATGGATGCACAATACAATCAAATGGTGAATCCAAGACAAAGACGTTTTTAATACTACCGTCAGCTTTTGAAAATAAATTCTTTTTTATTGATACATGAGGTTGAATTGCAACATTGTAAACGCGGAGGTCTAAGTCATTGATTACTTTTATGAATAAAATTCTTATTTTGATTATACAAAGTATTATTTGGCTCAATTTTTTATTAATTCATCATTTGAAGTGAGTTCACCATAAAAAATAATAAACATTACAATAATAGTTGATATTTTATAATATCATTGTTGAATGTAGGATGAAAAAGGGTAATTGGAACGTAAGAGTTAAAAAATACATACAGTGGAGTATAGCAACCTCCTTCACAACCTCTTTTGAACTTCGTAATTATTGACGGCTGTCAAAATCTCTTTTTATTTACATGTGTGCATATGTTGTGTAAAATTCAAGCAGTAGTGTGAGTAGTGCAAATTTTAATAAATTTAATGTAATTCTAATGCATTTTATATAAAATAAACAGCTTTCTGCACTTCTCCGCCATATAAACTTTAACGCTACATGTTGAATTAACTATTATTATATCTCCATTATTTTACATTGAATTGTTATTCAACAGTTCATAAAATGTACAATTGGTTTTTTTTCTTTTTGAAGACATATAAAACAACAAAATTATAGTATTTTAATAGGCAGAAAGAGTATTGTTATAATTTTTTTATTACAGTATAAAGTAAATCATAATAGACGAATAAAGAAAAGAGATATTTAACAATTTAAAGGCGTTCTTTTATAATAAAGTAACAGTGCTAACGCAACAATTTCCGCAACACTCACGAGGTTTTTGAATTTTAGTATATAGAAACAAAAAAATGCAATAAAAAGTTGTTTGCTATAAGAACATAGACACGAAGTTTACCCAAAAGCGAACACGTTGCATTTCAGTTACTATGATATTTTTAAACGTTGGGTTAGTAGTAAATAAAAAAAATTATGCCCTCTCATATATGCTTACAACATTTAACGTATGGTTTAACATATAGCATTAATCAAAGCTTAAGTGACTGACATAATCTTAGTACTAGACATCAGTCGATAAAATCATTTAGATGTAAGTACAATAAGAGTTTATTTTGATTGAATTCCATAATAATGTTCCAGAATACATTACAAGTTTTGTCGGATTTAAAGAGTGTAAAAATATTTCTGTATTAAGGTAGATCGTCTCTGTACACGTTTCATGTCGGCGTAAAATCTTCGTGACTACATCTTTTTTATTGAAAATAATACCGTCTCAATGACCTCAAAATTCGCTAAGTTCCTGTGCGGAGCTGATGTTTTATATTGCTAGTTATTGTTATTCGTCCATATTCGCTTACCTTTATCCGTAGATTCAAACAGTAGAAAACAAAAGTATATAGAATGTTACACTATACAACTGGAGTTCCTAAGAATTTTCCTATAACATTTTCGATCATAGTCGTTACTTTGTGCAAATCCATACAATGAAATCAAATCATTGTACTTTGCTACTTCCGCCTAAAATTGATTGTTTGTTAACAATACTACCAGAAAAAATATTCATTTTATATGTTTCGTACCTGAGAACATTTGAAGTAAAACTCAAAATAAAAATAATGAAAAAGTGAAATATTATTAATACACGTTTCATCTGCGATTGATATTATCTTTTATGTATATAATATAATATCTTTAAACGAGCAATTCTTGTATATATTTTTATATTTGTATATATTCAGGATCTCGGAAACGGCGTCATCTATATACTATACATCGTAGGTTTCACGGACTTAGTATGTAGGTAGTTTCGGGGACGATAAAGCGATGCAGCTAGAGTTTATACATACAAAACTTTTTTAACTGAGTTTTCAGGTAATGAAAAAATATAGCTAGAATATCTATATATTAATACGTGAAGCAAAATAATTGTACCCCTTTTTAACCTATTTTCCGTCAACGGGTGAACTTGATATTTGGCATAGTTAATGGACTTAAAATTTTGATTTTTACAATTGTTTATCGTTGTCGATTAAAAAATTAATACATTGAGGTTAAAGAAGCTTGAAACAAGTGTAAATTTATGATAGATAAAACTTTTTAAATGGATTAGTAATTAATTAATGCTTTTATCGATATGTCAAATCGTGATTTTGTAGTTACTGGGTTTACCTAAAAAAATAAAACTATGAGTCGAGTAACTAGCGCTGAACGATCAAATTGTACACGCGATGTTTTTGAGAGTCGTTACTGAGGCTGTGTTATTAAGTATTCCATTTGCTTCGTGAACCAAACTAAGGTCGGCTATTTATAATTTGTTGTTGGCTCTGCCCTTTCTAACGAATATTTAATCACAACTCGAGTTACATTTGAACATTACTGCATTGTGTATATCATAATCTATGTTAAAATATAGTTTTGTATATAATATTTAAATCAACGCTCATACTTGTAAATCAAGCAAGTTGAAGGGGAAGACCGAGGTGCTCACCTGTTAGATTATTATTTTAATTCATAAATCAGAGTAAAGTGTAGAGATAGGTTCGCCGAGGCATACACTGCACTCGTGTTGTAGATACTCCGAGCCGTTTAGAAAGCACCGCACCGCATCGAGTCGCAGAGAACCGGCCTCGTACACCGTGTAAACCGGCTCTGAGTCTCTATTTCATTTCAAAACACACACAACACATCACTAATATTACACTAAATAATCACCAAATATCACAAGCACTTAAACGATCAGATCACTCACGTCATAATCTCGCGGAAACAACTACAGACGTATAGAGATCGTACAATATACACTCTACTCACGGCTCGGTCGGCGGCTAACTGACGCGTGGTGCGTCTGGGGCTGGTAATGTTGCCAGAGTATTCTTATCTAATTGCGCGGTCGACACTTTCTAAGTAAATAAATAAACTTAACCATATTTAAAAATTTTTAGTTTTCAATGAGTATATTTAATAGTTCATGATTTTAACTAATACATAAAAATCAACCTTTTGATTTCCTTCCTTTTGTTTATTTATAGAATATTTATAGCATATAAATAAAAGTCTGTCTGTTAACATATGTATATATTTACTTAATAGTATATATGAGATATATATTTACTTTTAGTAAAGAATGATAAAAAATTCAAACTGAAGAATACTGATGTAATTTTATCAGAAAAATACTAACCTAAAATGTAATTTTGTAGATACAAGATTATGTTAATTGCGGTATTGAAGTCAACGGAATTGAACAAGTGGTATTTAGATCCAAATAATACATTGACAAATGTCAAAGCAATGGTAGAAAATAATCCACTTTATCGACAAAGGATTACAACAGTAAAGTATTTATCATTTATCATATTATCATTTATCATAGTATTTATCATATTTATGTACGTATAAAATTGTATATGTTTTAATACAACACACTGTAATATAATGTACAAAACTACTAGAAATTGCTATAAGTAAAGTAATTAAATTTTAATATAGAAAATCTTACTATATTGGATTTATAGACGTCACGTATTTTTGTCGCTGTTTAAATGTACTGTACTCAGTAGCATGTAAGTACTCATATATAATTTATAAACATATTAAGTAATATGACATGTAAAATGCTGCATATACCAGGAATATTTTTGATATGAAGTAGTTTCATGGAATCAAGATATAAAAGAAATATGTATATGTATTTCTTATAATACCAAGCATGGATACTTAAATGGCATAGTAATGATTAATTTGTGTTAAAAATGCAGGGTTAAGTTTATCGTAAAATTAACTACATTGAACATAAGCTTGTGAAAAATGCCGGATGTGGCAATACAGAGGAGCCGGGCAGCCGGCCTGCATCGTAAAGCGGTTGCGAAGGGGCTGCGGGACGGGAGCGCAGGGCCGGCGGTGCGGCGCGCGGGTGGAGAGGCTTGAGGCGCTCTCTTCGCCCGCACGCATCTCGTCCTACAAACTTGCTTTCTGCCCGCTCCCATATCGCGGAGCTTGAGTAAGCACACCGGTTTTTGGTATAGATTTGTGAAAGGCAAATTTTTATATACAATGCTTGCACGTTTTAACAAAATTACTCTTGTATATGCGTAATGTTAGTCTCATACACACGTGACGAAGCGTCGGCTACTTGTCGCGCTAAAATTGACCTTTTTTTATTCCTGCAGTTCGCCTGATATGCACAAAATTATCGTCACGCAGTCAGATAGTTCGCAACACATTACAAAAATGTCTTCCCCCACTTAGATTTATTGCGCCCGTAGACAAAACTTCGTGCCAATAGACGATTTTTTTTTTCGGACTGATTACGCTATTGACCTAGCAAGGTCTTAACAGCTTCACCGGATTACTGACGATAGTCGTAGGGCAGGAATGTTATGGGAATAAATATAAAAATCCCGTTCAAAAGCAATGTGCTTTGTGCATAAACCTAGGTACTTGTGTTATTAGTTGTACATTCGCCATAAAAATACCTTGACAAATTACAAGTCACGAGTTGAATTTCCGCAATTTGGCGAGTGACGTCAGTCTACGTGTCCCTGGAAGTCTATTGTTCATTCTATCGGTCGCATCTCTTAAAATAATATTAATTAATAAAATCTCCTAAATTAATATTATTTTACTTACTCTGTGAGATTCGCAAAGGATAGGCAGAAAAGATATAACACTAGGCACCGCGCTGTACATCTACTGTGGAATGTAATAGCTCTGAACGATGTATAATGTAATGCAGTTTAGCAGATTCCATTTCTTAGATACGTCAAAGAGAGAATTCTAAAAGTATTCATACAGTAAGTTGTGAGTGCAGTTGTGTTTAGTGCTAGGGTTCTAGTGGCAGTGTTTGGAGAGCGCTATGTGTAGGCGCTTGATTGCGTGACGCGACGCAACATCGCCTTTGTATGGTGATTATCATATTACATTATTGAATTTTAATCATTTATTCAGTACCTCTATCAATGATATTACAACTATATCATTGACCTCTATGCTTTACACTTCGCTGGCATTGCACATGGCAACTGCTTGTAAACAGTCGTTATTCCTGTAGTTATTATGCTGGAATTGTCAAAGAATAAAGTCATAAAATTATTAATCTCGATCACGCAGGTACGCATGCAAGAGTTTAACCAATAATCGCTCGTACTAATAACATTTTTAGCTATTCTTGTGAGTTTGTCTAGTCGTAATTACAACAAAGTTGAGGACTTGTTGCGTCCTTACAAAAAAACTTCACCTGAAACTCTTTTAACTTTTAACGATACGATACTATAGGTATGGTGTGTGTAATGTGCCGTGTCTTATTATTAGGCACTGTGTCTGCACTATACTAGTACTTCGTGTACACTTCTTCACAGGTTGCATAGATCAATTTGAGAATATTTAAACAAAATATTCTCAATTTTATCATATCAATGAGGTTAGTTTGATACAAATGATATTTACTGGGTATGTTGTGTGACTAATATTCGGATGTCGTCCTGCAGACATTTCTTCATGAGCATTACAGTTACCTGCTTCGTTGCACCAGTTTCTGTTCCATGATGGTTACTGTATGCATGATGGATTGTTCGATCTAGTGTGCCGAGCACTAATTCTAGTACGGAGTCCAGCTGTTATAGATAATGTATTCGATTACTCACAGTACAAACATTGCTGAATTTAGAATGGTATGAGATCATCCACTATGACAAATTTAAAGTCCGTAGGTGCGCAGGCTGTTCGTTGATCTATGTAACTATACATATAACTCGATACTTTTTTTTTTTTTAATAAAGTGTAGATATTCTTGTTAAATAATGAGATGGTACAGTTATATTAATAAGAATGATTGCGACAGTGCAACTGTGTTCATGTCTTGCACTTTTATTTGTACCCGAGGCATTGCAAGGATGTTTGTAATTTTTATGAATTTCTATCGCTACTATTGTGGGATTAATATTCGGCTTCAGTTATTAGTTAGTGATTAATAGTGAATATTTTGCAATAATTACACGGATATTAGCAGGAAGGAAAGCATTTGAAAACTTTTAAATATCCCGTCGAGACACATGTATATCGAATAATGTTCGTGAGACGTGACGCAACTTACGATCTCATATACTATATACAATATCTCTAGAGTCACGTGAAATCCTTCAGTGTGTTCCCGATGGTGCAGTTATATGTGGATACGTGATGACTATACGCGGTGCAGTGCACTACAGTTCATCGTTTTTTGTTTTCCAATTCCAACATATTAGAGGGAAGAATGTCCGTCTTGCGCCGACTGAAGGTTGATATCCGATCATGCTGCGTTAATATCCGTAACGACCAGCCGAGCCCTCCCTCACCGCCTCCCCCACACCTCTCACTCTCATTTCTCCGGACACCTCTTACGGGGAACGCTCGGAATAAAATTGGAATTCTTAGGGAGTTCATAATCCGTTAATAAACAGCAATAAAGCCAGAACGTCGATATACAGCGGCAGGCAGTTGCATGACATTACCAATTAATCATATGATCGCTATTACGCGCCATCACGGTGCTACAGCCTCTACTAAAGCTCTGATAGAATCAAAGAAATTAGAAACAGCTTTAGTGCTGTAGTGATCCTGACTGCGACAGAAATCACTAGTATAGACTCATTGAGTTTAATTTTAATGAATGTTACTGGTATTATTTAGATGCAGTGAAAAGTGAATGAGCTTGTAGGGACAGTGTGCAGGTAGACACGTCGCAATGCGTCGGACCGGAATCGCAACGTGCATGGTGAATGAGACCGGTTTGCGAGAACTGCAAGGGCTGGTGAAAGGCAGTTTGTTGTGGGTGACGCGGCGGAGTCCGGTGCATGTGGTTTGGGGGCGGCAGGGCTGCGTGGGTTGCGACCGGCTCTGTACTTGAGACATTTAGAGCACGGTTCGTCGACTGCGTACCGGTGTCGGCTCTCACCCGGAGATGTGTCACTAAGGAATCCTGTAAACCGTTCTCTACACGACTATCTATTAAGCTGCGATATCATAGCATAAAAGTCTTGCGTAACTGATTATTTTGCTGCCCTGATAGCGCATATTTGCTTTTAACCTAAAAAACCTATGTGTGTACTTACGTATGCAAGTAATTAGTTATATTTCTTTAACTTAAGAAACAAGATGCGATAATGTTTTAATTTAGAAAATAGTTTGATAATTATTAAATTATATTTATAATTGTACGTATTAAAGGCTTTAAAATTTATTTTCTATGAATCTGTACACCGAATCAAGAAAAATACTAAAAATAAATAGAAAAAACTATTTGTTACACGACATAGTAATAATAATCATTTATAATGTAAATATATCTGGGGATACGGCAGTGTCCTGCCAAGTCGAGCAAAAAAGCGACACGGCCGTACTATATCTACTATCTTTTCCTCGAAGCAATTCATGCCATTTTCGACTCCCTATAACTTTGTTGTGTATAGAACTAGAGCCTGAATTAAATAAAGTGTATTGATTTGGCAATCGCACTAAATAATCTTGTTTTATATAATATGTATTACTTGTGACATACCTTGTTTTCATGTGATGGCCAAGTGAATGTATTTTATTTAAACATAATAGATTTTGAATATTGATATTGTCACTATAAAGTGTTGTTAGGTTAGCTAATTACGTATAACTTAAGACAAAAGATCCCTTAAGTAGGTACCTAATTAAGTAACCGACTTCATATTACGCGGATCTCACAACTTTTTACGGTAGAAGAACTGATTTGCCAGATTTTACTTTTTTTGATGGCATAAAAAGAATACATGAGTTATTACATTTAAAAATGAACTTAAATCCAATTTTAGACGTTCCTAACTTCCTATGTTATTTTTCAAGATCATCAAATTTTGTACATGTATAATATAAACATTATAAAAAGAACTAAAAACTTTATATAAGGGCAAGATTTAAACTTCGAAAAAATCAATGCCTATACAATACGTTATTACATAGTATGAGAATTGCTTCTTTTACATCTCCATAAATCTTTCTTTTACGTACGGTCGTGTTATTTTTAATATGTATAATTAGTAAGTTAATTATATTTTAATAAGTTTTTTTATCTATAATATAATTGGTGCACGTTTATTAAGTATCTGTCCAATAAACGTTCTAAGACTGACAGACATACAAAGCACAGATTAAATCGGTAGCTCTAGAAATAAGACACGTAGCACAGGATAAACTTAAATAACATTGGTGAATACTGATAAATAATTTTCTAAGCGGATGGAAAATATAATAATAATACTTGAAATGTTGTCAATGGGAAATCGTATTGGTCAGATGGCCAGTTAAAGTTTAAAGTTTCGAGATGTCTACGCTATTGACCCAGCAAGGTCTTAACAGCTTCACCGGACTACTAAGGCGAGCGCTTAAGGCACTCAGCCGATTTTATTTTGGCAACCAGCTCAAGGGTGCACGGCACATCTCGGCTTGGCTGTTGCCTGTTGCATGCAAAATCGCGACCTATCCTAGCTAACCTAGCTAACTATTCATATATGTATGAGTTGTTGAAACGTATATGTGTACCAAGCATACACGCCTCAGCAACTCCTCCATATATTTATTATCGGAAAATTGAGAGTTTTTCAGTTCGACGAGGGAAATAAGTAAACCCTTCCACTTTCATGTGTAAGCGTGTAGGCGTGCACGTGTGTGGAGGTGTTCGTGTAGTGTTGTAGCAGTGATGTATATTTGTATGTCACCGTATCGCGCAAGCAACGCACTCAAGGGCTCCCTTCCGAGGGATCGAACCTAGGCTTGAGCCGCTGCCTTGGGAGGCCTAATCGGGTGTGCGGGAGCGAAATTAACCCCCAGACCACGACGGCGTGATCTGTGGTTACGCGGGCGTGGGCGTGAGCACGCTCTGTTTCGAGGGACAGGCTGGTACTGATCGTTCGCTGACGTGATTAAATCAGGAGGGTCGGTAAAAATGCATCGCGGACGTCTTTTATAACGCGCAGCGTTAGGTACGGTTTCATAGTTTGCGGCGGATACCACTAAGGGATTGGGATGATTCGCAGCTTTTTCAAAATAACTAATCGTAAGTGATTTTACGTACGCCCAGATAGAAGGAATCTCTAGGTCTCTATGGAGATCGACTCTCCGAATGTACCACGGAGCACCGGTCACTTTACGTAAAACACGATTTTGGAGAACCTGCAGCTTATGAAAGTTTTCTTTGGACATATGCGCAAAAACGGGGCAGCTATATGTCATCACGGGACGGATACACGTCTTATACAAAGTGAGCTTGTGTCTGAGGGACATCTTACTCTTATGACAAAGCAACGGATGGAGGCGACCCAAGACCATAGCGGCTTTGTTTCGCACTCTGTCTGTATGTGAATTGAACTTTAAATGTTTATCCAATGTGACACCGAGATATTTGACCTCTTCGACCCAAGGGATATCGATTCCGTATAGCCTGATGGGCTCAAATTTATTTGCGCGTTTCGTGGGATCGAAGAGTATTGCGGCACTCTTATCGGGATTAACTTCTATGCGCCATCGACGAAACCATTCACCGAGAGTATGAACGGCTTTTTCGATGCGCTTCCTAAGAAAGTCCGACCGCCAGCCGGAAGTGTAAATAACGGTATCGTCAGCGTAACAACCTACCTCGACCCCCCGAGACCGAGGTAGGTCACTGATGAACAGATTGAAGAGCGTGGGCGCGAGTATGGAGCCCTGTGGCACACCTGAGCGTATCGGGTGGGGCAGCGATAGTTCACCATCCACTCTGAAGCGGAATGTCCTATCAGTGAGATAATCGCGGATAATATGAATTAACCTATCGGGTACGCGAGATTTACATAATTTATGGATGAGCCCTCCGTGCCAGACCTTATCGAAGGCCTTGGCGATATCGAAGAAGACTGCAATTGTGCGTTTCGGTTTACGTTTCGGATCGGCGTTAAATTTAGAGAAAATGTACTCCGTGAGGCGGTGTACTTGATTCGTGCAAGAGTGTTCGGCGCGAAATCCGAACTGCTCAGGTGGTATTAATTTTAAATCTGTGATCGAGAACTGAAGACGGTTCAGAAGGAGCCGCTCGTAAAGTTTTCCTAAGGTATCTAACAGACTAATGGGGCGATAGCTAACGGGAAGCGTAGCTTTCTTGCCGGGCTTGTGAATACCTATCACTACGGCCTTTTTCCAGACGGCTGGAAAGTGACCCTGGGACATGGCCGCATTGAAGACGCAGACCAATAGAGCTATGATGCGATCAGGAAGGAGTTTCAGAACCTCGTTCCTGATCCCATCGGGACCTGGGGACTTCCTAGGCTTGAGACGCTTGATGGCGGCCGAAACTTCGTCAAACGTTATCGGGGTTAGGGTATCCGCCGGAGGAGACGCGAGTGCATGCTCTACGGCTGTTTCGATAGACTCTATGATGGAAGGGTCAGT
Source organism: Antheraea mylitta (assembly GCA_014332785.1). NCBI lineage: Eukaryota > Metazoa > Arthropoda > Insecta > Lepidoptera > Saturniidae > Antheraea > Antheraea mylitta. The sequence goes on from JACEII010000017.1 coordinate 132,210, forward strand.
GTTATCAGTGTTTGGCGAACACTGTTTCTCTAAGCTTGCGGCAAGGCATTCCGCTTTATCTATGCTATCGAACGCGGGAGGCAACCCGGGGCCTCTGTCGAGAGGAGGCATTGGAGTGACCATATCTGATTTCAGAGTTCGCGCTAAAGTCCAGTACGACAGGTGAGACGGCTGGAGACCCTCCAGGAGTCTGTCCCACCTGTCGCCCCGGATCTCAGAAATACGAGACTTGACTGTTTTTCGTAACAAACGTAAACGATCGCGATTCTCTACAGGCGGGTAAGCGTCGTAAGCTCGAGTCGCAGCGTTCTTTTCCGTGATCAATGCTCTCACGTCGTCAGGGAGTATAAAACGGCGATCGTTCGCCGCTTGTACCTCTTTCGAGGTCACCCTGACGGCGGTCTGGAGATAATCAACCAGGGAATCGATGGCCGAATCCGCGTCGGCTTTAGACACCAACACGTCCGGAATCCTGTCTAAACTACTAGACGACGGATTTTCTTTAAAATATTGAACGAGTTTCGCGTAATCAGCCACCCTAACCGACGGCGGGGTGAAGTCTGAATTGTGACCTAACTGTAAAACAACCGGGCGATGATCTGAATCAAGTTCGTGTACTACTTGTATGAGTCGTACAGGAAGCGTGATATTTTTTAAGAGAGCTATATCTAATACTGTGGGTCGGCAATGATCTTGATAGTGCGTGGGTTCCAGAGGGGCTAT